>CM056503.1:44339715-44665646 GCA_029783415.1 Anisodus acutangulus
AGAATGCCGATTACTAGGTAAATCGCCCACTATATATAGCACCTATCAGACAAGAAAACTTTATTGAATTGAGTTCGGTGCAGAAGGTTCAAGCAAGGGATGCTTAAAAATAACACAAGTCATTTTCCCCTTTTCAATTGAAAATACTTTCTTAGAGAAAAGAAATAGTTTCAACAATTCAAGGTAACTTATGTTGGTACTCTATTGTACTTTATAAAGCAGTACGGGAAGTAAATAACTATTACAAGTGTTCGAAAGGATAAATAAATGGTCAATCTTCAAAACTGCCGCAAGCTTCTTGTGTCTTGAATCTTGATAACCTTGCAAGGCCAATGTTGAGAATTGTCGCAAGCTTGTTGTGTCTTGAATCTTGATATCCTGAAATCAAGAAGCAACTAAATCTGGATGGTTACAACGTTGTGTGTTGAGTCGAGGAATTGTCATCTGTCCTTAAGACAAGATTGCCCTGTATATATGCTTTTACGTTAGCGGGCAATAGTCTCCCAAGATAAAACAACACTTTAATCTCAACGCTACAAAGCCAATAGGTTGAGCCTGCCGAATAAAACAAATATGAATTGACTTGCTGAAGATATGGAAAAGGAAGGAAGAGTTTCTATCTTCTCTTCTGATTTGTCTCTGTGTATATAGCGTGTCTCTGTTGTGTATATAATGAGGGTTTACTCACGGTTTTTCAGTCACGAATTGCACTGACTTTCGCCACTGGTTTGTGCTATTTTTCGCCACTATTTTTCTGTGCTATATTGTTGTCTTACCAGTGTCTGAATTGAGCCAAAGGAGGCTCAATATATAGCATGGAGGAAGGGCTGTGCAACTGTCCAAAACATGGCTGTTAATGGCCATTAGGAGGGAATTAAACAGCCAAGTAATGGTTGTTAATGGTCATCAAGAGGGGCTGAATTATGGACATGAAGGAGGGTGATAGTGGAGGAGTTAATCAGCCAAATAATGGCTGGTTAATGCTCCTGAAAACAGTCCAACGGTAGGCAAAAAGTTTTTTGTCTTCCGTCACCCCAAAACCAACTTTCCAGAAACTCTGGAGACCAAACTATAAAAATATTAAACTTCAGGGATCAAACTGTATATCTGACAAAGTCCTCTGGTCCAAAAAGATAATATCAGAAAGTCTCCACAGCCCACAACCGGACGGACGGGCGGCGGCGGCGCGCGTGTGGGCTTAGCCTTGAACTCAAGCGCATCTAGGTCCTCCCTCCTTTAAACACATGGGATACCCCTTGGGGTCCCAAACCCTTTACCACATTAGATATTTATATAGAGAGCAATTCTTCCTATTCCCACCGATGTGGTAGATTTGTCACACACCATATTTCCATGCCTCAAACACCTTACTTCGTGGACCAATATCTCTTTCATTTCTCAACGAAATTTGACGATTCTTGGCCCTACGATCATCTACTCACTTCGTAGATCATGCATGTGCAAAGAGACAAAGTCTCCAACATGCGGAACACTAGTGTTTAATTCATCAAAGATGGGTGGACGCATCTCCCCGCCAAAGGCAAATTTCCAACAACTAATGCACAGAAATTACTTTTCCAAGAAAATATTCTTTGGAGAACATTGTATATCATACCAAACACACCCTATGTGAGTAAATGCACTTATTCCCTTTCTTTCTCTTGTTAATCTGTTGCAGGTTTAATAGAAGCAGTGAAGTGCGAAAAACATGTGTGTTTAATGGCTAATACCATATTTTCAAAAACTTTTTGAAAGCAAGTGAATTAAGAATATTTTTCTACTTTTGTCATGTCAAAATTTTCCTCTCTGTTTTGATTCAATAGTTGGAACATTTTCGGTTATGCCCTAGATAAAACTCTTAGGGAGATAAAGGAAGGTATTGGGGGAAAACAACTTGTTATTAATTTGATGATCCAATATTAACTAGTGATTGTATGATCGCATACTTGAAGGAATTTTTAATGTGTCAAGTAAATATCTTTGTCAGGAAACAAAATAGTTTCGAATTTCGTTTAACATAATGTAAACACTCAATGTTTATGGTTCAAATCTATACAAAATATAAGCTGCCCTAAAATTCAAAACATATTAGCTTAAATGAATATCTTGTGTTATTACAAGTGGATTGATCCTTTTAAGTCTAATTACATAGGTTAAAATGAAATGCAACTTCATTTAGGGGTAGTTGGACTTGAACAAAAATAAGTTCATTTCGTTAGTCCAAGTTCCATCTGCATAAAACCAACGAGATCATGATATGTATGAAGCTATGTGGCATGTCAAGTTAAAAGTAAAGACCAAGGAAAAGTTTTCTAAGTGTTCAATCTTGTTGTGGCCATCAGATATAATAACTGATTCGCATATTCAATTTGATTCGTCCGGTGACTCTAAAGTGAACCAATCAAATCATGTGGAAGAAATCATCTACAATGTACTAGTCTCTTTTTCATAACTGTAAGTGAAAGTCCTTCTCACTCATTCCAATTGCATGAACTACAATATTATCTATGTCATAAGTTTGGTAATCAGGATGTAAAGATCTGTTAGGCTGTTTTAAGTTTTAGCACTCATTGCCTCTAATTGAGATCGCACGTAGGTTTATTTGGTGTTTTATGACTTATGAATATGGATGACACGGATCTCAAAGGACTCACTTGCGTTTCAGAACACTTGAACAAAAAATACTGGTTTTTAGGTTAAGCGTTGATCCAGCTAGAGGTGGTGCTCAGGCAAGAAGATGTGATGTCCAAGGTGGTGTGCAGGATGGTAGAGACAGTGGTCTTTGTGGTCCTCAGGTCGAAGGTGGACGGACTCGTTGTTATGTTTTTCCAAGTAGACTAGAGGCAAAGGCTTCAGATGGGGTCATCACAGGTATTGTTCTGGTTTGCCACTAGGTTGGTACAATATTGTTTGATTTGGGTTCTACTTATTCATATGTGTCTTCCTGCGTTGCTTCAAACCTCAATACGTTATGTGATTCATGCTATACTTGTTCATGTTTCTGCACTTATTGGAGATACTATGGCGCTAGATCAAGTCTATCGATCTTTTATAGTCACTATTCTTTGTTATGACACCTAGGTGGACTTTAGTTCAGAGAATCATACTATTGAGTTAGTGTCGGTAGCGAGGGAGTTTTCCAAGGTGTTTCCTAAAGATCTATCAAGCATTCCACCCTATCGTGATATTAGTTTTGGTATTAATTTGGTGTTGGCACTCAACCTATTTCTATTCCACCATACAGGATGACACCGGTGTAGTTGAAGGTGCAATTGCAAGATTTATTAAGCAAGGGGAATATTAGACCTAGTATCCCTCTTTAGGGTACTCTTGTCTTATTTGTGAAGAAGAAGGATAGTTCTATGAGGATGTACATTGACTATCAACAGTTGAACAAAGTGTGTGTTCGGTATGGAAGAAAATATTTTTCATTTTTCTCATGTTCATTTGGTCAAAAAAAATTTAAAAAAAGTTCTCCAGGAAAATAAATTCCTTAAAATTGAGAAAAATGAATTCCCTAATGAGAGTAGGGAAAATAATTCCCATAAGTGGCACTCCACCAACCACCCCAACACCATCTAACCACCCCACCACCATCCACACACCCCTCGTGACACCACCCTCCACCACCTCAACACCCACCCAAACTCACCCCCCAACACCCACCCAAATTATTTTTAAGAATTTTTATTCTCTACACCACCCACCCTCCCCACCCCACCCCACCCAACCCTCCAAAAATTTTACACCGCATACACCCTGCGAAACCTCCATCCCCCCCAAACCCACTTTTGTAGGAAAAAAGCTTTTAAAAGTTTTATTTTTGGTTTTCTACACTTCACCCACCCCCTCTTCCTCTCCCTCTCCCCCTTGTAAACCCCCACCCCTTACCCCTCCCAAGTCTTCTACTTCATATATTTATTTTACTTTCATAAAAAAAATTATAAAAAATAGGAACTTTTTGTGCTTATATTTGGTGAGTGGTGGTGGTGTCAGGTTGGGGTAAGTGGTGGTGTGAATAAGTAAGAAATTCACTTATTTTCCAAGAACAAATTTTTGAACTAGGCTTGGGCATCGAGTCGAGCCCGAGTCGAGCCTAATCGAGTTGAGTATATACTGAGTCAAGCTTAGCCTAACCAAGCTTTAAACAATATCAAGTCGAGCCCGAGTCGAGCTCATCGAGCTTTTTTACATTTTAACTGAGCCCGAGCTGAGCCAAGTCGTCTCTTTTCTATTAAATAAAAAATATAATTTAAGAATGTCTATTATAGTGATTAAACAGGCTATCATAAAAGGAATAATTGCATTATTAAGTCAAGAATATGATAATTTTAGTTGTAATGAATTGTTAAAAATAATATTCATATTAAATTAAAAATATGACTTAAGTGTATGATCGTGATTATAGTAGAGGCTCAACATGAACAACATATAGATAAAGGTGTCGTATCTAAAGCGTGTGCACTATTGATGTTAACTCTAATTCATGGGTCGGACTGTCCTTCTTGTACTTTCTCACTGCCACTAATTGTAAGCAATTTCCTTTCCTTGCTCATTTTAACACTTTCTCTTTGCATACACTAATTTATCATATTTCTCACTCATTCCAGAGCTTGTGATACATATAATTCCAAACATTGCTCTTGATTCCAATCCTTCACATTAATTTACACGATAGATGATGCGTCATTGTCTTATTCCCTTATTGAATACATACAGGATTCTGAAGAACTTTACGTTATAGACAATGTTCTATAATATCTAAATCTGATCACTGTATGATGAAAGAAAGCCCGCGGACCTAAACTCTCAATTTAAATCGGGAGGTGTTTTTCTAAGAGTGCCAACGATGACCCGTCAATCTACAGTAACATGCCTAATGTGGCATGGAAAATGGAGTGGAGTGGGAGTTGTCACATAAAGATCTGAGAAGCATGTTTATTTCGACTTTGTATGTAGGTCTTGGCCGAAGACTATTTTGTTTCTTTTAGCTTATCTTTAATGTCTAGCTTAGGTTGTAGTTATCCTTAGGACATGATGTAACATGTAAAAAAAACCCTAGCTCCTATTAGAACACAATTAATAAGCCATGTAATAGGAAAGAGGGTGACAAGGTCGAGAGTTCCTACAACAAGATGACAAGGCCGAAAGTGACAAGTTGGAAATGACAAGAATGGTCTAGAAGATGAAGCTTCCAAGAGGATAATTAATCCATGTATTTGGCTACACCAAGAAGATGAATGGATGGTCGAAATACTCCCTTCTCCATTCGGCCAAGGCACTCCAAAATCAAGATGGAAGTTTCCAAACTAGTTCCAAGAAGAAGAAGTCTTGAGAAGCCAAATTCATCCACTCTTCTACTTGGAATCCACAAAGGGAGTGTGAAAGATTCATTCTTTGTCCCCAAGAAAATCCAAGACCTTTCCAATTATCTTGGTTTGGTCGAAACACTCTTGGTCACCAAGCAAACCCAAACCCGTTCCTATTCGTTCTCACTAGGCCAAGAGAGTAGTTAGAGTTTATGTCTTTTAGCTGTCTTCTAGAATGGTCCATTTGCTACTATAAATAGGACCCTTAGGACTTGAAAATATGCAAAGTTTGATGTATATAAAAGTGAGTTTTTACTCGATAGCTAATTGTATTCACGTGTGTGTGTCTACTTTTAGTTGGTTCTTGTGTGAGCCAAACCCCTTGGTGCAAGTTTAGCTAAGACTGTGTGACTTAGTTGAGCCCAAACTAAGATTACCCTTTGGTGTAAGTTTTGATTTGGAATGTGTGACCTAATCAATACCCAAGATCGAGGAACCCCTTTTGTGGTAAGCGAATGTTGGAACTGTGTGGAACAACCTAGCCTAAGCTTCGGGTTACTAAAAGGGTTTTCGATCACCCTCACTTGGCTAGTACACGGGAATTGCACTTAGCAAACCCTAGTACTTACCTTATCGAATTGGTCACATTATCCTTGGTGTCGACCCGGGCAATAAAATCTCCATGTATCTATACTTGGGCTCATCGACCGCACCTCACTTAAACCATAACAACCGAACCAATACTTAACCAAATTAATCATCCTTCACTCAAGCTTGCATCTTGAAACTCATGTTCAATTCCTATCCAATCCACTATATACTGACCATACTCATCCCCCACAATACTTTACAAACCTCTCCTCCAAAGGTTGTTAACCAAAACAACTCGTAAACAACCGTCCAATCCCGACAACATCAAACAATCCACTACAAATTCAAATCATTCCCAAGACATTGCCATCATCAAACCACCAAAACCCAATCACCATAGCCACCCTCAACGTACCCAAAACAACTCCATAAAACGTCTTCATCCATTTCCCTATACAACTACCCGAAACAGTCATTAACACCACGATGCCTAACCATAGCACACCTACCGAGAACCTCACTAGTTCAGGTCTGTTCCGTTGCCTTGACACTACCAAAACACCGAACCTCGACCTTCACTACAACCCTCAACGTGTCTAAAACAACCCCACAAAATGCCTAAGTCCAACTCTCCCTAAAGATACCCGAAATAGTCATCAAACACCACATTGTCCAGCCAAACCGAGAACCCGAGAACCCTACTTTAGCATCCATTTGCGAGTTAACCCAAATATATCCAAGACCCAACCTACTTAGAAAACATCACCCCTCTTTACTTGTATCACTGTAATTAGACCAAAACCTCTTTTCTTATCTCTTGGATAACATTTTTTGTCAATTGTACTATGAAAATATCCATTTGCTCTTATTAAACTGTGAGCTCATTACATCATATACCCCATAGAGCCTTTGGTCATTCTGAATCGCCCATTATCATCCTTACTTGCTATTCATTTTTCCTTTGCTATAATAATATTACTTCTGAACACAACTCTTTAATGCCGACCTTATATATTAGGATTAATGGCCCCCTTTCGACCTTTAAATGATTCTATTGAGATTCACCTACGTTTTTTTTGTCTGAAATACTTTCTGAGAATCACGACTATTTTATTGCATGGTTGAAACCTCGCACGTTAGATTCCATTTGAAGTCTCGTAGATCTAATGGATTGTTTGAGTTTCCTTACCTATCCATGATTAGGTCTCCCATCAGTCGATATCTCGATCATCCTGCCTTTACATCTTGATTCCGAGTTACTTAGAGTTGTGTCTCTTGTCTTTATTTGCTCCTCATACTAGTTTCTTGAGAATTTGGGGTTTGGCGTTTCCAGCCGAGAAGCCCTTAATGTCTCTCCTCTACCGTTGGTTCTTACACACTATTCGAGAGTTATTACATATCTGTAGAGTTTGAGTAAAAATTATCTCATCCACTTATAACCTTTTGTCGCAATCCTTCTGCCTTTCTATCATTAAGCGAAATGTATTTCTTCCTTGATACTTCACCATACCATCTCTCCCTTTTAGGAGGACGACTAACACCTTATGTTTTAAGATTCTGCTCCTGTAGAAGTCAAACTCTTACCTCTTCACCTCTATGTAATTCTTTGCACCCCTGATGACTTATAGTTTGCCTCATAATAATATTCTCTTATTAGGGCAACTGGAATTATTTGTATACATAGAGTGTTATCCATTCATACTGTTGTATTTGGTCTTGATGAGCTTAAGTTTTCCCACTTCGTTCGTCTTAAGAAAATCTCTTTCTTACCAACCCTCAAAGGTCGTTCTTCTATCATTCATCTTATTATCACTTAATCATTCACTTTTGCTAATATCGCGATGTCAATTGTGGTAGAGATACTTTGAGTCTCTAACTCAAATTCACTTTATCTTAGTTTACTTCCTGATACTGGTATCTCTAAGTCCAGGGCTAAATCGTTCCTCTGATAATTCTCCTTAAGGTCGTGGGTTCACCTTTTGTAATAAATACATAATCTTATGACATACACTTCTTTGTAATCCCAAAATTTACTTTCTCTTATCCTTTCTTCTACTTGACTATGAACCTTATCGTACTACTATACTTTAGCTTATGTTCTCCAATGAATCCCTCTATATACTCATAGCGCTTTACTTAGCCTTCTACCGGTCTCTTACTAATATTACAATAACTTACCTTATTTTGGAAGACTCCGGAGGGGCTCTCTTTCGCTTTTAGCTTCCTCTATTTCATCCGACCTTATTCTTTTGGTTGATTAATATTTACTTGGAATAGGGCCACGTTGAAGTGAACAATTACCATGCATACATGAATTCCAATACCTAACCTCCAAATCTTCTAAACCTTCGAGAAATCATATCTGATTACACAATTCTAGGGTACATTACTTATATGCCTCATGAGGAGGAATTATCAACATATTCGTAATGTTATTCAAAAATGTCGTTGAGTCCTAACAATCTGGTCATTGTCAAGGATTACTATGACCCTTATTATACTTTTGGAATTTCTTTTCTTTCAAAATCTATGTTTGTTGATGCATAGAAACCGTAAGCTAAAAGTGGTGTTGTTACTATACCTCTATCACTGTCGTACGAAATCGTAACGCTTGTGTCCCTCTGTCTGAGCTCCAACTATGTAAAAGTTTCTCAACTTAGGTACCCTACACCTCCTATATGTTACCTCTTTTACTTTCTAAAACTCAGTCTTTACCTTATGATGCTCTCGTAGTCTTTTTCCTGCATAGGTGAGATAGATATACACGTGTTAAGACTCTTAATGCAACTACGCATTTGGTGTACCCATGATCTGATAGGGGCATACACTTACTTATCACAACCCGAGTTAAATTCGAATGCCTATGACTCAACTCTATTGCACGATCTAGAACAAGAAAGAAGGGTAACCAACTCCTAAATGCCTTGTAGCCTCTTGTTTATAAATGTGGTACACAACACATCCATAAATAAGACTCTACTAGACATGACTTGTAGACTCCCTATGACACGACGTGCTCTGATATCAACTTTGTCACACCCCAACCTTGGGGGGATGGCTGTCACTCGGTGCCTTAATGGCCCGAGCGTACCACCTCTGAAACATAACCTGGACATGCAACGGTCTGGGCCGGCAAAGCCTCAGAAAGACATTCATATAACGACATGAACATAATAACCTATAAAAGGAGAACAACCCAAACATATATGCATATATATAAGGTCTACAAAGCAACGGTATATACCAACTGAACAACAGGAAGGCCGGCAAGTCCGTACAAAACAATTGTACATAAGACCCAAGTTGACAAGCCTCTATGAGTGACATAAACAACATAAGATCAGGACAGGGCCCCGTCATACCTTTAACATATACATAAAATCGTACCGACTCAAATTAGCACCTCCGGAATGAACCACAACTGAGCTGAGGACATATTGAGGAGGGGTATCAATCCGTCCATCTGCACCTGTAGACATGAAACGCGATGTCCCCCCAATAAATGGAACGTCAATACGAAAGATATACTGAATATGTAAGGCAGTAAGAGTGTAAGTAAGACATCAATGTAAAAGAGTCAAGAAATATCAACTTGTAACTCGAGACCTTCCACTGTGGGCCATAATATGTATAAATGTGATATAATCACATATATAATGTCGAAGGCCTCTATGGGCAATATCATAATCGCGTTTATAACGTCGTAGGCCTCTATGAGCAATATTGTCATTATTATAACCAACTGATCAGTGGTGTTATACATATATATATATCATATATATGACGCTGTAGTCCTCTATGGGCAATAGAGATACATAGTACTTATGTATATACATGCATGAGGACCATGAGAAACATTCTGAGCTCGTCGGAGTGACGCAAGGTCCTTGCACCTCCGACTATCGTTATGTGGCTAACATACTATTAGTTGTCGTGAAACTAATAAAGAACATAGAATACCACATAATGAGAAATGAATCTAATATGCGAAAAGTACTCCCAACAAGGGACAAACATGATTCATTAAAATCTCAAGGGAATGAAGAACATGGACATTTCTAACTAACATGAATAGAATTATTTTTTTAGGGACGTTCGTTTACATTCGGGTCATGCCAAAAGAAAGAAAGGATAAACTTAACATACCTTTGTTGATTGCTTATAATCCAATGGATACATCCGCATAACACCTCAATCTACACAATGATAATTATACTATTGTTAAACTACGGAAGCTAGAATTCTTCACAAAGAGCGACAAGCTCATCTATAACAAATTGGACAATATCTCTCCTATTTCTTTTACTTTCCTCAACTCCAAACAATAAGATCAACATGTCCATCACCTAAACAAACATATATACATGATTTTCCAGCTTTATATCCATCACAAAATACCACCAAACATCCCAAGATGATAACAACAACAATTTATAAGATTTTTTATATTACTTTCGTATTTTCTCACCCAACAACATAGCTATGACTTGAATAAACTTAAATACACCTAAGATAAGGGAAATATTACCTTAATCCAGTAATAACAACACCTAATTTAAGCCAACTTTGACCTAGAATAACTTCCAGCCTAACAACACAACACAATCAATATTCAACAGCTAGTTTATGACTTCTAGCCGACATCTCGCATATTCTCAACAATCCAACGCATCCAAAACCTAAATTAATCCATATACATGAAGAAGACATAAATTGTTACCTCTAACCAGCAAGGGAAATCTTTATCTCAAGCTACTTCAACTCAAAGGAACATCCAACAGAACCATAACATGATAGAACTATGTTCTAGTAGACCCACAGGATTTTCGACACTTGATTTAGGTGATTTACCTTTGGATTTACTTTTGGGATATGAGATAACTCTTAGAGAACTTCTTATAGAGGTGTATGATCAGTTTGGGTCGAAAAAATGAAGTGAAAAGGGGCTTCCACCGCTTAAATGTAAGGCTGGAACTTTTCACCTCCTAAGTGGGTCCCAATGGTGTCTGCCTAAGTCTTGCAAATATGTGAATATCTCTCTACTCTGATGTCGTATCGATGAACATTAATGCGTTGGAGACTATACTCATAGACCTTCAATTTCATGGGTGGATCACCCCATAACTCCCAATTTATTGGGAGAAAAGCTCGGTGAGATATAACCTAAAATTCAACAGAATTATGAACATAACTTGCGGTGACTCTTGCCAACTTTTGTTTTACAACTTACTTTACTTCAAAAGTATGGGCTATTACAATCCACTTTCCTTCGGCGAATTTCGGGGTAAAGAGTTTTCTTTGATTTGTTTAGTCTAAACATCCCACGACACTTACTTAACACTTGTTTAATACCTTTACTATTCTTCTGTGGAATCTTAAGCTCTCTGGGTTCTTGTTATTTTACTTGCGACGCATATTAGCGCAAAACATACAGGTGTAACACTTGAAATAAAGCACATGCTTCTGTTTCCATAGCTGAGGTGCTGAGGAGCTGAGGACTTCACCTATAAATCCAATAACCCTGTCCCGTTGGAGTCCCATATTACTCCATCGATTCCCTAAGTTTCTTTGTTATCTACAAACGATCCTTCAGTGTTTACTTTTTGGAGGCTCACATTTCAAGTGACAGATAGTCTTCGATGGTTTAATATAATAAGCAGTCCCCAGGAGGGAATATTCAATTGCAAGTTGATACATAGTTGTAGAATTGGGATAAGCATGTTTTTGAAAGAATATGTTGTAATTTCTAGTTTTTCAAATTTTCCACAACACAAGGTATGAGGATTCTACTAGGTAGCTCATGTGGGTTAATTTAAAAAGCATGATTGTGAAGCTTCTTTGGTAAACAATAAGGGGTAGTATCCCTATCATTTAATTTTGCTATATAACTTAATAACATATTACTTTCTAAAATACAAATTGTATTTTGCATTTTGAAACTCAAATTATTTCAAAAAATATAGTGTCAAATTGTGTACATATTTAAAATTGTTAATTAATAATTATTTACTACTTATTATTATATTTAGTCTATTTTACAACATATATTTTATTTTGTTTAAGTTTTCAAATATTAATTAATTTAATATTTAATTTATCCTAAATTGTATTTCGAAATTGGTTGGACTGGAAAGAAATTGATTTTGATTTCAAAGCAGATTTGGTTATAATTGAAATAAAAATGGGTCACAATTAAATGCAATTTGGCCACATTTGTGAATTTTTAAATCCGGTGTGTGCCAATCATTTTGCAATTTAAGTCTTACTCAATGCATCAATCCACCTGTGCCACGTACATAGAAGCACATAGATTGTGTTTTCTATCTGTTAATCTAGGTCGTTGGTTTTGAGTTCAACACTCCCTATATATGTATGTATTTAGTTAGTTTTATTTTTTATTTAACGAAAATCATCTAATCAAATATAGAAGTTATTATTCTTTTCTTTTCTCGGACATCGTTTGTTCTCTCTAAGCCTCCTCTCAAGCTCAACCTAGAAATCCTAATGCGGTCCAGACAAAGTGAGCAAAGAAGAGCTCGACAACTTTCATAGTCTCCCGTCCTTGCTCATCCATGTCGGACAATAGCATTTATGGGAGTTGTCTTCCTCGATGGGAACAAGCTATAACAACAGTAACTGCCTCCCCTTCTCTTTAGTTTCTTATTATTTTATTTTTTTGTTCTTCTATTTCTCGTCTGAATTTACAGATGAAGACCATAATAGTCTCCGTCGTGTTCTTAATTTTCCAAATTATTTCAAAGCTTAATCAGATTTCAATATATTCGACTTCGGATCTCAAATTCTCAATTTTCTAACCCTAATGACGGTTCTATAAGTAAAATTCCTCTTTTCCACTTTAGAATGGTTTCTCTACCTCTGAATCCTCGGTTACTTAGCTTTAATAATGGTAGTGGTGATAGTTACGATTGTAGAGGTAGTTGGTGTTGTAGTTGTTGGTATTTTATGGTACTTTATAAAGCAGTACGGGAGGTAATAACTATTACAAATGTTCGAAAGGATAAATAAATGGTCAATCTTCAAAACTGCCGCATGTGTGTTGTGTCTTGAATCTTGATCACCTTGCAAAGCCAATGTTGAGAAGCTACTTAAGTTTGTTGTGTCTTGAATGTTGATATCCTGAAATCAAGAAACAACTAAATCTGGATGGTTACAACGTTGTGTGTTGAGTCGAGGATAACCCTCTATCCTTAAGACAAGATTGCTCCGTATATATGCTTTTACGTTAGCGGGCAATAGTCTCCCAAGATAAAACAATACTTTAATCTCAACACTACAAAGCCAATAGGTTGAGCCTGTCGAAGAAAACAAATATGACTCGACTTGCTGAAGATATTGAATAGGAAGGAAGAGTTTCTCTCTACTCTCCTCTTTTGTCTCTGTGTATATAGTGTGTCTCTGTAGTGTATATCTTGTGTATACGTGAGGGTTTGGTCACTGTTTTTCAGTCGAAAATTGCACTGATTTTTGCTGAATTTCACTCACTGTTTTGTGCTGAAAAACAGTCAGTTTTTCTGTGTCTTTTTCGTCTATTTTGTGGCATGTTTCTTGCCTGTTTTTCGCCTATTTTCTGCCACTGAATTGAGCCAAAGAATGCTCAATATATAGCAAGGAGAAGGGGCTGTACAACTGCCCAAAACATGGCTGTTAATGGCCATTAGGAGGCCATTAAAACAGCCAAGTAAAGGCAGTAAATGACCATCAAAGAGGCTGATTTAAGGTTGTTCATGGCCAAGTAATGGGCTGTTAATGGAGGAGTTAATCAGCCAAGTAATTGCTGATTAATACCTCAAAAAACAGTCCCAACGGTAGGCTTTCTGCCTTCCGTCAACTTCCCAGAAACTCTGGGGACCAAACTGTAAATATTGAACCAAACTGTACATCTGAAACTTCAGGGATCAAACTGTACATCTGGCAGAGTTCTCTGGTCCAAAAAGATAATATCAGAAAGGCCCACAGGCCACAGCCCACGACCCGTGAACCCGAGAACCCGGAACCGGAACCGGACGGGACGGGGGCGGCGGCGGCGCGCGTGTGGGATTAGCCTTGAACCCAAGCACATCTAGGTATTCCCTCCTTTAAACACATGGGATACCCCTTGGGGATCCAAACCCTTTACCACATTAGAGACTTATATAGAGAGCAATTCTTCCTATTTCCACCGATGTGGTAGATTTGTCCCACACCACATTTTCATGTCTCAAACACCTTACTTCGAGGACCAATATCTCTTTCATTTCTCAACAAAATTAGACGATTCTTGGCCCTACGGTCATCTACTCACTTCGTAGATCATGCATGTGCGAAGAGACAAGGTGTCCAACATGCGGAACACTAGTGTTTAATTCATCAAAGATGGGTGGACGCATCTCCCCGCCAAAGGCTAATTTCCAACAATCCCCTCTATGAAAGAGAGATTGTGGCGCACGCACAAGGTGCCAACATTTCAGCAATCTTTCAGCGAAAAGATATTGCATCAGGAGAGGTAGCTTTCGCTTTGAACCTTCCCTAGTTGAAACCATCGGACTTACTTACTGCACGGTGAACGTGATGTCTTGAACCGTCAGTGTTTAGTGTAAGCCAAGACAATGATATCAACACAATAACTCTTCTTATTCATTTTCCTTCTTACGTTTCTGTCCGTTGTGGTCATGGACACACTTGGATTCTTAAGTGCGTTCATTTAAGGCGGCCATCCTCGCACTTAAATAGGTGATCTCCTACAAGGTATCCTGCTATACCCCACTTCTCAAGTGTTAGGAATCATTAAAAGTTTCCCCAACCTTAGCCTCAACCGTTTGAGGATCTTTTAAAGGTTTGGAAGCTTAACCTTTACCCACCATGTAGGTAGCACTTTAATGTCTATCGCGGGAACAACTTTGGATTCATGTTTCTCTACAGAAATCATCATCCGAGGTGCTCTTGCTTCCACCGAAGAGCTCAACTGAACCTTTTGCCGCTTAGTTTTCCCATTGAACCAAATTCTTGGGATCTCCAATCAGTATGGTTGGGTTACCACCGCAAAGGTTCGTATTGTTTGGGTTTTAAGCCAATTCCCCTAGACAGGCAGAACACTTGATCTCCGGGTAGTCCCTTAGTTAGTAAACAAGGATGTGACACCAGTGATGATCAATTGCCATACGGTCTTATGTCTCCGACAGATCCTGAAAGATATGTCCAGACGCCGTCATCCGTGTCCTTCCTGAAGCCGACCGGCTAGCCACAGTGTATAACTGCTGAAGGCACGGGTTTCTCCCAATAAGGGACGTCCTCTAAGGAGCCGTGAAGTTACTCAACTTCTTTCATGCTTTGTATAAAGCGATACACTCTGATTCCATCATGAATCGGCCGATGCAAGTTTGCTTAGAGGATTTTCCAAGATCCACCATACACATTTGCTTGTGGCTTTGGTATTTTTCAGATCTGATGTCCAGTTTGCATCACTGTGTTCTCCCAGAACTGCTGGACATCCAGAATACTATAATCCGTAGATAAGCAAATAACTCAGATATCGTCATATCCGACTTAAAGCCTTCTATTGATCATGTATTAAGATCATCAGTGAACCTTAGTTCAATTGATCTGTTCGTAGGATGATATTAGGTCGGTTGTAGTGTGTACAATACATTGAACTACACTTGACCTGTGCATATCGCTCCTTATCTATGGGTGCACCATGATCCCAATCAGTTCTATGATTCATATCCATTGGTGGCTTCAACGAGACTGTCAACTCTCGACCAGTCCGTTAGATGTCTTAGAAATCCAATTCCTAAGATGTCATATGTGATACCCATATCTTTCATATCGAGACTTTGTTTCAATATGACTTTTACTTTCAGACTGTTGATTCTCCAACTGTTGGCATTCTAACTTCAGAGTCAATGTTTCTGTGGTCAGATTCATTGTTTCTGTTTTATCTGAAACTTTCAGGACCAAAATGTAAACATTTCAGGGACCAAGATGAAAGTTCAGGAAGAAGCCCAACACCCGTAAAACCAACTCTGATTCTCTTCTTCCAACTCTCCGGTTGGGAAGGCTAATTCAACATTCATGCCACGCAAGACTGCAATGGCCCTGGATGTGAAGCTACTCACAGGGGAGCACATCTTGCAACCCAAAGGTTCTTTTCCCAGAGGAAGATCAACCATTACGCAAGTATGGTTCTATATGATAGAGTGTATTTCTCTCTTTGTAGCTTCTTTCCAAAGTAGTGCTTTTGGAGATGACAATTCTTTGTTAATTGTCCATGGTTCATTCTCAACCATACAAGCTAGAAGGTATGGAACAAGTCTTTGTCCTCTTTTTGCTCCTTCTCGGTTCTACATCTAGAATTCCTGAGTTCTGCAGATCTGGAATATTAAGTTCTGGATAGCCAGCAACTTTTGAGTCCTGTAGATACGAAACGTCTAGTTTCGGACAGTCATGCCCTCGCGGGTTCTTATTAACCTTGAGCAATTACTCCTTTTTCCTTTTTCAAGGAAAGTTATCTCCAAAGAATTCAACATTCTTTGACGCCAAGAGGCGATCAACACTACTGTTATTTGCAGATCCTGACAGATATGCAATCTACAGTCTTAGATACAACTTGACCTGTTTCAGTATTCCAACTTTTACCAAGCCACCCCACATAATTTGGGCGTACGAGCTTTGCGTTTGGCTAACACCGTTGGACTGAGGTGAGAAATGAACAGTCGTTTAATGAACGATGCTTCACTTTCTCCCCCTCTATCACTACGAATTTCTCAATCCGTAGGCTTAGTTGATTTTCAACTTCTGCTTTGTAGCGCTTATCCGTTTCAACAACTTCATCTTTGCTTTTTAACAAACAAAGGATTCCATACGTTGTACCATCATCAATGAAGGTCACAACGTACTTGTCTCCCCCCTCTATTTTGTATAAACTTCAAATCACCCAAGTAGGTGTGACTAAGTTCTAGAGGAGCGGTGCTTCTTTCGCTATTCCCTTTGACGGAATTTGGAAAGGTGATTTTGCCTATTCGTCTACCTCACATTCATTTTGAGGGTTTATGTCGACAGAAGGCAACAATCTCAACATCGTTAGCTTTTGAATGACTTGCTATTTAACGTGTCTTAATCTATGATGGCATAGATGCACGGATTACAAATATATCATTCATTTGGCTACAGACGTACTGTACCATTCTTAGTTATTACAGACCTGTTGGACTAGTCTCAAACCAGCTTGACCAACAACATCCCTTAAACCAAGTTAGGAACATGTATCACCTCAGCTTAGAGTGATCTCATTCCCTGAAGTCCTATTGAGGACAACCTCTTCAACCCCTTCTACTTTAGAGGTGGCGTTGCTTTACATGAACAACCTTTTGCCCGTGGTTAGGGCGTAACCGGATCATATGTGATCTGGATACTCTGGCCCACTGCAGTTGCTTTGCAGACTGAGTGTCCAACTTCTTTTCTGCCTTTCTTTAGGCCTTCAGATCATTTCAGACCTGGAAACTCTGACCCACCTTACTAGGTGTCCATTACTTTTTCTATGAAATGAATTCTGGCCCCACTCCAGTCGCCCGGAGGCTTTATATCACTGAGTGTCCAATATCATCATATCAAAGGAATTTTGGCCTACTCCAGTCACCCGGAGGCTTTATATGTCTGAGTGTCCAATATCATCCTATGAAGGATCTTCTGCCAAATAGTATGACAGGCTCAACGTCTTTAACTTTTAGACTTCTTGCGTTATGATTGGTGCCTAGATAATTCTTTGCGCTTACTTAAGAGTGGTAACAGTTTTCGCACAGTCAGTGGATCTTACTCCCTCGTATGTGCGAACATACTTTACTCACTTTTAATAATTACACTTAAAAGAACAGATCTTTTTAAGTTGCTTTACAATCCAATCTTTAAATGAAAAAGAATATGAGATTAAACTTCTGATTTTTAAAGCGTAAGAAATATAAATTATTTTCATATTCCTCCTTACTTTAATCAATTTTTAATCAGACCTCATTTAATCTTTATTCTTGACAAGTAAGAAAAACTACTTATCCCAATTTCGGATTCTGGCTCACTTCAGTCACTTCATCAGAATGAGTGTCCATTTCCTTCTTACCATTATTCGGATCTTTTGTCTGGAATAGATACAGGCCTTCTGCTGCAAGATAGAAGTACATCTTCAGTCTTCTCCTCTTGTCCCAGTTGACATCCTTAAGCTCTCGTGAGCGCTTGTTCCAACCAGTCTTGGTAGCGGTGACACCATGAACACGTTCATCATCATCACTCTCTTCTACCAGAAAACCATTGCCATATCCAGATTTGGTCACACAACTTTTGACACTAATAGTATTACAATAGTATTACAATACAACCTTGTCTTAAATTGTTGGTATTCTATGATACTTTATAAAGCAGTACGGGAAGTAATAACTATTACAAATGTTCGAAAGGATAAATAAATGGTCAATCTTCAAAACTGCCGCATGTGTGTTGTGTCTTGAATCTTGATCACCTTGCAAAGCCAATGTTGAGAAGCTACGCAAGTTTGTTGTGTCTTGAATGTTGATATCCTGAAATCAAGAAACAACTAAATCTGGATGGTTACAACGTTGTGTGTTGAGTCGAGGATAGCCCTCTATCCTTAAGACAAGATTGCCCCGTATATATGCTTTTACGTTAGCGGACAATAGTCTCCCAAGATAAAACAACACTTTAATCTCAACACTACAAAGCCAATAGGTTGGGCCTATCGAAGAAAACAAATATGACTCGACTTGCTGAATATATGGAATAGGAAGGAAGAGTTTCTCTCTACTCTTCTCTTTTGTCTCTGTGTATATAGTGTGTCTTTGTAGTGTATATCTTGTGTATACGTGAGGGTTTGGTCAATGTTTTTCAGTCGAAAATTGCACTGATTTTTGCTGAATTTCACTCACTGTTTTGTGGCTGTTTTTCTCACTGTTTTGTGCTGAAAAACAGTCAGTTTTTCTGTGTCTTTTTCGTCTGTTTTATGGCCTGTTTCTTGCCTGTTTTTCATCTATTTTCTGCCACTGAATTGAGTCAAATAATGCTCAATATATAGCAAGGAGAAGGGGCTGTACAACTGCCCAAAACATGGTTGTTAATGGCCATTATGAGGCCATTAAAACAGCCAAGTAAAGGCAGTAAATGGCCATCAAGGAGGCTGATTTAAGGTTGTTCATGGCCAAGTAATGGGCTGTTAATGGAGGAGTTAATCAGCCAAGTAATGGCTGATTAATACCTCAAAAAATAGTCCCAACGGTAGGCTTTCTGCCTTCCGTCAACTTCCCAGAAACTCTGGGGACCAAACTGTACATATGAAAGAATTTTGGTTCAAACTGTACATCGCAGAGTTCTCTGGTCCAAAAAGATAATATCAGAAAGGCCCACAGCCCACGACCCGAGAACCCGAGAACCTGGAACCGGACAGGACGGGACCGGCGGGCGGCGGCGGCGCGCGTGTGGGATTAGCCTTGAACCCAAGCACATCTAGGTCTTTCCTTCTTTAAACACATGAGATACCCCTTGGGGATCCAAACCCTTTACTACATTAGAGACTTATATAGAGAGCAATTCTTCCTATTCCCACCGATGTGGTAGATTTGTCCCACACCACATTTCCATGTCTCAAACACCTTACTTCGAGGACCAATATCTCTTTCATTTCTCAATGAAATTAGACGATTCTTGGCCCTACGGTCATCTACTCACTTCGTAGATCATGCATATGCGAAGAGACAAGGTCTCCAACATGCGGAACACTAGTGTTTAATTCATCAAATATGGGTGGACGCATCTCCCCGCCAAAGGCTAATTTCCAACAGTAGTGACTGATGCGATGTTGGCAGTTAGTAGTGGTGGTTGTGATGGTGGAGTTGGTGCTTGAAGAATGTGTTGGTGGTAGTAGGTGGTGGTGCTAGTTATGATGGTAGAGGTGGTTAGTATTAAGGATTGGTCACAATAGTGGTAGTGGAGGCGCTAATGACGATAGAGGTGGTTGGTGGTTGGCGACGGTGGTGATGGTAGTTAGTGGTGGTGTAGTGGGTGGGTGGGTGGGGTGGGGGTGAGTGAGGTAAGCGGTGGAGTAGTGGTAGGTGGTGGTATGGGTGATGTGAGAGGTAGGGTGGGGGTTGGGAGGGTGTGGGGTAGTGATTAACAGTGGTTGTGATGACATATGTAGTTAGTGATGGTGGGTAGGGGTGGGGGTAAGAGTGGTTAGTGGTAGATGGTGGGATGGGTGAGATGATAGGTAGGGTGGGGGTAGGTAAGGGTGGGGTGGTGATTGACAGTGGTTGTGATGACATATGTAGTTAGTGATGGTGGGTAGGGGTGGGGGTGAGAGTGGAGAGCAGGTAGGGGTTGGGTGGGTGGTGGGTGAGTTGTAGGGGTGGGGATGAAGGTTGTGGACAGAGTGGTGGTAAAAAATATTCATACAAAAATACATCTTAATGCTATTAAGACTTTGTTCGAGATCTTAAGGATTAAGATCTATTCAGACCAAATAAGTGCCTAGATATTAATGTAAGCAAATGCACTTAATGGATAAGATCCGAACCATTCATATTTAGACATCCATTAAGTGTAAATAAATGAGGCCTTAACTTTGTTGGTCGGGTGCCGAAACAAAGTTTGTCGAGTTCTAAAGGGTTAAAGGTCCAAGATTTTCAACTTGCAACCCGACTCCTACTCTCGAACACGTAAATGCTCCCCTTTATTTGTTTCTTCTGTTTCTTCCTTTCCTTTTATATTCATAGCTTTCTGAATGCATGAGTTGGTTATTTATGTTCAATGGCCCCATTCCCCTTTTCTTTCCTGCCTTTGCCATTATTTTCCCTTTAATCTCATATGAATGTCTTAGAGGATTCTTGTTTGTTTGAGTCAAAATGTTCTTGTTGTTCCATTTTATGTCGTAATTTGAAGCTTTAGATTTCTGTTTCTTTAATTTAATTAAAAGCATGTATGCCTTTGTGAAATTTATGTAATGTCTGCTTGGATCCATTCTGAGTTAACAACATGATCCAACTTGGTTTACAAAAAGCGTCTAAATCATGAGTTATAGCCTAATTGTTAAGATCTAGCTACTATATATACACTTAAATAACCAAGTTCATTGAGCAACTATGCAAGAAGAAAAGTTACGAAATAGTAAATCAACACAAGGATTTTTGCGTGAAAAACTCCTTGCTCAAGGGAGGAAAAACCACGGCCTACCTCTTGTAGGACTTTTCTAAACTCTATTAAACACGTGCAGTAAGGTTACAATGACTTGTACACCTAAGATACTGCTCTAAACAGTTTCGCCTCTAGCCACTTAAAGCTCAACAGTACTAAACTGCTAGCAGTACTTCAATGACACTAACTAGTCAAAGAAGTCCCTTACACCTTGATACAAAACACCTACTACACAATTCTAGCAAATGTAAATAGAAGGAACCACAATTTGAACCTAACTATTACAAACAAAAAACTGAAATATAAATCTTGATAAGCTCGGGTTCTTTGTAGTTGGTTCTTCTAGAGACTCAAGTGTTGACTCTGTTCACTCTTGATGCCTTACGTTAGAATTGTATCGTGATTGTGATTAAGCTCCAAAGCTTATTCATGTTTTATTTATATAAAAGTAGTTGTTGCCTTGTCTTGTGCGAATTCAACCAAGTATTGGTTTCATAATTATACTCGAAAACCAATTCTTGTTTAACTCGAATCTCTTTCTTTCCCTGTATGTGTGTCATCTTCTCCTTTTCCGACTTTGATACTACTTTCATGCATTGTGTTATGGTAATATTTCCATAACTTGAAATGCAACCTTCCATCGAATAGGAATGAGTCAGTATTCCAATTCTCCTAGTTGGCATGAAATAGCTCTTCGACGGTCTCCAGTGTACTTCGATAAGGACCAGTTCTTTTGAGCAGTTCCTCTGTTGATATGACTGCTTCACTGAATCCTTTGGAGATTTGTTTATACTTTTGGTTCTTCAATGTCTTCCTTATAACTCCCTTGTACTTCATTGTCTTTGACTATGTTATTTGTCATATCATTATTTTTAGTTCAACATCTATTATTGAGTCAGTAGCTACTCAACAATTTTCCCTTTTTGATGATGAAAACACATAATAATATGTCTTCATGTGTTCTTGACCAGCTTCTTCAATCTTTTTCATCTCTTGATAAACTCTTCCCCATTGGGCTCAAATCTTATGTTGTCAATCTTCCCCCCTTAGAACAAGCTCCATTGCTATTCTAACACTATAATTTCGTGTTGATACAACTAAGGCTCATTACACAAGGTTTGTAAGCTTGTAGTAGTTCACCTTCGATCACAACAAGGATTGTAAGATCACTTGACCTTTCATTCATCGTAGCCTGCTAGATAGCTAGTGTTAGGACTCGTAGGTTCGCATTTAGTCGTGCCGTCAATTAACACCGGTATCCTAAGAAGATATGAGACATTACAGAAGGGTAATGAGAGTTTAAAGCTTATTTATAGAAGTATCAGAGTGTATAGAAGTTAAACAGATTGAAGAGAATATGTTTCAACGAAATTCTCAACTTTTCAAAAAAATACGGCCGAAATGTACGGACAGTACATAATTGTATGGACTGTATGATTTAGGAATCCTAGTCATAACTTCTCTACAATTTTTCAGGTTTCAACTCCAAATATATGGTCCAAATGTACGGACCATACCTCAATATACATACCGTACATTTGCACCGTACATCTGGGCGGTGGAGATTATTTTTCTTATGTATATCATGTTTCTCGACTTGAATGTCTCATTTTACATCTCCCCGAACCCTAAGACACCTCTCGTATCCTCTAAAAGGGTTTCTAACACCTTGGAACCAAATTCAAAGATAAAATACATAAATTCAACGTAGAGAATCTCGTGAACATCATTAGCTTCTCTTCTTCCTTGTTGTGATGATCTCAGAGAAGTCTTGGTAACGAAGTACGCTACGAATTTGAAGTGTTCTTCGTGGATTTAAGGTAAGTCTCATATTCTTTAGCTTACTCTTAGGTTTGTGCAAGTATTTGAGATAAGATTTTTGGAGTATTATTGACAAGTTTGTGTTTATGAACTTTTGAGTTAAGTTATGATATGTGGGTTATTTGTATGTTATTTGGACTACCAAATGATTTTGTAAGATAGGGATAGAGTTATGGTGATGAGTAAGGGTGATAGTAAAGATTTTTGTGATAGGATATGTAGAATTTGAGCTACAAATGATCTTATAAAGTTGCGCACACAAGTTGTTTGATAAAGTGTCTAAGTAAACTTCTCTATAAGCTATGGATTCGGTATTTATATAAACCATTCGTATAATGTAGATAATTGTTCGTAGAGCTTTCAAGGACTCGTCCAACTTAAATAGCTTCGACGATAAGGTATGTAAGGCTATCTTCTTTCTTTGGCATGCTTTAATACAATCGTTCCTAAAAGATGATCGTTCCTAAAAGACGACACCTTATTGTTGCAATATGTTACTCATGTCCCCCCCCCCCCCATTGAAATAACTCGCATAGTTGTGGTTTCATTTGAACCCCAACTTTAATCTATTTTAGCTTATATCTCTACCATCTATGAGAACAAAATAAACAATAAAAATATCAACGATTGAGCGAGGGAAAAGAGGAGCATTGGAGAAGAAGATATAGAGTGAGAGAGAGCTTATCTGGAGCAATCTATGGCCTAACAATTGTTGAGAAGTAGGGTCTCTATCTTGAAAGTTCAAGTTTTGTGTTATGGAACAAAGAAGACTAAAGAGAAACAAAATAAAGAAAGAGCGGTTAGAAGTTTGATATTTATCTATATAGACTTAGGGGTCGTTTCGTTCCTGAGACAAAGTGGGATATTTCATGATTAATTTTGAAATTAAATTTATACTTTATCTGATTGAAGGTATAATTAATCCCATGATTAATTTATACCTCAAACATGATATAAGCAGTTTGCGGAGTTGCTTGCTAAATATGTGTTTTTCTTAGCCATTCCTGAATCAATTTGACCTTATATAAGATGTTGGAAATTTGCCTTTGATGGGGGTTGTGTCCACCCATCTTTAATGACTTAAACACTCGGGTTTCGCATGTTTGAGTCTTTAGTTATTCACACGTGCATAATCTACTAAGTGAGTAGATGACCGTATGGCCGAGGATCGTCAAATTTCGTTAAGAAATAAAAGAGATATTGGTCCACTAAGTAAGGTGTTTGAGGCATGAAAATATGGATAAGGGTTTGGCACCCCAAGAGGTAACCCATGTGTTTGAAGGAGGGAGGACCTAGGTGTTCTTGGGTTCAAGGCTAGCCCCACGCGCGCCGCCGCCCGCCCGTTCGTCCGGGCTCGGGTCGTGGGCTGTGGGCTTCTTCTGATATTATCTTTTTGGACCCCAAACTGCTTAGTATTTACTGTTTGGTCCCTGGAGTTTCAGGAATGCTCCAACAACGGGAAAGCCAACAGTTTTGATGGCATTAACCATATGAAACGTTTTGCACTTGTTACAAAACGTACAAAACATTTCTGGCCATGAATATACCTCTTAAACAACACCTCTCCTCTTCCTAAACACTATAAAGAGAAAACCTTTCTCTAATTTTGAGTAGACAGTAGAGAGAAAGAAAAGAAAGAGAAGACACAAGTCTTGAACAAAAGCAGAAACTCTTCCTTTTCCTCTAAATTTTTCATTCTAGAGCAAGTCGTTTCATGTTTATTTTCTTCGTCAGAATCAACCTATTTGCTTTGTAGTATTGATTAATTGTTGTTTTATCTTGGGAGACTATTGTCCGCTAACGTAAAAGCATATATACGGGGTAATCTTGTCTTAAAGACAGAGAGTCATCTCTCGACTCAGTCGGTGGTGTTATGATTATCTAATTGGTTGCTAAGTGTTTCAGGTGTGAACTTGAAACTCAAAGGACTCTAACCGTTCGGATTCTCAACGGTTCTACAAGTCACAAGTGTAGTAGTTCATATTCTTGTATTTTTTAATACAAGATCCAGATTTGAAGTTTAGTTCAAGATTAAAAGATTGACAATTTCTTGTTGCAATCTTTGTTGTTTATCCTTTCGAAGCACTTGTAATATTTATTTATTTCCCGTACTGCTTTATATCCAACAATTTTAAGACAAGATTGTATTAGTGTTCGAAAGATGTCGGTCAACAGTTGTGTGACCAAATCTAGATATGGTTGTGGTTTTCTGGTAGAAGACATTTCTGATTATGCTGTTGACGGTCAAGGTGTTGATAGTGTCACCGCTCCCGAGAGTGGTGGGAACAAGCGCCCACGAGAGGCTGTTGATGACTCCTTACTCACTTCAGTCTAACGGTGTTAGCCAAGCGCAAAGTCGTATGCTCAAAATATGTGGGGCAAGACGATCCTTACCGCTAATGCGATTCTCAATAGAACTCCGCATAAGGATAAGGATAACCCTTCATGTGAAACATGAAGAAGATCTCACCATACTTGTGTAATAGTTGACCTTCATCCAGGAAAAGAACCTTTGAGTTGTAAAAGTGGATACTCAAATTGAGTATAAAGTAGATGGATCTACTAAGGAGTATAAGGCCTCGGTTACTTGGACATGTGCTCCTCTAGGAATAGCTTAACATCCAGGGCCATTGCAGTTTTGCGTGACATGGATGTTGAGACAGCCTTCCTAACCAGAGAGTTGGAAGGGGAGGATCATAGTTGGTTTGTTGGACTATTGGGCTTTTTCCTGAACTTTCAATTTTGGTCCCTGAAATATTTATATTTTGGTCCTGGAAGTTTTAGATAAAATAGAAACAATGAATCTGACAACAGAAACATTGACGTTGAAGTTAGAAAGCCAACAGTTGAAAAACCAACAGTTTGAAAGTGTAAGTCATATTGAAATAAAAGTCGATATGAAAGATATGGGTGTCACAGATGACATCTTAGGAATTGGGATTTCTAGACATCTAACGGACTGGTCTAACCCCAAACTCAGTTGTGAGATAGTTGACAATCTCGTTGAAGTCACCAATGTATATGAATCATATAAGTGATTGGAATCATGGTGCACCCGTATACCATGAGCGATATGTGCAGGTCACATGTAGTTCAATGTATTTTACAAACTACAACCGACCTGGTATCGGCCTACAAAGTAATCAGTTAACTAAGGTTCACTCGTGATTCTAAAAATGATCGATAGAAGGCGTTAAATCGGATATGATGATATCTAAAATGTTCGCTTATCTACGGATTATGGTATTCTGAATGTCCAGCGGTTCTGGGAGAACACAGTGATGCAAACTAGATATCAGACATGAAGAACACCCAAGCCACAAGTAAATGCGTATGATGGGTCTAGAAAAATCCTCTAAGCAAACTTGCATCGGTCGATTCATGATGAAATTGGAGTTTATGGCTTTAAACAAAGCATGAGAAGAAGTTGAGTAACTTCACGACTCCTTAGAGGACGTCCCTTATTGGGAGAAACCCGTGCATTTGACAGTTATACACTGTGGCTAGCCGGTCGGCTTCAGGAAGGTCACAAATGACGACGTTTGGACATATTTGTCGGAGAAATAAGACCGTATGACAGTTGATCACTACAGGTGTCATTCCCATTGATTACATCAAAGGATAATATAGCGGACCCTTTAACTAAGGGACTTCCCGAAGATCAAGAATTATGCATGTCTAGGGGAATAGGCTTAAAAACCCTAACAATACGAACATTTGCGGTGGTAACCCAACCATACTGATTGGAGATCCTAAGAATTTGGTTCAATGGGAAAACTAAGCTGCAAAAGGTTCAGTTGAGCGCTTCGGTGGAAGCAAGAGCACTTCAGATGATGATTTCTGTAAGGAAACATGAATCCAAAGCCATTCCCGCGATAAACATTAAGGTGTTGCCTGCATGGTGGGTAAATGTTAAGCTTCCAAACCTTTAACGATCCCTAAACAATTGAGGTTAAGGTTGGAGAAACTTTTAGTGATTTCTAACACTTGTGAAGTGGGGTATAACATGATACTTTGTAGGAGATCACCTATTTAAGTGCGAGGACAGGCCGCCTCAAATGAACGCACTTAAGAATCCAAGTGTGTCCACGGCCACAACGGACAGAACAATAAGAATAAAAATGAATAAAAGGAGTTATTGTGTTGGTATCATTATCTTGGCTTACACTAAACACTGACGGTTCAAGACATCACGTTCACCGCGTAGTAAGTAAGTCCGGTGGTATTCAACTAGGAAAGGTTCAAAGCGGAAGCTACCTCTCCTGATTCAATATCTTTCCGCTGAAAGATTGTTGAAATTTGGTACCCTATGTGCACCAATTCTCTTTCAAGAGGGGATTGTTGGAAATTTGCATTTGATGGGGTTGCGTCCACCCATCTTTAATGACTTAAATACTCGGGTTCCGCTTGTTGGAGTCTTTAGTTCTTCACACGTGCATAATCTACTAAGTGAGTAGGTGACCGTAAGGCCAATGATCGTCAAATTTTGTTAAGAAATAAAAGAGATATTGGTTCACTAAGTAATGTGTTTGAGGCATGAAAATATGGTGTGTGACAAATCTCCCACATCGGTGGAAAAAGAAAGAATTGTTCTTTTTATAAGCCTAAAAATGGATAAGGGTTTGAGACCCCAAGGGATAACCCATGTGTTTGAAGGAGGGAGGACCTAGGTGTGCTTGGGTTCAATGCTAGCCCCACACGCGCGCCGCCGCCGCCTTTGGATCCCAAAATGCTTAGTATTTACTGTTTGGTCCCTGGAGTTTCAGGAATGCTCCAGCAACGGGAAAGCCAACAATTTTGATGACATTAACCATCTGAAATGTTTTGCACTTGTTACAAAACGTACAAAACGTTTCTGGTCATGAATATACCTCTTAAACAACACCTCTCCTCCTCCTAAACACTATAAAGAGAAAACCTTTCTCTAATTTTGAGTAGACAGTAGAGAGAAAGAAAAGAAAGAGAAGACACAAGTCTTGAACAAGAGTAGAAACTCTTCATTTTCCTCTAAATTTTTCATTGTTCAGCAAGTCGTTTCATGTTTGTTTTCTTCGTTAGAATCAACCTATTTGCTTTGTAGTCTTAATTAGTTGTTTTTCATCTTGGGAGACTATTGTCCGCTAACGTAAAAGCATATATACGGGGCAATCTAGTCTTAAAGACAGAGAGTCATCTCTCGACTTAGCTGGTGGTATTGTGATTATCTAATTGATTGATAAGTGTTTCAGGTGTGAACTTGAAACTCAAAGGACTCTAACCGTTCGGATTCACAGTGGTTCTACAAGCCACAAGTGTAGCAGTTCATGTTCTTGTATTTCTGAATACAAGATCCAGATTTGAAGTTCTAGTTCAAGATTAAAAGGTTGACAACTTCTTGTTGTAATCTTTGTTGTTTATCCTTTTGAAGCACTTGTAATATTTATTTACTTCTCGTATTGCTTTATATCCCACACAAGATACTATATATCAATTCTAGACTCAAAGGCTTTCTTTTACCAGGTACGGATCAACCAACTGAATGATGGTAGTGTTGTGATTTGTTTCTATGGTAGTGAGTTTTAATGGTGACCGATGAATTCCATAATGATAGTGAGATTGGTTATAAATAGTGAAAAAGAAGAAATTTGGGTAACCTGACAAAGTATGTTTTTGAGATTTGATACAATATTGATATGATAGTGACATAGTAAATTGGGGATGATGTGGAGGCGAGTATGAGATTGTCCATCAGACGAGTGGTAATATATATTTTAAAAGGACGTTTGCTTTATTTAAAACAAGAATAAATGGTAATAGGTCGTTCATAAAATATCAATTGTAAATGATTTTTTAGGTCAACTTTAGAGGAAAATTTATGTATTTTTTTCATTAAAATATTTGTATAAATAAAGCATTTGGTTCAATCATGTTTAACTTAATTAATTTTCAATTTAAAAGTGATGCTCTTATTTGCAATTAGTTTTTATTAAAGTCTCAAGTTTTTTACACATAATTTGAGTTATTTTAACAACGTCATATGAGCTGAAGCAAATTGAGGTTGATCATTTAGTATTTCTTTGTCATATCCAAAAAATTGCATCTACAATGAAATTAATAAAACAAATAAAAACATTATATAGTTTTTTTCAGCCCAAAACAATTTTGAGAGATATCAACATAATTTTAAAATATTTTTAGTTTTTAGAATAATGTAAAACGTCACTCTAGAATTATTTTTTCCTATTCCAGAAAGTGCATAGTAACAAACAACAACAACGACCCCTACCTAAGCAGATAGATATGTTATTTTCGAAAGACCCTTGGCTCAAGTAAAGCAAAAACAACATCAGGATAGCAAGAAAAGTAAAGTAGAAAAGATAACAAGTAATAATAGAAAATTAGAAATAAGAATATGTGAATACTAAAGTAAAAATACAAGAAAATAGCGGAAATAATACTGACCCAACAAGAAAGAAAAATAATACTAAACCTACTACTAGCTTTCTATCCTAATCCTTGACCTCCACACCCTCCTATTTAAGGTCATGTCGTCGGTAAGATGAAGGCTTGTCATATCTTGTCTGATTACCTCTCCCCAATACTTCTTCGACCGATCTCTACCTCTTTTCCTACCCTCAATCGCCAAGCTCTAACACCTCCTCACCGGAGCGTCTACGTCTCTCCTCTAGACATGTCCCAACTATTTCAGCCTCGCCTCCCACATCTTGTCTGCCACGGAGGTCAGTCCCACCTTATCTTGTACTTCTTCAATTCTGACCATATCTCTCCTAATCAGCCCCCACATCCATCTCAATATCCTCATTTTCGCAACTTTCATCTTCTGGACATGAGAGTTCTTAACTGGCCAACAATCTGCTCCATACAACAGCGCCGGTCTAATTACTACTCTGTAAAACTTACCTTTAAGTCTTGGTGGCACTTTCCTATCACAATACACTAGAAGCGAGCCTCTATCTCAACCACCCTATTCCAATATAATGTTTAGTCTTGGTGGCACCTTCCTATCACAGTACACCAGAAGCGAGCCTCCATCTCAACCATCCTGCTCCAATACAATGGGTAGTCTTGGTGACACCTTCCTATCATAGTACACCAGAAGCGGGTCTCCATCTCAACCACCCTACTTCAATATAGTGTGTGACATCCTCATTAATCTCGCAATTATCTTAGATTATAGCCCCCAAATACTTGAATTTGTCTCTCATTGGAACGACTTGTGAGTCCAGCTTCACTTCCATGTTAACGTCATTCGTCACCGCACTGAACTTGCACTCCATGTACTCGGTCTTAGGCCTACTCAACATGAAACCTTTCGACTCCAGGGTTTGTCTCTAGACCTCCAACCTGACGTTCACCCCACGTCGCATCTCATAGATCAATACATTATCATCTGCAAATAACATACACCATGACACCTCCTCTTAAATGTGACTCGTCAATACATTCGACGCAAAGACAAATAAAAATGAAAAGAAAGTGCATAGTAAGTTAAAATAAAATATATAACGAAAAAATTTAAAGTAAAGATAGAGATAGTTTCAGCGGCCTCCCTTTAGGTTTGACTCTATAACACTTTTGACTCTCTTATTTTGCTTTTTGTGTTACAATTCTTTTAATTTACGTATTATTATTCATAACAAGATTAATTTGCCCCTAATTAAGAGAGTATTTGTACATTTGAGATAAAGTGAAAGAGAGAGACATATATAGAAGGGGGAAAAGAAGTATACCTCCATTGCCTCTTCTTTTTTCCCACAAATGTCCATTCCGCCGATCTTTTCAAAGCTCACCAAAACTAGCGTCACCACTACCTGCCTTCTAAGATCTGATCAGATCTCTCTCTCTATACTTGTATATATATATGTAATATGTATTCTTTTCTGCTACTCCATTCGAAGATTCTAGAACAATAATTTATTGGATTTTCTCACCTGTGTGTTTTCTTGTAACATAGGAGTCTTTTTGTTGGAAAGTTAGGGTTTTCTTGGTGGAAAAATTGTTAGATCGTGAGCTAGTGTTTCTGAAAGATCAGAAATTAATAAAATTTAGGGTTTTATTTTTTGGGTTTCTTGGTGTGTTGTGAGTGTGTGTATGAGGATTTGGTGTTGTTTATGTTTTGGAGAAGAAGAAGATAATAACAAGGGTTACAAGAGTATGAAGGACCGTATTTTGGGGAATAATGGCGAGGAATTGCCAGATGATAATCCAGCATTTGATTGGAGGAGTGTTTTTGACGGTGTTGATATTGTGGGTAATGTTAGTGTTGGGAGGAATGAGGAGATTGATTTTGATATGAACTGGTTGTCTAGTGAAGTGGAGGCTAGGAATGGGAATTATTGTGGTGGTGAGAGAATGTTGAATGTTAATTTGAATTTGGGGTTGAGTGGAGAGGCTTCGTCGTCCTCAACAGTGCAGAAAGAGGAAACTGATTGTGATACGTGTAGTAAAAGGCCCAAAGTTAACTCATTTTCACTGTAAGACTGGCTACTGTGCCTTCATTTGTAGTATCTGTTTTGTCTCAATTAGTCAAATTGTTGAATATTAGAGTGAAATTGGCCCAAAGTTAACTCCTTTTGCTGTAAGACAGGCTAATGCACCTTCATTTGTAGTGCTTATTTGTTTCAATTAGTCAAATTATTGAATATTACAGTGAAATTTTCCCAAAGTTAACTCCTTTTTGCTGTAAGGCAGGCTACTGCACCTTCATTTATAGTATTTTTGTCGTAATAATTTTTGTCATAATTAGTCAAATTATTGAATATTAGAGTGAAATCGGCCCAAAATTAACTTCTTTTTTCTGGAAGGCAGGCTACTGTGCCTTCATTTGTAGTATTGTTTTTGTTTCGATTCGTCAAATTATTGAATATTAGAGTGAAACCTGCCCAAAGTTAACTCCTTTTCACTGAAAGACAGACTAATGCACCTTCATTTATAGTATTTTTGTTTTTTCAAGTAATTAAATTATTGAATATTAGATTAAAATCGGCCATAGTGAATAGCGAATTCATTTAAGCAGCCCAAAGGTGTAGTTGTTGTTCACTAATTAAAGACTCTCAAGAGTCCCTTAATAATTTCTCGTGTTGTACAGTTTTACTTAGGGTCAAGGCTGTTTCAGAGTTCATTGAGTTTTGGAGAAAGTACATTCTCGCATAATTGTTCTAGAAAAAAGAATATAGTACTATAGAAATTTTGTAAAGGCATTTTACTTAACTTGTAGAATTATTTTCTAAAGCTACTTATATTATGGAATTTCGGAAGCTTAACCTAAAATAGAATTTAACTTTTTAATTTGATAATAGACAAATTGTCATTTGAAGTGAGACCTAAATGCAGGCCAACAACTCAAAAATGAAGACTGATTGATTAATATTCTTGTAGGGATTGGGACAATCACTTGTTACAGGAGACCAGTTACCTTTGTCCAATGAACGAAGGCGGTGAAGATGTGAGTTTATCAAACTTACTTGGTGCAACGGATGATGAGGGGAAAGATAATGACATCTCAAAAATGGAGGATTTAGATGTCCGGATGGATCTTACTGATGACTTGTTGCATATGGTATTTACTAGTTGCCTGGCATCTGTTCCTTCCGAGTTGCTTAATTAATTTATTTATCTCCACCAAGTGTCTGAGTAAGGAAATATCTGCCTTTTTTGCTGCTAGGTATTCTCTTTTTTGGACCATATTGATCTTTGTCGAGCTGCTAGTGTTTGTAGCCAGTGGAGAGCAGCTAGCTCTCACGAAGATTTTTGGCGGTATCTGAATTTTGAGAACAAGCAGATTTCCTCAGATCAATGTGAGTATCTTTTCCTCTGGTAAAAAATGCTGACATGCTGTTGTTTTATCGTTTTCCAACAGTGTGATTCATGTTATCATGAAAACAGTTACAGAACGTTTATCCATCTTCATCATATTTGGGGTAGAGGGTTGAAACTTTGGAGATAAAATAGTGTTATGGTGATGGAGAGAAAAAAGGAGCATGATATAACCAAGGCCACTAAACTCCCTTGAAGATACCGGGAGAGATATCTTTGTTTAACGTTACTCGTAAACCTGAGCATGCATCTGAATATCCATTGTTGTAGATCAACAAATATTGGGACTTCGTCATTATGTCATATGCTCTCTGTTACGGAAAGTTTTTGGTAAAACGTCTCAGCACCTAACCAAAAAGCTAGCTGGTTAATATGTGCAACACTAGAATAAAATATTGCCAAATATTCGAAATTAATAGTACAAGTATTTCCTTCCTAGTAGGCTTATATATGATATTTTCTAACTTAATGTGACAAATGATAGAAGACACCAAGTTGAATGGTTGGCCTCTCATTTTGTTCATGTAATTTAATTCAGTCGGGAAGTTTGAGTTTGAGAAGTTTTCAGTTGAAGTTACTAATTGCACACTGCATAGATAACTTAAATTCATGTTTCGATTACGCACATCTTTTTGCTATCTCTATTTTTTATTGTTTCTTTCACTTGTAAAAAATTATTGATGTTTGTTTTGATGATAGTTGAGGACATGTGTCGGCGATATCCAAATGCAACAACAATCAATTTATATGGAACTCCAAATATTCACCCACTAGCAATGAAAGCCGTTTCTTCATTAAGGTAATAGGTTTTTATGTTGTTGGCACTACTTTAGGAATCACTATAAGTGACCTTCATTAAAAAAAGAATCGTTATAAATGACTAATTTGATACAATTTCATTGTTGCCAGAAATCTGGATGCGCTAACATTGGGCAGAGGTCAATTGGGGGAAACATTTTTCCAAGCCTTAACAGATTGCCATGTGTTGAAGAGCATGACCATTAATGATGCCACTCTTGGAAATGGCATTCAGGAGATACCAATTTATCATGATAGTTTGCGTCTTCTGCAGCTCGTGAAGTGTCGCGTGCTTCGAGTTTCTATCAGGTTGTAAAACGTTAGTCAACAATGTTATATTATCAAATTAGTTGACTCCCAGTTGTGCTTAACTGTTGTTATTCTTACAGATGTCCGCAACTTGAAACATTGTCACTTAAGCGCAGTAGCATGCCACATGCGGTGCTTAATTGCCCTCTTTTACGTGACCTTGATATAGCTTCATGTCACAAACTCTCTGACGCTGCTATTCGTTCGGCAGCCACAGCATGCCCTGTTTTAGAATCTTTGGACATGTCAAATTGTTCATGCGTCGGTGATGAAACACTGCGAGATATATCTCAAACTTGTGCAAATCTTCGAGTTCTGGATGCTTCATACTGCCCAAATATTTCACTTGAGGTATGTTCTTATATTCATTAAATTTATGTAGTACCTGAAATTGACATGGTTTATGCTAACACTTGTTCATTGTTAAAGTCTGTGAGGCTGGTTATGCTGACTGTTCTCAAGCTTCATAGTTGTGAGGGCATAACATCAGCTTCCATGGCTGCCATAGCCCATAGCTATATGTTAGAGGTTTGAGTCTTTCCTCACCCTTTTCATACTGGTAACCATGCTGATCAGGAGTCCTTAAACCTCATATTGGACAGTGAATTTCACTACTTTTCAGGTTCTGGAGCTTGATAATTGCAGTTTATTGACATCAGTGTCCTTGGATCTTCCTCGCCTCCAGAACATTAGACTAGTACATTGTCGCAAGTATGATACAAGCTTTGTAGTTTCCATATCCAGTCTCAAGGAAATTTCTTTCCAACCCTTATCACTCTTTGGCCACTGACTCATTGCTTATATTGAAACAGATTTATCGATCTCAACTTGCATAGTGGAATGTTATCATCAATTACTGTTTCTAATTGCCCACTGCTCCAACGAATCAATATAACTTCAAGTGCACTCAAAGTAAGTTTGTTCCTAGATGTTATAGTCAAACCTCTCTATAACATTGTTGGGTCTGAAATTTTTTGGCTGCTATAGTAAATGGCTGTTATACACCTATAACAGCATTGGCGTTTAAATAATATGTCGTCGTTATAGGAAAAAAAGATGTATAAAATCTAATTTTTCATTTTTAATTGTCAAATTCTAAAGCTTAATCACATTTTCTATAATGAAGAAAAATATTTTAATGATGAAAATATATATTCATATAATATTATTTGTCATAAATAGTGTATTAAATTATGAAAGTATTTGGTTAAAATCTCTACACTTATTATTGGTAATCATAGATATTCTATTTTTATAAAGATGGTTCATTATTATATTACCAAAAAATGAAGATAGCTGTTATAGGTGTAATTTTACAAAGAATGTACTGTTATACAAATGGTTGTTGAGGTTGTTGCTTTTATAGGTAAAATGCTGTTATAGAAAAGTAAAATAAAACATAAAAAATCGGCTCCAAAAAACTTAGCTGTTATAGAGGTGTATAACAGGTGTTGTATGAGGATGCTGTTATAGAGAGGTCTGACTGTATATCTTGTCACTTTATTTTGTTGACTAGAATTATTCTATTCATACGATAACGGTTCTCTCCTTTATCATTCCACAGAAATTAGTTTTGCAGAAGCAAGAAAGCTTGACAACAATTGCATTACAGTGTCCGAATTTGCTAGAAGTAGACCTTACTGAGTGCGAATCCCTCACCGATTCTATCTGTGAAGTTTTCAGCGATGGTGGTGGCTGTCCTGTGCTTAAATCCTTAGTTCTAGATAACTGCGAGGTAGGCAATTTTAGTTCCTCATTGTAAACATGTGCATTCTTGGTTGTTAACTAGAGGATGTATTACTGAACATGATTGTCTACATCTAATTACGATATATATATGTATCTCTACTTAGTTTTGCTTGTCAGTGAAAGGTGGTTTATTCAAAATCGTGGCAGTTGATCTGTGTCGAGTCACATTTATATTTAAATAAGAGTCTACCTTTGTCTTCACCTTTTTCAATGTGGTTCATACTGCCATTTTTGCTGTTCTTGTAACAGAAACTTGGGAAATAATTTTTTCTTCTTATTTTACCAAGTAGATAAATTTAATACTGAAAATTCCGACAATCAATGATCAGGTATTTTAATGAGTAATCATGAAAGATGATATTCTTGTCTCTTAAATATTTATGCCAATTTGGATCATGTCAGAAAGAACCAAAACATCCAAGTGTACTGGCTGTTGTGTCATCTGGTTGTGCTTTACAAAATCTGTCTTGTTTGTGATAAGTCATGGAAGCTGCGCAGCTGGGTGCACTAAGGTTGTTTAATGGCTTGAACTCGTGACATCCTAGTAACAAGGCGACAACTCCAAGACTTCCCTTCAATAACTCACAGAAGCTAAAAAATATTAAAATTGTCCAAGAGGTGAAGAGGGAAAGATGAGAAGTTGTAATTCCTTGTTTTGGCCTCAAGATAGTTGTTGTGTCTTTCTTTAAAATAATGGGCGAAATTTGTCAACATTTGTGAGACTATTGAAGAAATGTCACAACAAATCAAGTACTCCCTCCGTTTCAATTTGTTTGTTTGTCTTCATTTTTAGTATGTTTCAAAAAGAATGCCACTTTCTATAATTAGTAACTCTTTACCCCCAACATCCTTGGCACATTTAAGACCACAAGATTCAAAGGTTATTTATGTACATTGCACACATCTTTAGTTTAAGACGACACGATTCAAAAGTCCTTTTTATTTTTTTAAACTCCGTGACGAGTCAAACTATGACAAAATTGAAATGGAGATAGTATTATATTTCAGTTACCCCCCTCCTGCTCCCCTCCCGAGAAAAAGGGGATGAGAGGGAGGGAGAGATTTCCACGGTTTTAGAATGGGTTCTCATCACCTTCTGGTGTTTTTTCCTGCCAGATCTGTTTTTGTCTGCCACCTATTTGGAAAAGAAAATGTTTTTTTATATTGAAAGAGAATGATTATATATTTCTGCCTATTCAACTTTAAAGTGGATCCTGTATCTGTGTCACATTTGTATGTATTATTATGGTCTAAATCTAATTGTGGTTTTCTCTTTGTTCAGAGCTTGACAGTTGTGGCTTTCTGCAGCACTTCGTTGGTTTCTCTTTCACTTGCTGGTTGCCGTGCTTTAATTTCTCTTGAACTCAGGTGCCCATATCTTGAGCAAGTCTCTTTAGATGGTTGTGATCATCTTGAAAGAGCATCATTTTGCCCAGTAAGTGATGATAGGCTCCTTTTTAGCCTCAACTAACATCACCTCCTCTTTGCTTTACATCCTCTTTGGGTTGAGACTGGAGTTGGAGCTTACCTACTGATTTTATAATTCTTATAGCCTGTTTGGCCAGGCTTCTAAAATTAGCTTATTTTCAAAAATGTTTTTTTCAAAAATGTTTTTAAAAAGAGTAATTTTGGCGAAAAGCAGTTTGTGTTTGGGCAATTAATTTAAAAAGCACTTTTGAGCAGCAATTAGTGTTTTTGGCCAAGCTTTTATAAAGTGCTTCTAAGTGTATTTTTCTCAAAAGTGCTTTTCAAAAGTGTTTTGGGCAAAGGCTATTTTTTCCCCAGAAGCACTTATTTTCTCTCAAAAGCTTGGCCAAACACCTCACTTTTTAAAAATAAACACTTGTTGGAAAAAAGCTCTTTTGGGGGAAAATAAGCTTGCAAACAGGCTATTACTGTACATTTTTCTCTATTTATACCCAGATGGTTGATGAATGTGTTCTCTTATTGCAGGTTGGTCTTAGGTCACTTAATCTCGGTATATGCCCCAAAGTGAATGTGCTCAATATTGAAGCTCCACAAATGGCTTCACTTGAGCTGAAGGGCTGTGGTGTGCTATCTGAAGCATCTATTAATTGCCCCCTCTTAACCTCTTTTGATGCTTCGTTCTGCAGGTTGTTTACTTTGTCTCACCTGTCACACATGCATATTTGTTTTAGTTCTTTCACGTCTCATTAATTTATTTCTATATATGCAGCCAACTAAAGGATGACTGTTTATCTGCCACAACTTCATCATGCCCCCTCATCGAGTCATTAGTATTAATGTCATGTCCATCTGTTGGCTGTGATGGACTTCTCTCTTTGCATTCCCTCCCAAACTTGACCTACCTTGATCTATCCTATACGTTCTTGGTGAATTTGCAACCTGTTTATGAATCATGCTCGCGGTTAAAGGTAATTTCTATCATCTAAGCATATTATCACTTTCTCCATTACAGCAGGAAGTAAGATGAATTTGATTTAACATGCTCTATTTTGTGGAAAAAAGTTCAGTGACTTCCACTCTTCTAGATATATGGGCCACTTTTCTATCCCTTTTTTATATGGGTGTCAAACGTATGGGTTAGGACAAGTTTGGGCAAGTTAAAATACCTAACTACAACACAATTTACTAATATTAAGATGGGATGAGCACTGAGTCATAAGCCAATAACTTTATTATCTCCTTTTCCTTTTTCTACTTCTGTTTTTTTTTTCCTTTTGCAGTAAAAGCTAAAACACATAACAATCTGCGAATCAGTTTGGAATGATTGAAAAGTTAACTTCAGCAGAACTGATTCTATTCTGACAATAAAAATTTAGTTATCGCAGATTTGGCCATGTTTTTGAGAAACTAGAAGTGCTTGTTTTTATTCCCTCTGTTTCAATTTGTTCGTCTTACTTTCCTTTTTATTCTGTTTCAAAAAGAATGTTACTTTATATATTTAGTAACTCTTTACATCCAACATCCTACATAGCATATTTAAGACTACAAGATTCGAAGGCATTTTAGTACATTACACACATCTTTAGCTTAAGACCGCAAGATTCAAAATTTTTCTTTATTTTCTTAAACTACATGCCAAGTCAAACTAAGATAAACAAATTGACACGGAGGGAGTAGTTTTTTGGCAGTTAAAGGTGTTTGGCCAATCTTCTTGAAAACGAAATGTGATATTTAGTACCATAAGCTGTTTTTCTGCTTTGGTGAATAAAGTCAAATTTGAAGCTTCTCATTAAGCAGAAGCAGAGGCTTAACTTTTCAACACAAGATTTTATTATAAATGTTTTTGACCAAATTATCCCCACGTTACCGAGAGCAGGATTTAGTTATTAATCGAAAAAACATTTGTTTTCAAAGTGAAACATTAGCTGGGTACAAAGAATAGTAAGTAAATTAAGCCAATGCATGAATTCATGCATAAATGATAACACAGATAAAGTAACTTAAGTAGCCCAGAAAGTTGACAACCATGGATACCAGTAAGCTGCAGTAAAAGAACAGTAGTTCACGGAAGGCAAAAAAGAGTCATTCTGAGAGGAAATGGAGAACTCAAAAACTGGAAAAAAAAGGAGGGAAGAATCACAACTGTGACCAGACATGGAGTATGTTTAAACTCACAGTTTGTACTATCAAAAAGTTCTAAAGCTGTCTGAACTCTGAATAAACAGTTCTGAGAAAAATATAGCTTATCCAAGGCATGTTGCAGTCTAAAGAGCTAGGAAACAACTAAAAAGGCAAGCTTAGGTTTTAGCTTTTACCTGCAAGAACAACAGAAACTATAAAGAGCAACCAGAAAACTAGGAAGAGGTTGCCATAATGCACTGAGAAGAAGACTAGTTGGAGGTCAAGGGAAAGAGAGTCTAAAAAGTCGAGAGTAAGATTGTAAATTGTAGGGCTTCTAAAATCTACAATTATGTTAGCCGTAGATGGAGTAGGATAAATGATAATGTCATTCAAGGACTGATGATGTTGTCTGTCTGTTCTCAAATAGTTCTGTGCTCTAAATCAGCACGCAGAGGGGAAGAATTATTACCTAGTTGGTCGGGTTGTTTATTAACATGCTGGTTAAAGATTACAAAATTGTAGACTAGAATTGCTACCTCAACTCTTTTTCATTATTCTCTCCTTTTGGACCCTTTAAAATGGCCGGCCTGGAATTGGGGAAGTTTAATGTGGAGATCCGGTTACTTTAGGCATTCTATCATTCTTTTTTATTTTGGAGCAGTCACATCTGAATATATCTACTTTCCCACCTCATGCTCTAATTCGTCGATTGGGATCCAATGTTTGGCATTGTCTGATGGCCCAATTTTGTTTCACTGGAAGGCTGGAGTTCTTTGTATGCGGAGTTTCTAGTGCTGTATCAATCTTAATTTTTTCAGTGACGTAGTTTAGAGACATAATTGTGTTGATCTTTTTCTGGTTGCGCTAGGCACTGCCTTATTACAACTACAATATACCCAGTGTAATCCCACAAGTGGGGGTCTCAAAGTGGGGTCTGGGGAGGGTAGAGTGTACGCAGACCTTACCCCTACCTCGTGGAGGTAGAGAGGCTGTTTTTGAAAGAACCTCGGCTCAAAGGCACTGCCTTATTGCTTTTGGGATTAATTTTTTTGGATCTGCATGATACATTGATGGGCTTTTTTGCTTACCCCGTCCCTTCTCCCCACGCCCACCTTTTCTAAGCTTATATATTGATTCTGTTCTAGGTCCTAAAGTTGCAAGCATGCAAGTACCTGACTAATACATCTTTGGAACCTCTCTATAAAGAAAATGCTCTCCCAGCCCTTTGTGAGTTGGATTTGTCGTATGGGACGCTATGCCAATCAGCCATTGAGGAATTGCTTGCTTGCTGCACACATTTGACTCATGTCAGCTTGAATGGATGTATTAATATGCATGATTTAATTTGGGGATTTACTGGTGACCAACTGTCGCATATACCCAGTATTAGTATAGCACCTCATGGATCTTCCTTGGGAGAACTGCATTTGCCAAATGAACTACCAAAGCGTTTGCTAGAGAACCTAAACTGTGTAGGTTGCCCGAATATAAAAAAGGTGGTTATTCCAATGGCACAAGGTTTCCTTTTGTCATCATTAAACCTTTCCCTGTCAGCGAATTTGAAGGAGGTTGATATAGCTTGTTACAACTTGTGCATTCTCAGTTTGAGGTATATACTTTAGCAATATGATTTCATAGGTTAATTTTATATCAACTTTATTTTCATAATCAAAGTTGTTAATTATCTTCTCTTGTTCAGCAACTGTTGTTCATTGGAATCGTTGCAACTGGAATGTCCAAGATTGAGTAGCCTCTTTCTTCAGGTATTCTTATATCTTCAATTGGACATTTCCTTTGCTGGCTGCTTTAATTGTTGTAGTATGGCAGCTTTGCTGCGAATGTGTTTTTTCTAGTTTGTCTTTATCATTTTGCTTCATGTGCTTGTGCCTTTTTTTTTTTTTTCCTTGAGGGTAATAATTCTGTGGCACAAAGGCTGTGTGAACTGCACAAGTATTACATTGCAAAAAACAAATGTCTGTCCCCTTCCTACCCTTGTAGGGACATTATGAGTTGTATCAATGATTCAATTTCATTTACAAATTTCCTTTTTACACCAAAAACTCCTCATTTAGGATAGGATCCTCCTTGGTTCTTTATACATAACATTCTTGGCTGCCTCTGTCCAGTAGGTTGGTATGAAAAACATGTATGCACTTGAGCTTTATATTCTTGTGGAGAGCACTTAAGCGCCTAATTAAGTTCCACTAAATGAGATTGTATTATAAGATCTAATAGCTAGCTGTGTATCGTCTAAGGAATACTCAAATTAACACACTGGCCAACTAAATTAACAAGTTATCCTAATACTCTTCATGGTCTTCTTCGGCATTAATGTGGATAGATAATAAACATTTTCAAATTTGGAAGTGTTAAAATTTGAGGTAGTCCTTGGAAGGTGGCATGTAATTTGAGGGCATCTTGCCCCTATTTCTTGGAGGATGATGTACTTTGGTAAAATTACTGAAAGTAAAATTTGAACTCTGACGGTGCTTATTTGCATGATATATTGGAACTGCAATGAACAAGCTGCTACTCTACTTGGTTCCGGTACTTGTCATAATTGTTGCAAGTGTCTTGCACCATACTTCGGCATGAAATATGGATAAAGGATTTTTCCGCTGTTGCTTCTATAAATCACACACTTCAGGCTTCCCTTTCCTTTACCTTTACACAACACTTTCTACTGTAGTGCTCATGAAAATGATTGCTATTCTTGCTATGGTGTCTAAAATAATTCTTGGTTGCCTCTTTAAAACAACTTTGATCAACTCCTTTGAAAAATCATTGGCATACCCATAAGGTGCTTGTGCAATTGAAATACTTGTGACAATTATGTTGTGGAGGTATTCCTTACTCTTGCTTTTGTTGTCCTACAGTCTTGCAACATTGACGAGGAAGCTGTTGAAGCTGCCGTATCACGATGTACTATGCTTGAGACGCTTGACGTACGTTTTTGTCCCAAGGTCAGGAATACTTTTGATGCTAATAATATGCCCTGTATTGATTTATTATGTATCATTTATTGATACTAGAGCTCCTTTGAGAATTTTTCTCATGGTCCTTTTTGCCACTTAACAGATTTTTCCACTGAGCATGACGAAGTTGCGGGTTGCATGTCCCAGTTTGAAACGCATTTTCAGCAGCCTAGCCCCATTGTGAGGCAATGAAATATTGAATATGTTTGTGTAGGCTGGTTATTAGCAACATGTTTAACTACAGAGGTTCGTATTTTATGTATAGTTAACTATTTATGTCGCAGTGATTGGTGAACGTACAACGAGCTTTATAAATATGACACATTAATATTGTTGGCGTTGGCTTTCACATTTTATGATTTGGTTAACACTAGATGCAACTTTAATCCGATCTCAAGGATAAAGAAAAAGTCAAAAATAAAATCAGAACGTGTGAAGGGCAATATTAATTGGGGCAAAGGGTCATATTTGCTTCTAATATTGAAAAAGGTTTAATATTGCTCCTATTATTGAAAATGGTTTAATGCTGCTCCCTTTTTTACATTCGGTTCATATATGCTCTTAACGTTATTCCATCGTTTGTATAATATACCCTTAATTTTATAAAAGTGGCTCAAATTTGCCCTTGTCTCGTTAACCCCTATGTAAACTCACCAAACCAACTCATTTTCTTCCGCACTACCCAAAATCACTTAACACCATCATTATAAATCATCTACATGGGACATTATTAAGATTTTATTTTTGTAAATGACGTGTTCTCCTTTTAAAATAAACAATGGCACTAAACAAATCAAATTACTTCCAACGAGCGCTAATAGTAATAGTAACAGTTCTTTTCTACTTGATCAAGAATGGAAATCAAATTACCACAAGAGCTGTGAAAGAGGCAACGATATCAAACACAAGGACACCGTTAATCGCCCCGATAGTTCGGTGGCTAAACAAAAGTAAAAAATGTGTTACTTCCATAATTGTCTAAAGTCATTTTTTAAAAAGAAAAGGAATTATTCCTCCATGTAGAAGAGAACAACGATAAAATTAACTGTGCAGTATACAATGCCCAGAGCACAAGATATTGATTTGTCAGTATTTAGCGATTTACCAACAGTTGAAAAGAGCATGTCCGTGTAATGATTTCATACTAATGTGTATTTAGTGAAGCAGACGGCATCCTACCTTTGACAAGCTGAATATAGTATGATGTGCATTTATTAGCTGAAAAATTACACAAATACAACTTTTTAAAATGATAATTAAAAAGATTACAACTACTCTCTAAAAATAATAAAAATAACTTTTTAATTACACAAATACAACTTTTTACATTCCTAAAATATCAATATTAAGAAAATAGTATATGATCTAAGTTTAGGTGCACAATCGGGAAACTTGCAGAGGATCTCCCTTTTTCACCTAAGAATAGCCAAGAATGAAGCACTCCTTTTTCACCCAAATTCTCAAAAATCCTCATGAATGAACCTCTCCTTTTTCACCTAAGACTAGCTGCACAAAATCCTCAAAATCCCAAAGAAATTCAAGATTGAATCTCATCTTTTTCCCCCTAAGATTACCACAGTCCAAAATCCCAGGAATCCCCAAGAATATCCAACAATCTTTCCTTAGCAATATTAATTTTCTCAAAAATCCCCAAGAATCTCTCCACCATCACTACCGTATAATTTTCCCATTTATCAAATTCCTCTTTCTTATTATATAAATACTAGCTATATTCTGGTAAAAGAATGAACATATTGTTTGAAAAATCATGGATAGTGATGTTTGTGCAAGGCCTGAAAAGAAAAGCCATAAAAAAAATTCTGGAAAAAAGGACAGCAGAGATGAGTCTCTGGCAAAAAATTGCAATGGTAAATTTCTCGCCATTGACGACGATTTCTGTGGGGATTCAACACAGAAAAAGATTCTAATAGTTAATGGTGGAGCAGATGCTTCCAAAAGTTCACCGAAGGTATTTTTCTATTACTGTATTCCTAAAACTATATAGTATATCGATGCACATATATGTGGTTAACGTAACTCATATAGTATATCGATGCACATATATGCATGATATAGTATATAGTATATTATGTTCAATATACATTATATTAATATACATTATATTAATGTATATTGAGAATAGGGAGATGCAAAGAATGAAGCACTCCTTTTTTATTGGGATTTTAACGGAAAAGTCCATAGAGCTAGTTAGGATTCTTAAGAAGAGGAGGATTAATATAGCCTGTATCCAGGAGATCAAATGGGTAGGACCTAAGGCTATGGATGTGGACGGGTATAAGTTATGATTCTCGGGTAGGTCGAGGTATAGGAATAAGGTAGACATTTTAGTAGACAACGAGCTAAGGGATCAGGTGGTAGAGGTGAGGAGGGTCAACGACAGGATGATAGCGATTATGTTGGTAGTTGGAGAAGCTACTATGAACATTATTAGTGCTTACGCGCCGCAGGCGGGCTTGGATGAGAAGGAGAAAATGCGCTTTTGGGAGGATTTGGAAGAGGTAGTGAGAGGTATACCACCTACTGAGAAGTTATTTGTATGAGGAGATTTCAATGGACATATCGGGTCACTTCCGGGGGGCTATGACTACGTGCATGAAGGCTTTGGCCTTGGGGACAGGAACGGGGGAAGCGTATCACTTTTGGAGTTCGCTAAACTTTTTGGGATGGTGATAGCTAATTCGAGGTTCCTGAAGAAGGAGGAGCATTTGGTGACTTTCCGTAGTTCGGTGGCTAAGACTCAGATAGACTTTTTGCTCCTTAGGAAGGTTGATAACGGTCTTTGTAAAGACTGCAAGGTTATTCCGAAGGAGTGTCTGACAACCCGACATAAGCTTTTGGTGATGGATTTGGAGATCAAGATAGAGAAGAAGAGGAGGGTTGTGGATGACAGACAAAGTATCAAATGGGGGAGTTTGACCTTGACTAGTGCACATAAGATGAGGGAGAGGTTGATGGTTAGGGGGCTTAGGGGAATAGTGGGGATGCGACCGGTATGTGGGATAGGACGGCCAGTTGCATTCGGTAGGTAGCTAGAGAAATGCTAGGGGTCTCGCGGGGGACTGGTAGTGGAATGGTAAAGTTCAAGAGAAGGCGGAAGCAAAGAAAATGGCGTATGCGAAATTGGTAGAAAGCAAGAATGAGGTGGAGAAATTGACAAATAGGGAATTATATAAGATGGCGAGGAAGGAGGCAAAGCTAGCGGTTACGGAAGCGAGGACGACGGCTTTTGAACGCATGTATGTGGAATTAGAGGGAAAATGTGGGGATAAAAAGTTGTACAGACTAGCCAAAGCGAGGGAGATGAGAACCTGTAACTTGGATCACGTGAGGTGAATCAAGGATAAGGATGACAAAGTATTGGTGGAGGACGCACTTATTAGACGGAAATGACAGTCTTACTTTCATAAACTCTTGAACGAAGAAGGAGATAAATACATTGTGCTGGGAGACCTGGAGCAATCCGGAAGGTATCGGGATTTTGGATATTGTAGAAGTATTAAGGTTGAAGAGGTTAAGGGTGTTGTTCGCAGGATACGTAGGGGACGAGCGATCGGACCTGATGAGATCCTAGTTACATTTTGGGAGAGCGCAAGCAGAGTATGTTTGGAGTGGCTGACTAAGTTGTTTAATATCATTTTTAAAACGACAAGAATGCCCGAAGAATGGAGGCGGAGTACGATGATTTCTTTGTACAAGAACAAACGTAACACCCAGAGTTGCAACAACTATAGGGGTATCAAGCTGCTAAGCCACACTATGAAAGTTTGGGAAAGAGTCATGGAGATGAGGGTGAGAAGAGACGTGTCTATTTCTGAGAACCAGTTTGGATTCATACATGGGCGTTCGACTACAGAAGTCATTCATCTTATTAGGAGGTTGGTGGAGCAGTTTAAGGAGAGGAAGATAGACCTACATCGACCTCGAGAAGGCATACGACAAAGTCCCTAGGGAGGTTCTATGGAGATGTTTGGAGGTTAGAGGTGTACCTATGGCGTACACTAGGGCGATCAATGATATGTATGATGGAGCCAAGACCAAGGTACGGACAGTAGGAGGAGACTCGAAGCACTTTTCAGTGATGATGGGGTTGCACCAGGGATTAAATCTTAGCCCATTCCTATTTGCTTTGGTGATGGATGGAATAACGTGACAATTCAAGGGGAGGTGCCATGGTGTATGTTATTCGCAGACGACATAGTCCTAATTGATGAGACTGGCAGCGAAGTGAACGCTAAGCTGGAGATTTGGAGATAGAATCTGGAGTCTAAAGGGTTCAGACTGAGTAGGACCAAAACAGAATACTTGGAGTGCAAGTTCAGTAACAGGAGCGACCTTGAGACAAGCGTGGATGTGAGGCTTGGTACTCAGGTCATTCCAAAGAAAGGAAGTTTCAAGTATCTTGGGTCCATTATCCAAGGGAATGGAGAGATTGATGATGATGTCACACATCGTATATGTGCAGGGTGGATGAAATGAAGGCTTGCTTCTAGAGTATTGTACGATAAAAAGGTGCCACCAAAAGTTAAAGGCAAGTTCTATAGGGTGGTGGTTAGACCGACTATGTTGTATGTGGCGGAGTGTTGGCCAGTCAAGACTTCGTACATCCAAAAGATGAAAGTTGCGGAGATGAGGATACTGAGATGAATATGTGGACATACAAGGAGGGATATGACTAGAAATGATGATATCCGAGACAGAGTGAGAGTGGCATCGGTGGAGGATAAAATGCGAGAAGCGGGGTTGAGATGGTTTGGGCATGTGCAGAGGAGAGACACAAATGCCTTAGTGTGGAGGTGTGAGAGATTGGATATGGACTGGTTCAGGAGGGGTAGAGGTAGGCCGAAGAAGTATTATGGAGAGGTGATTAGATGAGATATGGCGCAGGTGCAACTTACTGAGGACATGACCTTAAATAGGGGATTGTGGAGGACACTTACTAGGGTGGAAGGGTAGTAGGTAGTTGAGCGTAATCCTACTTAGGCTTACATACTGGTAGTTGTAGTGATATTATTGTAGTCCTGCTTAACCTATCGTACTAGTAGGCACATTATTGCTTTATAGTCCCCTATCGTTTGATTAATGGTGATGTGTGTTCTTTCGTGTACTTTGTTTATCTTATCTACCTGCATTAGTTATTGCTTTTTTTTTTTTTCAGAATGCTTTATCATGGCTTATCCGCTTTTGTTACCATCATTGTCATATTTCTTTAAATTTCTTGTCCGGATTTGACCGTTTCTCTTACTTTGCTTGTGTTTATGCTGTGTCTTGAGCCGAGGATCTTTCGGAAACAACCGCTCTACCTACTAAGGTGGAGGTAAGGTCTGCGTATCCTCTACCCTCTCAGACCCCATGTTGTGAGATTTCACTAGGTATATTGTTGTTGTTGTATACATTATATTAACAATATATATGTTTTGAAGGCTAAATGCAACGGGAAGTTAGAAAAACCTTCAATAGACGACTTAAAGGTACACGTTTAGTATATGGTATATGTATTTTGGGGATGTCAAATATACTTAATATTAATGTATCATTGGAGTATTTTATCTTAATGGTGCATAATATATATTTTTATAGTAGAAGTGAACTTGTGATGTTCCACAGGTTTGGAATTTGTACGTGAAGAAGCCTAGTGATATAACATCAAAGCCTAGTGTGCACGTAAATGCAAATGTTATAGATGATTTGAAGTAATCGATTTCATTAGGTTCGGAATGACATTTATGACTTAGTCGAGTCATTGCTTCGCTTCCCGAGACATTCAGATGTACTATATGGTTTTATTTGAAAAATTGGATGCTTTGGGTGATTTCGTAGAAAGATATGTCTTAGCTCGGTCGTACGAGAAATCCGAGTGCGCGAGCAAGTCCGTTGCATGTGTTAAGAGTAGTTTGCATGTCTGGTTTGTATCCGAGGGGTCCCGAGAGTGTTTCGGGTGTTTGACAGAGAGTTGGCTAAGTTTGGGTTATTGCTGGTTTTTGGTGCCCACACCAGCGCCCCCCTTCCCCCCGTCCGCCTCTGCGGAGGAAAGCTAGCAGATGCGAGTATTGCCCAAGTGTTGAGTTTCCGCTTCTATGGATATTTTTCTCACAGAGGCGAGTACGCCTCTGCGGAGTCATTTTCGCCCCGACGACTTTCACGGAATATTAAGTGACCTCACCTCGGTGGCTTGTTTTTTTGTCGAAGTGCATCCGATTCAGCGAAGGCGATTCGGCAGAATCGCTGTTTCAGATCAGATATTTAATTCCCATTTTGATGGTTGGTTTCTTATTTACATATTTGGAGCATGAGAGCTCGGTTTAAGGAGATTTTTGGGGTTCTTTTTGCAAGATTCAGCTATTGGGTAAGCTTCTAATCTTCATCTTTCGATTTTTACATTTTTTAGTAAAGAATTTCATGGTAGAATATATGATTTAGGATGAGAGTTTCATGGGTCTAAATGTTTTTATTTCAATCTCTCACCAATGGTGAGGACACGTTTTCGAATTTGTCCACGAGTGACTGGATGTGACATCACATGGTATAGTACCAGATGTGTCACCATGATAATGACGTAAGATTGAGTTCAGATTGGAGTTTTGATTTGAAGGCATGGTTAAGCGAGGTTGTGATTCAGATAATTTAGTTCAGTGATATCCATAAAAAATGAGAGCAATGGCACGAAAGACTGCAAGATCGCCATATCTTCTACAGTTAGTTACTCAAAGGTCGAAGAGGTGCATATATGGTATAACAGGTGATGGGGAAGAAGTTGGAGATTTGAATTCCTATGGTTAGCAAAGTAACTAAGAAATAAGCGTTACGACTTTGAAGACTGCACTTGAAGAGGTTTGACATATCAAGGATGTCTTACTTGAGATATGATTGATGTGGGAATATTTCAATGTCTTTCAGATTCATTGCGATAGTCTTGTGATGATGGTGTATTAGCGATGAGCCGGTGATTAAGTAATGGAAGTGTGCATAGGTTCACATCTTGAAGACAAGATTATACTTGGGAATATCAATTAGTCATATGAGAGGACAGAGACCATGGTAATGCTATGGAGAGAAGTTGATAAAAGACAAGGACATGAAAGGTGATCCTTGGTGATGAGGTCGGAAGTGATAGGATTTGTCATGGGGTTCGTATGAAGAGTTTCTTTCTATCTTTTAAGTTGAGTTGTACTGGAGAGGATTCGAATGGTTAGCGCTTGGTGACAAAATGTTAGAATAGTAAGGTATTCATCTGATAGGAGCACGGGGTGTGCTACGTCTGTTAATGGGAGCTCGGGCCCTCGAGAATTCGTGTACCGCTACGAGAGAGCATTCCTTGGAGAAACTCCATACCCTTCTTTCGGATCTCGAATCGAGGGGAGTCAATTCCGAGTCATTCTCTCAATTAAAAGGAAAGGTACCCCCGCGAAGGGGTGGGGACGAACACTCTACCACATAGTGGAGTGGATAGCTAGGACACTCAGAAATTCCTTCTAGGAACAACCAGAAGATAGAAAGACCAGTGCCTGACCTGCTACTGCTTCGGATGGATAATACAACGTTACTACTTTTCATAAGGGTATGAAAGGTTAAGTGGAGTTGCGATAGGATGACATTGTGGTGGTGGAGTAAGGACGAGTGGTATGCGAATTCTCTACGTAATTGGATAATGGACTCCGGATAAATGGGATAAAGTCACTAAGTTATCATCGGAAGAGACTGCACTGAGAATAAAATGGATGCTAATGGGAGTTGGATTGATAGATATAGTGACTATGCTGTAGACTACCGGGATGTACAAGGATCGGCTGATGAGGGTGAATCTAATGACTGGAATGTGAGTATTTAATGACTTAAGGAGTTATCAGTGGTTGCACTTAATTTTGGATAAGGAATGTGGGCATTGTACATGTTGCTTAGGGCTAGGTGAGTTTTCACAGTTGATAGTGATGTGATTTTCTAAAGTTGATAGAATGAAGAGGATAGCCACATGAATTTTTGGAGGCATTCTAGTTCAACGAGACAAGGCAAGAGATAGTTCTTATTGGACAGGAATTGTTTAAGGACCATTGCGGGAGGTGTCAATCGATAAGGATATTTAACGTGGTAGATCAATGATAGGTGTTGACTAACTTGAGTTTTGAAGTGCATTTCGGAAATTCAACTAAGGATCAATGATAACGGTTGAAATCAAGAAAAGTGATTTCACTATGGTACTTTGTGCATTGATATTGGATTGGTGGACTCGTAGGCCAAGATAGGAGAAGAATTCTTCAGTTAAGGGATATTTAGCAAGGATACTGGTAAAGGACCGTATGAGAGTATTAGTAGAGTTTCGTGAACAATATGTAAGATTGTAACGACTCGAAAAGTCATTTTGCTTGCTTTGCCTAGAAATCCCTAAATTACCCTCCTTGAGCCTTTATCTGCTTGCTTGTGACTTGCGATGATGGATGGCACATTTCCCGAGGTGATCGGGTAGGTTTCGAACCCATTTAGTTAAGTTGGAGAAATTCTAAGTTAAGAAGAAAGAAGAGTTTGACCCATAGTTGACTTTTGGGTAAACATGCTCTGTTCGTAGTTTCATTGGTTGCATTAGCTCCGAAATGATATTTATGACTTAGTCGAGCCTTTAGTTCGGGTCTCGAGGCAACTCGGTGTGTTTTGAGGTTTAGTTTGTAAATTATGAAATTAGAACTTAAGTGTTGACTTTAGTCAAACTTAGGCCTTATAGACCTTTTCTGGGAAATTCGAGTGCGCGAACAGGTCCAGAATGTTTTTTCTGATAGGGTAGCATGTCTGGTTTGTGTCCGGGAGATCTCGGGAGCAGCTTGATTCTTTCCCTTTCTCAGCGCGAGCGATACTTTGGAGTCCACGGTGAGCCGCAACTTCTTTCCCGGCACTGGAACTCCTCTCCTTCTTATTGTTATGTTTTTCTATTCACATAATATGTCCTATTGTTATATTAAGACATATTATGTATTTCTCCCTTATTCAGACTTGTAATCGGTGTAGAGCTTGGTACTTATGACTAACAGATCACTTGAGGGATTTTATTTTAGACTCAATAATTATATTATGAAACTATTTAGGTATTCCTTTTGCACTCTTTTATTTTTTCATTATTTTTGCTTATTTGTATGGTTTGTATATTGGGTTCTTCTATGGGTTAAGGTAGGTGCCCTCACGGCACAAATGAGTTTTGGGGTCGTGACAAATTAGTATCAGAGCCCTAGGTTAATGGTCTCATGAGTACAAGGGGTGTCTAGTAGAGTCTCGCGGATTAGTACGAAGAGTTCCGTACCTATCTTCGAGAGACTAGAATACATTTTAAAACATCAATTCTTTTACTCTTTTGCACGATCAATTATGATTTAATTCTAAACTTTTTTGTTTCATTCTTTCTCACAGATGGTAGGACTAGATCAGCCGCAAGAGGAGATGATAATCCCGCACCTGCACCCGCCCCCATTGTAAGAGGAGGTGCTCGGGGCAGAGTGTGAGGCAGAGGTAGAGGCAGGGGAAGGCCTTGAGTTGCCGTCCAAAGTTGAGCACCTGTAGTTGCTCGAGCTCGTGACCGAGTAGAGTCTTCAAAGCTTGAGGCTATTCTGGAGATGAAGGAGATTCCGATTGAGTAGGATTAGTAGGGTCAGGCTGACGGGGCTGGACAGGATCAGATGCCCCTAGGTTTCATTGCCACACCAGTACTTCAGGAGACCTTGGTTTGGATGATGAGTTTTCTAGAGTCTATCGCTCAGGGTGTCCATCCGGTTACTTCTGATAGATCTCATACTAGGGTCGGAGGACATACTCCTAACCATGCTGATATGCCAAGAATTCGGACACCTGGGGTTCGTCCTACTCATGTTACAATTGCTCAGTTTTTGGGTGTGCATATACCTGACCTTACTACACCTCCAGCCGGATAGCCTGCCATGTTCGTGGAGGAGCAGAAGATGTTTGAGAGATTCAGGAAGTTGGATCCTCCCAGATATGATGGGGATCCTGAGGATAACGGTTATGAGTTCCTGATCAGCTATCATGAGAGGTTGCACAACCTCAAACTAGTGGATTTTCGTGGTTTTGATTATACTTCTTTTCAAATGGCCAGGACGGCCAAACAGTTGTGGCGGTCCTATATTGAGTTCAAACCAGTAGGGTCCCCTCCTATGATCTAGGTTTTATTTACCCAGATCTTCTTGGAGAAGTTCGTGCCCTGTAGCGTCAGAGAGAGGAGATGGGCTCAGTTTGAGGTGTTACGCCAGGAGTGTATTCCTGTGATCGAGTACGAGATACGTTTCCACGTCTTATCTCAATATGCTTTGATGATTCTACCTGATGCGGCTGAGAGGGTGAGGAGGTTCACTAATGGTTTGATATGCCCTATTCGATTGATTGCAGTACATATGACTGCCACTAGTTCCACCTTCCAGCAAATTATTAATGTCGTGAGAGCGGTTGAGTTTATTCGGAGAGAGGATTGGGAGGAGATGGCAGTCAAAAGACCTCGGTTTAGCACTCATGTAGTTGCCTCGTCTAGAGGCCGGGGATATTATAGCGGAGGTCATCACTATCCGAGTGTCAGACCCATTGTTGTTGCTCTGCTTACATCAGAGCGAGGCTAGTCTGTGTGTACTTCTGATGGATCGAGGCAATTAGTCCCGAATTCTTATCGGCCTTCTGTTCATGGTGGTCATTCGAGTGCCAGTTCTTCTTCTTTCTAGACGTCGTCAGTTCTGAGGGGTTGCTTTGAGTGTGGGGATCTTGGGCACTTTAAGAGAGATTGCTCTAGACTTAGACGGGGTGAATAGTCTTGGGGTTCTGGAGCTAGAGAAATAAGGTAGATGGCTAGATGTAGTTTTTAGAGAGCTAGGGGTGGTAATCAAGGAGGTAAATATAGCCCTTAGACGGGTCGATGCGGTGCTCAGTCCAGCCGAGGTGGTAGACTTGGGGGTGATCGCGGCCATTTCTATGCTTTCCCATGCAGACCCGACGTAGAGGCCTCTGATGCTTTGATCGTAGGTACTATTTCAGCTTGCCATCGACCTGCTATAGTTTTATTTGATCCAGGGTCTACCTATTATTATGTGTCTACCTACTTTGCATTGAACTTGGATTTGATGTGTGAGTCTCTAGCCATGCCTATTCATGTGTCTACACATGTTGTGGATTCCGTAGTGGTAGATCAAACTTATTTGGGTTGTGTTGTTACATTTTGGGGGTATAATACTCAGGTAGATTTGAAGATCTTGCATATGGTAGACTTTGATGCTATATTGTGTATGGATTAGTTAGCTCCTTATCATGCTATCTTGGATTGTTATGCCAAGACCGTTACATTAGACATCCCTAGTATTCCTAAGCTAGTTTAAAATGGTACTCTTAGCCAGTATCCAAAAAGGGTAATCTCGTTTATGAAAGCTCAGAAGATGGAAGGGAAGGAGTTTTTATCTTATTTGGCCTATGTTCGTGACACTAGTGCGAAGACTCCTTCTTTAGATTCAGTTCTGATAGTTTGGGAGTATCCAAAAGTGTTTCCTACAGACCTTCCCGGTGTTCCGCCGGATCGTGATATCGACTTTTGTATTGATCTAGAGTCGGGCACTCAATCCATTTCTATGACTCTATATCGGATGGCACTAGCCGAGTTGAGATAATTGAAGGAACAATTGCAAGATTTATTGCATAAGGGATTCATTTAGCCCAATGTTTCTCATTGGGGTGATCCAATGTTGTTCGTTAAGAAGGAAGACGAGTCTATGCGCATGTGTATTGATTATAGGCAGCTGACCAAAGTGACTATTAAGAACAAATATTCGATACCGCGCATTGATGACTTGTTTGATTAGCTACATGTTGCTTCAGTCTTTTTGAAAATCGACTTGAGGTCCGACTATCATCAGCTGAAGATTAGGGCTGAGGATGTTCCTAAGACAGCCTTCTGGACCAGATATGGACATTATGAGTTTTTGGTGATGTCATTTGGGCTGACCAATGCACGTGCAGTCTTTATGGAGTTGATGAATGAAGTGTTCAGGACATATTTGGATTCATTCGTGATTGTGTTCATCGATGATATATTGATATACTCGCAGAGCAAGGAGGAGCACATGCATCATTTGAGGACCGTGCTTAGTACTCTAAAAGAGAAGCAATTTTATGTAAAATTTTCAAAGTGCGAGTTTTGTCTTAGTGCAGTGTCATTCATGGGTCATGTAGTGACTATGGATCGTATTATAGTAGATCCCAAGAAGATAAAGGCAGTTCGAGATTGGATGCGACCTACTTCTGTTACTAAGGTTCGGAGCTTTGTTAGACTCACATGGTATTATCAGCAATTTGTGGAGGGGTTTTCATCCATTGCAGCCCCATTGACTAGATTGATCCAAAAGGAAATGTCTTTCGAGCGATCTGATGCTTGTGAGCGAGCTTTCAAAAGGTCAAGGCCTTATTGACTACCGCTCCTATTTTTACATTGCCGATTGAGGGCGAGAGCTTTACTGTGTATTGTGACACTTCTTGGTAGGTCTTGGGTGTGTGTTGATGCAAAAAGGGAAAGTCATAGCCTACGGTTTGAGGCAATTGAAGGTTCATGAAAAGAATTATCCCATGCATGACTTAGAGTTGATGGCGATCATGTTTGCCTTAATGATTTGGAGACATTATCCCTATGGTGTACATTGTGAGGTTTACACTGACCATCGTAGTCTTCAGTACTTGTTCAACCAGAAAGATCTTAATTTGAGACTGCGTCGGTGGTTGGAGTTTCTAAAGGATTACGCTATGACCATCTTGTATCACCCGGGTAAGGCAAACGTTATAGCGGATGCCTTGCGTCGCAAGGGGGTGAGCATGGGCAGCTTGGCTATGTTACATGTGGGGCAACGTCCTATGGCTATGAACATTCAACATTTGGCAAATCAGTTTGTCAGGATTGATATCTCTGAGCCTAGTATGGTATTAGCTTGTGTGGATGTGAGGTCTTCCTTGTTAGAGAAGATTTGGTCACAACAGTTTGACGATGCTCAGTTGTGCAAAATCTATGACAAGGTGTTGCGGGGAGAGGCGAGAGAGGCAGTGATTGATAGTGATGGTGCCATGAGAATTAAAGGTCGGATTTGTGTTCCTAGGGTGGGTGACTTGACTAGAGTGATCATGGAGGAGGCCCATAGTTCGAAGTACTCCATCCACCCGGGAGCTACCAAGATGTACTGTGACTTGAGGCATCATTATTGGTGGTGCAGGATGAAGAGGGACATAGTGGAGTTCGTGTCCCGGTGTTTGAATTGTCAGCAAGTGAAATATGAGCACCAGAGGCCTATGGTTAGCTTCAGAGGATGCCCATTCTTGAGTGGAAGTAGGAATGTATTTCCATGGATTTCGTGGGAGGATTGCCCCATACTTTGTGCAAGTTTGATGTTATATGGGTCATTGTGGACAGGTTGACCAAATATGCCCATTCCATTCCGATCCAGACTACTTATAATTCTGAGAAGTTGGCCAAGATCTTCATTCGAGAGATAGTTCGATTACATGGGGTGCCCATTTTCATTGTTTCTGATCGGGGTACACAGTTCACTTCTCACTTTTGGCGGTCTATGTAGAAAGAGTTGGGTACTAGAGTGGACTTTGGCACGACATTCTATCCCCAAACCGATGGCCAGTTTGAGCAGACAATTCAGGTTTTTGAGGACATATTGCGAGCCTGTGTGATTGACTTAGGAGGTCATTCAGATCAGTTTTTACCACTGGCAGAGTTTTCTTACAATAATAGTTACAATTCGAGCATTGAGATGGCACCATTTGAGGCATTATATAGTAGGCAGTATATTTCTCCCATCGGGTGGTTTGATGCATTTGAGGTTCAACCTTGGGGATACTGATCTTTTGAGTGAATCGCTAGAAAAGGTTAAGTTGATTTAGGATCGACTTCTTACAGCCTAGAGCCGGCAGAACAGTTACGTTGACCTGTGAGTTCGTCTTTTGGAGTTTATGGTTGGTGAGTGGGTATTGCTGAAGGTTTCACCCATGAAGGGTTTGATGAGATTTGGAAGATGGGTAAGCTCAGCCCAAGGTTCATTGGCCCTTTTGAGATCTTAGCCATAGTTGGTGAGGTGGCTTATGAGTTGTCTCTACCTCATCGGTTATCTAGTCTACATCTGATGTTTCATGTCTCGATGCTGAGGAAGTATGTTCCAGATATTTCTCATGTGATTAGTTGGGACTCGGTGATGTTGGATTAAGATATAGCTTATGTGGAAAAGCTTGTAGCTATCTTAGATAGGCAGGTCAGAAAATTGAGGTCCAAAAAAATAGCTTCCGTGAAGGTTCAGTGGAGGAATCGACCAGTAGAGAAGGCTACATGGGAGATCGAGTCTAATATGCTGACTAACTACCCTGAGTTATTTGAGAGCCCATGTATTCCTTTTTTTACCATTCGAGGACGAACGTTTATTTAAGTGGTACATGATGTAACGACTCAAAAAGTTGTTTTGCTTGCTTTGGCTAGAAATTTGTAAATTGCCCTCCCCAAGCCCAAACCTAGGGTGATCGTGTAGGTTTTGGACCCATTTAGTTAAGTTGGAGAAATCTTAAGTTAAGAAGAAAGAAGAGTTTGACCCATAGTTGACTTTTTGGTAAACGAATTATGTTTGTAGTTTCATTGGTTCCATTAGCCCCGGGATGACATTTATGACTTAATCGAGCCTTTAGTTTGGGTCTCGAGGCAGCCCGGTGTGTTTTGAGGTTTAGTTTATAAAATTGTGGAATTAGAACTTAAGTGTTGACTTTAGTTAAATCCGAGCCTTAGACACCTTTTTTGGGAAATTCGAGTGCGTGAGCAGGTCCGAAATGTGTTTTTTGATAGGGTAGCATGTTTGGTTTGCATCCGGGAGATCTCGGGAGTGTTTCGGATGGTTGGCGGAGGATTTCATATCATTGGGTTGTGCTGGTTGCTGGTGTCTGCCCCAGCGACCAGGCATCTGCCTCAGTGGAGGTCTGGCTCGCCGAAGTGGAAATAGGGATTTAAGTGACTTTCACCCCTGCAGAGCGGGTCCGCCACAGCGGAATCAAGTCCGTCAGAGCAGACCACTGTGCAGATTTAATGAGGGTTTAGACCTAGCATTCATTTCAATCCCCAACATTCATTCCTCCTTGAGACTCGAGCTTGGGCAGCAAGATAGTGATAACTTCAAGAGATTTTCACCATTAAGGTAATCATTCTTCATTTCATTAATGAGCGTTAGTGTATTACTTCTTAAGATGTGTATTAAATGGGGGGAAAAGGTAGAAATGTTTGTTGAGATTATGAGAGTTCTAATTGGGGACTTAGGATTGATTAATGAATTATTGTTGTTGTTATCCTAAACTAGTGTTATATTCATTTAGTAGATGATGTTCATGAGATCAATTTCATGTTAAGAACCCTTTTGGGGATTGGGGAAAAATCTAAGGTTAGAGTTGGGGCTTTTATACAATGTTTGAAATTAAGAATCATTTGGGGCTTTGTTGTTCAATTTACTTGAGATTATGCATATCTAGCTTGTGTTAGTACTATTAGGGTAGAAAAGTCGACATTTTGATAATATAGGCCCAAAGTTCCTTTGTAATCTAGCTTGAGGGATTATGGGTAACTTAGAATGTAATCTCATTTATACTCGATATGTTTTATCAAAGTGGCTTCGTGAGGAGGCTAAGTGGAAAGGAAAGACTGTTGCTTGAGTCTTCGGCTTCATTCAGGGAAGTTGAGACTTTTCTAGACTCTAGTATAGCGTTATGTGTTGGTATGCTTAAGTAATGAACTAATGGGATTATTAGAAACTTGGGGGTCTTGTATTAGTGAGGTGACGAGCACTAATATGGGTACCGGGTGAACTTAAATGGGTAATCAATGAACAAATTGTATAGCAAGTGGAGTAGTTTATGTGTTTATCCTTTGGGCTATGATGTGCGGTATAAGATTCCGCTTAGTTTGGTATCCTTGCTGTTTACTAGGGCTTATGGCCATTGTTATGATATCTTGATTTGACGGTCATACATTCATCACTCTACACCTCATCTAAATACTTGATTAAGACTGATAAATACGGATAAACTAATTATGTTGATTACATGGTGTATTCATATCCATCTTATTCATACATTATATATATTTGGCATTGGTTACTGGTGAAATCACTGAGAATGACTTGGAAAGTCGGATTAAAGGATATAGTACATGTTTATGAGAGTGATGACATATATGACACATCAGCCATAGAGTTGGTATCCGATGGGATCAGATGGGTATATGGACCTCATGAGTCCCTCGTGGGTCACGTGCCAGCTACTGCAACAACGTGTGTGTACCAGGTATTGTGGCCACTTGCATTCATGCATATCATTCTACATTGCATATATTTATACCATGATATGAGCTTTATGACATATGTGCATGGGTTTAACCCTATTGAACTTGTGCTCTTAGACTGCTAGAAAGTATACAGTTAGCTTATGCTTAACCTTGTGTAAGACCTGAACAGAGTGACTTGAGGGATCTAGACGCCCTAATGGGGTTTAGGTTGGACTTGTGTGACGTGTGACTTGAGGGTACTTATAGTGATTTAAACCATAGATTTATCGTAGGCTGGTTAACTGTTTTATTCTATACTTTTGTAACTAACTAGTAGAGATAGGTATCGTAAAGTGCTAGCCACCACCACCGTTATAGCTAGGGTTGATCAACGATGCTTGTTGAGTATTCGTGTTTCCCATACTCACTCTACACTTGTTGTACTCTATGTGCAGGTACTGAGCCAGGAGGCAACACCGGAGAAGCTTGATACTTTCCCCTTATCAGCGCAAGCGATACTTTGGAGTACACGGTGAGCCACAACTTCTTTCCTGGCATTGGAACTCCACTCCTTCTTATTGTTATGTATTTCTATTAACAGACTATGTCCTATTGTTATATTTAGACAGATTATGTATTTCTCCCTTATTCAGACTTGTAATCGGTGTAGAGCTTGGTATTCATGACTAGCAGATCACTTGGGTTTTTTTTTATTTTAGACTCAGTAATTATATTTTGAAACTATTTACGTATTCCTTTTGCACTCTTTTCTTTTCGCATTATTTTCTGCTTATTCGTATGGTTTATATGTTGGGTTCACCTAAGGTAGGTGCCCTCACAGCACAAATAGGTTTTGGGGTCGTTAAAAAAATTGTCCTACAGATTATGGACCAGTGTAGAAAAGGTTTGGAATATTACATCAGCAATAATGGATCTCATTGGGGTAGCAAAAGTTGGTCAGTACCTCTAGTGGGAAAGGCTTCATGAAGGATTGTTCATATTATGCACTTGATTTAGATAAGTATCTAGTTTTGAGATTCTAGTGAGGCAAGGAAAACCTTCGGTTGTCCGAGTTGTGGTTTACTACTATCTCAAGGATTGACTCACTTATTTTGCAAGATTTATGATATTTTGGTACATTCTCGAGTGGGTTAAAGTGACTTTATGTCGATAGCGATGAATGTGATTATGGAAAAAATATGTGAATTGAAGAGTTAAGATAAAACATGTTTGATTCGAAGCAACATGATTATTTGAGTCAAGTATGAATTATGGTAGTATGAATTATATCGCATCGTTTAGATGGGTGGTAGTTATTAAGTATGCTCAAAGGTAGCCTAGAAATATGACTAAGTGTTATGGCGAAGTGTCATGGAGATTTGCGATTGACGACTGTCAGGTACGTGTTTCAAATGACTAACTTGATAAGGTTGATAGAAAGATGACTTGCATTGTACCAAGGTTGTTAATTTCATATCTTTCTCAAATGAATGATCTAGAGTTGATTAATAAGAGGGGAGCTTGAAATCTCTTAAGTTTGAAGGTTAAAGTCATATTTTCAAAGCGAAATCGTGTTTGTGATAGTAGATTATGTCAGCATTACTGGCTGGATAGCATGGTTGGGTACATCAAGTATTAATAACGTGAGAGTATTTGTGTCTGGTAAGGCACATGGATTGCAAGAATTGATACTTGTGAATTTTCTAAGAGTGTAAAAAGGGTATTACAATCAAAGATTCAATGGTTGTGAATGGGGAGTATGAGGCATCAGGCCTTACGCTAAAGTATTCAGAGTGTTGAACGAGTTAAGTTAAAGCACAAGAAGGAAGATTCGATGTATTTAGACTCTATGGAGTTCTGTCAGATTTTCGTATCAGTTGTGAGTTGAGAACAAAAAGATTTAAGTAATGAGTTGTAGCTCCTCGGTACTAAGTTGATGACCTGGGTAGAGTTCAATTTTTAAAGTCATGGCTGACATCACGGCGTTGAGTATTTACGAGAAACGGATTGGGATCAGTCATTACAGACCTATAAGAGTTCTATGATTGGTTTTGTGGGGGATTGGAGTCAGTTCGAGTGACTATTGGAGACATTCGAGGAGTAATGCACCTTGCACCAGATCAGGATTGTTCATGTATCACGGGATGACTTATGGTTACCTTGTCATGGTTTAATGCTAATACAATAATCCATTTTGAAAGATTTGATAGATTTACAGTTCAGAACAGAGATATGGCAGAGATATCGGGCTTTATTTTGAGTTTGCAAGTTGATTTGATGATATTTTGTTGATCACAACTATTCAGACAGTTCTAATGGTCTATGCGGATACTTGGTGATGGGTTGGGAGGGTACAAATGGATATGGAACCCTTGGGATGATCAGACGATTTTCTATAGATTTGGGAAATTCAAGATAGTCACTAGGATGATGCACATATTACAATATCTAGAAGTTTAAGAGGAATTGGATTATGAGAGTTAAATCGATAGTTTCAGCTTGATAAACGAAACTAACAGATTTGGAATTAGCGCAATTGGCCTTGGATAAGGTAAGTTTTTGGATAAAAAGGCTTGGGATTGGCTCAAAATAAGCACGTATTTCTTCTGGCGAGAGAGAGTCATGATTTAGACTCTCGGCGTATTACAACGTGTTTTCTATGAATTTTTAGTACTAAAAACGACTTTGGATGTTGTGGGAGAAAGTTAAGTGGAATTGGAGTAGTTGACCGGTACAAGCTTAGTAATGGATTATGGCTATAACTACAGAACTGTTGATAATGGAAGTTGTGGAATCAATTAATTGTGTTCAGAATCAGAACCAAGAAATTTAACAAGAGTCAATTCAATTGTATGAAATCAGTTGTGGAAGAAATTTTGGATATGGAAAATATGGATATTTGAGTTTTTGAACTAAGTCAAAGGGAGCTTGGAGTGCTAAGGTGGACCAGTGGTGTTAACATCGTGATTCTTGCATGTAAGGGCTTTCATGAGGTTTACGATGGAGATTCTTTGGTTACTCGACAACTTTGGTATTTTTCTTTATTGTTCTAATACAAACATGTATTTAAGTGGCAGATGATGTAATGGCCCATTTGGTCGTTTTGATCTTTTGGACTTGTTTTCCCAAGATACCTTTTTCGTAGCTTTATCTCGGTATTTATGACTTGTGGGAATGAGTGGCGCGATTCCCGAGGCAGTCAGACGAGTTTCAGATTGACTTTAGTGAGTTTTGGAAATTTTAAAATAAAGAGAAGAAGAGGTTTGACTCATAGTTGACTTTTGGGTAAATGAATCATTTTCGAAGTTTCATTAATTCTGTTAGGTCCGGAATGTCATTTATGACTTAATCGAGTCATTTGTTCACTTCCCGAGGCATTCAAATGTACTATATGGTTTTATTTTAAACATTGTGGAAATTGGATGTTTTGGGTGACTTCATAGAAAGGTACGTCTTATCTCAGTCATATGAGAAATTCGAGTGCACAAGCAAGTGCGTTGCATGTGATAGGAGTAGTTTGCATGTCTAGTTTGTATCCGAGGGGTCTCATGAGTGTTTCAGGTGTTTGATGGAGAGTTGGTTATGTTTGGGCTATTACTGGTTTCTGGTGCCCGCACCAGTGCCCCCCTCGTCCGCTTCTGCATGTCTGCCTTTGCGGAGGATGGCTCGCAGATGCGAGTATTGCCCATGCGTTGAGTTTTTGCTTCTGCGAATGCTTTTCTCATAAAGGCAAGTGCGCGCCTCTGCGGAGTCATTTCCACCCAGTGACTTTCAGGGAATATTAAGCTACCTCGCCTCGGCGGCTTATTTTTCCACCGAAGCAAAATCGTTATTTCAGATCATATATTTAATTTCCATTTCGAGGGTTGGTTTCTTATTCACATATTTGGAGCATAAGAACTCAATTTAAGGAGAATTTTGGGGGTTTTTGTAAGATTCATCTGTTGGGTAAGCTTCTAATCTTTCTTTTTTTATTATTAGAGTGATTAGTAAAGAAATTCATAGTAGAATCTATGATTTGGGATGAGGGTTCATGGGTTATGAACTTTAATTTGGAAAATGGAATTTTCTCTAATAAATCATGAAATTGATATTAATTGGATGATTCTTGGTATATATAATCCCTATAGGTTAGGTAAGCTAATTTTGGACTAAACTTTCCATATTTCCATTTGAGGCTCGGGATCCTATTTTTGGTTGATATTTTGGATTCTGAAATAACGTATAGTAATATGGGTATCGTTGGGCTTGTCTAACTTCGTAGACTACTATTTTGACTAGATTGAACTCGTTCGGTGTGTTGGACACTACAGATCTTTTAGGAGGCTTAATCTTCGCGCGGACATAGCTTGGAGTCGTTTGTGAGCTATGTGACTTCATAATAAGGCAAGTTGAGACTTACTAGACTCTAATGTAGTGTTTATGTGTTGATTTAATAACTAAAGAGAGTAATGCGGAATTAGGGGTCCCGTACTACTGAGGTGATGAGCACTTGCACGGGTACCAGTGTAATTAAAATGACTTAGTATGGTATACATGACGAATATTAAGTGTTTAGCCTTCGGGCCATGAGCGTGGTGCGTAAATCCACTTAGGTTGGTACGTAGGTTGCTTATTTGGGCTCGTATCCATGTTTAATAGCTTATTGTGATTTGACTTGTCATGTATTCATCACTGTACATCTCGTCTAAATACTTGAAAAGGATTTGATAATTCTATGTTTATTGATTATGATTGGCATGGTGTACACATATCTATACCATTCATATTATCATTTGGCATTTGAAATGTTGAGATACTGATAAAAATGGACTTGAAAGCGGGTTACTGGATATGGTACTTTTACACCTCGCAATTCATTTGTGATCGAACGTATAGTTAGTCGATTTGAGTTCTGGCAACCCGAGACCCTTCACGAGGGTCACGTACGACTTATATGAGTATTAAGAAGGTATATGGAAGATTGAAAGTCAATAGGACTAAAGAAAGTACAACTCGATGAAGATTGATGAAATTTCAACGATATGCCACGCGTTTTGTGGCATAGATGCAATTCCGCCTCACAAATGAGGCAGCAGATCAAAGCCCCAACTTCCCTATCTTACTGCCTCCATATCCGGTGGTATATGTTGTAGCATATGGGCATATGCGCCACATATGGGGCAGCAGATGGGAGGCGGTGGCGAGTACTATTTAAGGCCAAATATTGGTGGCTTTCTCATATCTACACCATCCTTTTCTCTCATGTCCACTTACTTTAAGAGCAGTTTCAGGTGCATTACTGCCTAAATTCAACATCATAATTGAACTTGCTGCCTTTGTTTTTTCAAGTCTCAAAAGTTGGAACTGTTTCCATAAATATCAACTATCTTAATTCATCTGCAGCCGCAATATTTTTTGGAGAGTGGTAACATAATCCATCTGCAGACAATTGTTGGAAATTTACTAATGTGAGATTGAAAAGATGGAGTGTTTTTAACCAAAATTGACTAATCTCCCTCATTGGTAGAAGATGTAGAGTTTATGCAATATATAAACTCTAAGTTTGAGTAAGGGTTTGGGACCCCAAGGGGTAACCCATGTGTTTAGAATGGAGAGGACCTAGGTGAGCTTGGGTTCGGAGAAAGAAAGAACACACAACACATGACAAAAATCCTTTCTGCTTCTAATTTCTGTGCTCTTCAACAACAGAAGATACAAAAACAGAAAACGAAAAACCCTTCGAGAAACAAAAAATACATTTTTCTGTTCTCCTTCTAAAGCAATCTCTTCTTATTCATTTTTTTTTCGCTAGAATCGACTATATTTGCTTTGTACAGTTGATTAGTTGTTGTTTTATCTTGGGAGACTATTTTCCATCACCGTAAAAGCATCTATACGGGACAATTTTGTCTTAAAGATAGGGAGTCATCTCTCGACTCAGCCTTCTTTTTGTTTAACCTTTCGAATACACTTTACACCAAATTTTACCTACAATTTTAAGACAAAATTTTGTTGAGTGTTCGAAAGATGTCTATCAACATTTCTGTTTCCAGTTCTCGTTCTTATTCTGGGTTTGGCTCTGTTTCAACCAACTGTTCTGTTGACAGTTATGTTAACAATTCCGTTGGTAGTTCTGGTTCTACTCATGTCAACAGTTTTGTTTCTGCTGCTGTTGTTCAAGGCACCGCTGCTGGTTATGCTATTGCTGATCAAGGAACTGCCTTTGGCACTGCTCAAGGAAGTGATGTTCCTACTCCTGACAGTTTTCAAAGCAAACGCCCAGGTAAGGTTCTGGATAACAATTACAACAAGAGAATGAGACTAAAGATGTTGTTCTATCTTACTGCGTTGAGCCTGTCATGATTTCAGACAGAAGATCCTCCTTCTGTTGGGGATGCAATGGACACTCAGTCTATCACAACGACTTAAGTGGTCCAGAATATACAGGTCACAAATGACCTGAAGGCCAAGAACAAACGCAAAGCAGAGGCTAACGTTGTACAAGACGAGGGTAATCTTCCAGATCTTGACGATAAGATTATTGATTTCTCGGCAGTGGTGCTGGAGGCAAATCTGGTGGAGAACCCAAAGCAATGGTGGATAGACACGGGTACAACCCGTCACATCTGCTCTGACAAGAATGCATTCTCCTCTTACGCCCCAGTCACGGGCAAGAAGTTGTTCATGGGCAACGACACCACTTCTAAAGTGCAAGGGGTTGGAAAGGTTGTCCTAAAAATGACTATAGCCAAAGAGATCACTCTAAAGGGAGTGATGCACATCCTTAACATCCGCAAGAACTTGGTTTCAGGGCCACTATTGGTCAAGGCTAATTTTAGACTAGTTTTTGAGTCCAACAAGTTATTACTAAGAATGGTAATTTTGTAGGAAGGGGCTTCGCATGTGACGGCCTCTTCAAAATGAGTGTTATGTCTGTAATCCGTTCATCTAATGAAATAAAGCATTCTACCTACTTGCTTGAGTCTTCTAATTTATGTCATCATAGATTAGGACACGTTAACTACAAATTCATTCAAAAGTTAGTAAAGTTGGAATTGTTGCCTTCCCTCGACATAAACCCTCAACATAAATGTGAGGTGTGCGTAGAGACAAAATTAGCCAAGTTATCTTTCCATTTCGTCGAAAGAAACACCGTTCCTCTAGAACTTATTCACATAGACATATGCGATTTAAAGTTTGTGCAAACTAGAGGGGGGAATACGTACTTTGTGACTTTCATTGATGATAGTACAATGTATTGTTATGTTTACTAGTTAAAAAATAAATATGAAGCGTTTGAAGCATTTAAACGTTATAAATAAGCAGTTGAAAGTCAACTAAATCTACGTATTAAGGTAATTCGTAGTGATAGAGGGGAAGAATACGTAGCACCGTTTGAAGAATATTGTGCTCAATTCGGCATTGTTTATCAAACGACCGCTCCTTACTCGCCTCATTCTAACGGTGTTGCTGAGCAAAAACCGTACGTTAAAGAAAATGATGAATGTTTTACTTATCAATTCTGATTTAGCCCAAAACATGTGGGGCGAAGCGATTCTTACCGCTAACACAATTCTCAATAGAGTTCCGCATAAGCGTAAGGATAAAACTCCATATAAAGCATGGAATAGAAAGAAACTCACTTACAAATATTTGAAAGTGTGGGGCTGTTTGGCAAAGGTCGAAGTACCTAAACCAAAACATGTCAAAATTGGACCTAAAACTGTAGATTGCATATTCATCGGATATGCAAATAACAGTAGTGCTTATCGCTTCTTAGTGTATAAGTCAGAGATATCTGATATCCACGAGGGTACGATCATGGAATCAAGGAATGCTGAATTCTTTGAACAAATTTTTCCTAGAAAGGAAAAAGAAAATAATTTCACCAAACGAAGTTATGAACAAAATGCTCAAAATCAACAAGACCCGGGAGTTTCTGATTATCCAAAACTAGACGTTCCAAATCTACAGGACTCAGAAGTTACTGACTATCCAGAACTTAATGTTCCAGACCTACATAACTTAAGGGTTCCAGAGGTTGAACCAAGACGGAGCAAAAGGGCTATATGGTTGAAAATGAACTGAGGACAATTAAGAAAGCATTGTCAACTCCAGAAGCATCGCTTTGGAAAGAAGCTATAGAAAGCGAAATAGATTCCATCATGCAAAACCATACTTGGGAAATAGTTGATCTTCCTCCGGGAAGAAAACTTTTGGGTTGTAAGTGGATACTCAAAAGAAAGTACAAAGCAAATGGAACTATTGACAAGTATAAGGCCAGATTAGTAGTCAAAGGCTACAGATAAAAGGAATGTCTCGATTACTTCGACATATACTCATCTGTGTCTAGACTAACGTCCATAGGGGTATTCATAGTCATTGCAGCTTTGCGTGATCTTGAGATACATCAAATGGATGTTAAGACAACCTTTCTAAACGGAGAGTTGGAAGAGAAAATATACATGGAACAACCCGAGGGGTATGTGGTTCCAGAATAAGGAAAGAAAGTATGTCGACTTGTTAAGTCTCTGTACGGACTCAAACAAGCCCTGAAACAATGGCATGAAAATTTTGATAATACTTTATTATCAAAAGGTTTCTCCATAAATGAATGTGATAAATGTATCTATGTCAAAGGGAACCCTGACTCATTTGTCATGATATGTCTTTACGTAGATGACATGCTCATCACTGGAAGTAGTCTAAACTTGATCCTGGAAACCAAGAATATGTTGAAACAATGTTTTGACATGAAAGATATGGGTATTGCAGATGTATTCTTAGGAATTAAGATTTCTTTGACATCTGACGGGCTGGTCTTATCTCAATCTCATTACATTAAAGATGTTTTGAGGAAATTTGATGTATTTGACAGTAAAGTCATCAATGGATATGAATCACATAATTGATAAGAATCGTGTTGCACCCGTATCCCTAGAGTGATATGCATAAATCATTAGTAGCTTAATGTACATTACAAACTGCACCGACCCGATATCGCTTATCCAGTCAATAAGTTGGCTGGGTTTACTCGTAATCCTGGAAATGATCAATGGAAGACGTTAAATCGGATACTACGATATCTGAAATATTCGTTGACTTAAGGATTACATTATTCAAGATATCCAACCGTATTTGAAGGATACAGTGATGCAAACTGGATATCGGACATAAGAAACACCAAATCCACCAGTGGGTATATTTTTACAATTGGTGGTGGGGCTATGTCTTGGAAATCCTCTAAGCAAACATGCATCGCCCAATCCACGATGGAATCGGAGTTTATCATTTTGGACAAAGCAGGAGAAGAAGCAGAGTGGCTTCACAATTTCTTAGAGGATATCCCTTGTTGGGATAAACCCGTACCTTCGGTGATGATTCACTGTGACAGCCAATCAGCTTTAGGAAGGGCACGGAGTAATATGTACAACGGCAAGTCTCGACATATTAGTCGGAGGCATAAGACCAGTTGATCACTACGAGTGCCATTTCCATTGATTACGTCAAATCAAAGGATAACTTAGCGGATCCATTAACTAAAGGGCTACCCAAAGATCAAATATTCTGCATGTCTAGGGGAATGGACTTAAAACCCAAATAATAAGAATTTTTATGGTGGTAACCCAACCTTACTGACTGAAGATCCCAGGAATTTGGCTCAATGGGAAAACTAAACTATAGAGGTTCAGTTTAGCGCTTCACTTGAAGTAAGAGCACTTCGAATTATCATTCTTTAAAGAAGTATAACTCCAAAGGCGTTCCCGCGATAGACATTAAGTGCTACCTGCATAATGAGTAAATGATAAGTTTCTGAAACTTTTAATGATTCCTAACACTTGCGAGTGGGGTAGAGCAATATACCTTATAGGAGATCACCTAATTAACTGCGAAGACAGGCCGCTTCAAATGTACGCACTTAAGAATCCAAGTGTTGTCCATGGCCACAACGGACAAAACAATAAGAAGAAATGAATAAGAAGAATTATTGTGTTGATATCATTGTCTTGTTTACACTAAATACTGACGGTTCAAGACATCGTGTTCACCGTTCAGTAAGTAAATCCGATGGTAATCAACTAAGGAAGGTTCAAAGCCGAAAGCTACCTTTCATGATGCAATATCTTTCCGCTGAAAGATTACTGAACTTTGGCACCATGTGTGCACCAATTCTCTTTCAAGAGGGGATTGTTGGAAATTTACTAATGTGGGATTGAGTTTATTTCATCTTTAATGACTTAAACACGTGGGCCCCGCATGTCGAAAACATCATTTTTTCGCCCATGCCTAACTAAATAAGTAGATGATGTTAGTGCCAAGTATCATCAAATTTCATTAAGAAATGAAAGAGATATTAGTACACAAAGTAAGGTGTTTGAGACATGAAAAGATGGAGTATTTTTTTGTCAAAAATGACTAATCTCCCTTATTGGTAGAAGATGGAGAGTTTATGCAATATATAAACTCTAAGTTTGAGTAAGGGTTTGGAACCCCAAGGGGTAACTCATGTGTTTAGAAGGGAGAGGACCTAGGTGAGCTTGGATTCGGGGCTAAGCCCCACATGCGCGCCGCCACCGCCCGTCCCGTTCGGGCTCGGGTCTCGTGTCTCGTGTTCCGGGTCCTCGGGTCACAGGTTGTGGGTTGTGGGCTGTGGGCTGTCTTTCAGATATTTTCTTTTTGGTTCCTGAAGTATTTTCTATTTACACTTTGGTCCCTGAAGATTTCCAAAACGTTGCAACGATTTGAAAATTTTCAGAAACGTTGCAATGGTCCTCCTCTTCAAATATAAATTGAAGAGTAATGTTCAGAAAAGAAAGAACACACAACAGATGACGAAAATCCTTTCTGCTTCTGATTTCTGTTCTCTTCAACATACAGAAGATACAAAAACAGAAAACGAAAAACCCTTCGAGAAACAGAAAACACATTTTTCTGTTCTCCTTCTAAAGCAATCTGTTCTTATTTATTTTCTTCGCTAGAATCGACTGTATTTGCTTTGTACAGTTGATTAGTTATTGTTTTATCTTGGGAGACTATTGTCAATCACCGTAAAAGCATCTATACGGAAAAATTTTGTCTTAAAGATAGAGAGTCATCCTCGACTCAACCTTCTTTTTGTTTAATCTTTCGAATACACTTTACACCAATTTTTACCTACAACAATTAATGGCCCTCTTGTATCACCTATATATAGAAATTCAGAGGTTGGCCTCGTTTCTTTGGAATCTTCATGCTTTCGCATAAGCCAGTTGAATATCTTCTCACGCAACATATGCCCCTGAATTCTTGCATATAGATTTCAAAAATAAATATTCTATGCTTAATTAAACCCATAACCATCTCCTTCTATTTTAAGAAGTGTTTGAACATGACTTCGCCCTCAAAGTTTATGTACAATCAGAATCGGTCTTTTATTGAATGCAGTTATGCATAGGGTGCCCTTTTAGCAAATTTATTTTCTGTTTTTCTGCTCACCTCATAATAGTTAATGACGTTGGCTTCCTATTGAGTTGTTTTTTCCCATTACCTTAAAGTAGACTTGTAGTAACTGTAGTTTATGTCATCCAGGAATAGAACTGGTTACATTTTACATTATAGTAGTTCCTTCAACCTTTCACTTCTATTTGGTTAGTTTAGATAAGGATTAAAAAATAAACAAAATGTACAGCAATTATGTCGTCTACATTAGCAACCAACTATAGAAGCTTAGCTAGATATTATCCCTGGTTTTGTGAATGTACAACTTGAATAAGCACACAGTTGAATATACTAAACGTAAACTTCTTCCTAAAAAAAAACCTCTTTTCCTGTCCAATCACAATCCACAATGTACATTCCAATTGTCTATCAATTTTTTCTTTGGACTATCATTCTTTAAGTTTTCAATAGGCAAAGGAGGAGAAGACTAAACTGCTATCAAACTCAAGTTGAGGGGTTATATTTAGGAAAGCCATATTAAAAATTTGAGATTGTTTCATTGTTATATTTTTGTGCTATTTGGATAGTTCATTGTAGAGCTACCCGTTCCTTTTTTTCTGAATATCGTATCGTATATAATCTCTTTGACTCTAGTATTTTTCAGTGCCATTTCTTTGTACGCAATGTATCGCCTGGATTTTCTTAACTACTTTTGGCACCAAGATATGGATGTTCCCCATTTATTCAATTTGCATTTTATCCTTTTTTATTGTTAGGCATCTGTTTCAAGTAATTCCTAGAGTTATCTTTATTAGAGTCTAAACTTTGTAATGTAAACATCTACGAAGTAATTTATTCTTGAAGTACACATATCTTTCTTTCTATAAAGCATAACCATCTTAATATTATAGCTAAATATATAACATCAGAACAAAAAGTGTAGGAATTACCTCTCATTATTGAAACAGTGTCCCTTTTTTCCCACCTTGAGCAATTTTTACTATGAAAAACCTGTGAAATAAAAATTCTGCGACTGTTATATTCCAATGAAATAAATCTTAACATTCAGTAATGTCATGTATTGAGAAATTAAAATTTACAAATTATGAATAGTGAAAAGATGTGATCAGATAGACCTAAAATTAGAAAATGACTATAATCACATAACAGGAAATCAGCAACAGCGTACATCCTTGGAAGCCAGAGAAAGAAAAAGAGCTAAGAACCATCGATTTCTTTCAGCAAGAAATCATGGGTAAAAATAAATAAATAAATAAATAAATAAATAAGTATTCCCATTTCCCATTGATGCTTCATATGAGATGAATTCACAAGAAATGAAATGGATTTCCATCGATCAACACCCACACATGACCAATTGCAATATTGAGGCTCATTATGTGTTTCTAATGGGGCAAAGAGAAGAATACCACGCTATGGCTGTCAAAAAAAAAAATCAATTGTTGGAAATTTGAACTACTAGTAAGTGTGACTAAGATATGGGTTTGATTGTCTCTGTGACCAAATAGCCGTTGCTGCATTTTCATTGATTATTTAATATATAATGTTATATAATTATTTATATGGCTATAAATTAGTTAACTAATCTTTCTAATTATAATCGTAATATAAATTAACATATTATAAAAGATATACAATTATACAGGAATATTCTTGTAATATTCTATCACACCCTGCAGTTGAAGCAGGAGGTTCTCGTACGTTGAGACTCACTTGGAAATCATCAAAGAGTATGCGTGGAAGTCCTTTAATAAATATGTCAGCAATCTGATACCAGAAAGTAACATGAAGGACACGAACTTGTCCACGAACTTGTCCACGAACCACTTTTTTCACGTACAAAGTGAATATTCATTTCAATGTGTTTAGTACGCTGATGTTGAATAGAATTACCGGAGAGATATATCGCACTTACATTATACAGTAGACCAATGTAGCTTTGCGGATTGGGCAGTGAAGTTCCAGTAGAAACTTAGAAACAACATTCACTACTCCTATGTACTCGGCTTCGGCACTAGATCGAGACAGAGTAGATTGTCTTTTAGAAGACTAAGAAAGCAAGTTATCTCCGAGGAAGACACAGTAACCTGATGTGAAGGAAACAATATACACGCATCAACCCTTGGATTTCAAGAACCTCGCTCATCCTAATTATGTGTGCTTGCTGAAGAAATCTCTGTATGGGCTAAAACAAGCTCCTCGGGCCTGGTACAAGAGATTTGCAGATTACGTTTCTACTCTTGGGTTTTCTCACAACATGTCTGATCATTCTCTATTCATATACCGTCACAGTACTTCTATGTCCTACATTTTTTTTTTGTATGTAGATGATATTGTATTAACTGCTTCCTCTGATGCTTTTCGCAAGTCTATCATATCCCTTCTTAGCTCAGAATTTGCTATGAAAGACTAGGGCCATTGAGTTATTTTCTGGATATAGCTGTCACTCGTCATGCATGTGATCTATTTCTATCTCAGAGGATGTATGCAGCTGAAATCATTGAAGGGGTTGGTGCGTCAGCATGTAAGTCATCTCTTACTCCAGTTGATACGAAACTGAAGTTGAGTGCTACTTCTAACACACCATATGAGGACCCCTCCCACTATCGTAGTATTGCGAGAGCTCTTCAATAACTCACTTTTACGAGGCTCGATATTACTTATGCGGTGCAACATGTGTGTTTATTCATGCATGATCCGATGGAAGAACACATGCACGCTCTCAAGCGCATTGTGCGCTACATTCAGGGTACTCTTGATCCTGGCTTGCATCTATATCCATCATCAGTATCTAATCTCATTTCTTATACGGATGTTGATTGAGGTGGATGTCCATATACCAGGCGTTCGACATTTGGTTATTGTGTGTTTCTCGATGATAACTTGGTCTCTTGGTCTGCCAAACTCCAAACTACTTTGTCGCGCTCTAGCGTGGAGGCCGAATACCGAGTGGTCGCTAATGTGGTATCTGAGTCCTGTTGGTTGCGTAACCTATTTTTAGAGCTTCATTGTCTTATTCGGAAAGCTACACTAGTCTAGTGCGATATATCTCTCGGGGAATCCTGTACAACATCAGCGCACTAAACATATCGAGATGGATATTCACTTTGTTCACGAAAAGGTTGCTCGTGGACAAGTACGTGTCTTACATGTCCCTTCACGTTATCAGATTGCTGATATCTTTACTAAGGGTCTTCTCTTGGTTCTGTTTGAAGATTTTCAGGACAACCTCAACGTACGACAACCTCCCGCTACGACTGCGGAGGTGTGATAGAATATATGTAAATATATTAGTGATTTGGTAAAGATTGTTAGTAATTTTATATTAGTTAGGTGTATAATTAGTTTCCATAATTGTAGTCTAGAATGACTATTGTACCTCATGTATATAAGCTAATTAAGCTAATGAAAATAATTAAGGATTATTCTCTTTTATGATTGGATAGATTTTAGACATGGTATCCCACATATGACAAAAAAGTTTTTTAGGTACCAAAAGTTGTGTGTAACTTCTTATTAGAGGAAAGTTCACATACTGATTCTACTTGATATATAAACATCTAAATGTTAAACTTAGACAACAGACTGATGTATGTCCATGTGTACAAATCAAATGTAAATTCTTTATCCTTTGCCATGTTAGCTTCAGTTATACACAAAGACCACCTAAATATTATTTCTTATTGTCAAAATAATATAACTTGTACCTATAAAGTGAAGCCCAAAGGTGAAAAGACTATGTTTATAGCTAATGTAAAATTATTAGATGCTCTGTCTAGGAGAATTTAAATCCAAGTTAATAAATTGATGTTACTTTAAGCCGCTCTAGATAAACAAAAGAACGGAAAAAGACTTTGACTGTATCCACTTTTCCTTGGACATCCATTGATGTCATTATGATTTTTCATTGAGATAGTAATAGTACCAGTCATCCCTGAATACACAAGTTGTTTAAATTATTTGGGACATATATTCAGCAATGTGATATTATTTTTTATTCTATTTGTTGGATGATATAATTTCAGTTGCAGAGTTTCAATTTTGGCTTCTTGTTCATAATTCAAATCAGCCCTTGGAGCAAAAGGAGCATTAGAGGTTGTCTTGTACATAATTCGTTGCCTATTCGTGCTGATGAGATCAGACATTGTAAGTGTAGCTACGCCCCACTATATGATGGCGGTCAAAAAGGGAGGAAAGTTTTAAAGAATTTATACATTAAGCCAGAAGTATGAAAATTTAATGCTCTTTTAATTGATGACGCTGGTAAAAGATTTAGGATCTAGTTGACATAGTGGCGGTAGAATTTCCAGCAAAGTGTCAAAATTCCTTTCAAGTTTGTTTTACTAGTATTTGTTTTCCTACATCTCCTCAGTAATTTGATTAACCTGTACAATTTTTTCCATAACATTTAATTGCATCCATCTAGTTTGATGGTAAGTACATGTAAAGAGTTTTTCTAGTCTAACCCGGTTCATCCTATCTCTATATGTATAACCAGTGAGTATGCAATATGGATTAGCTAAAAATTTAAATTGTTGTAACTGTACCACCTCGTCAGATGAAACCATTTGCCTATCAGTAGTAGTTTCATTTTCTCTCGAGCAGTTTTTGTGATTTTTTTGGCAGTTTTATTTTTTATTTTACTTTTTGTTTTACAGGTTTTTGTGAATTTGCATTTTTTATATTTTAAAATTGGATTTTTATGATGGTGACACTTGTCATCCCAATAATTTTTTTGTCTCTCCTATTTTATAAAGATAGATATATGGTGTGAGAGAACTTATTTAATTCATGGAGTTGGTTTATAACTCTGCCTGTGTGACCTCGTTCATATTGTTGGTCTTAAGTCCGGATAAAGGAGGAGGGTTGTCGAGCGTCAATAGGAAACAACCTCTTTACAAAGGTAGGTAAGACTGCGTATATCTTACCCTCTCCAAACCTCACTTATGAGATTACACTGAATTTTTTGTTGTTGTTGTTGTTGGAGTTAGGTTGATGTATACAGATTTACGTACCATAAACTATAAGAATAGTTTGCATTTCAGTTTTCAAATGAGTAGAATAAATGGAACTTTAGTGTAGTTGTCTACATCTTGCTTAACATATGGAGTACAGTAGTTGAAGTTGATACTTAGGAGCCGTTTGGACATGATTTGAAATCAGTGATTTGAAATCATGATGATTTGAAGTTAAAGTTTTGTTTGAACATGCAATTTGGATTTTTTAAGTTTTCATTGATATAAAAACCCACAAGTTGTGAAAATCATCAAAACTTTCCTAATTCTTATGCAATCTTACCAAATGAGTAAGTTATAATTCATAACAAAATTAATACGCGGCTAGAAGATCTTTTTAAAAAAATACAACATCAATTGAAAGAACTTTAGTTCAATGAAAAGGAAAAGTGAATATGAATAGCAGTGTAACTACTCTTTAATATAATTCTACCACATGATATGGACAACCTCTTCATGTCGAGCATGCATTTTCCGATCAGATGACCGAGAAGTCGAAGCTACATTGTTACTTTGAGCCCGTTGTTGGTCACTATCATTAGCAATCGTATCGGCATGTTCATATTTCGTGAATATTTCATCACTCCTTTGGTATTCCCGTAAAAAAAATTGTAACACTGCACAAGCTATGACAATGGTCACCTGTGTATCAATATCATAATGGTTCATTCCATATTTCAGTATTCTGAATCTACTTTTTCAAGCTCCAAAAGTTCGTTCAATCACATTGCGTAGAGATGAGTGCCTAAAGTTAAACAACTCTTTAGCGTTCTTAGGCTCTCTTTCACTCCATCTGTAATCCTGCAAATGATAGCGCAGTCCTTTGTATGGAGCTAAAAATTCTTTCGTGTTTCGAAGATCAACATCAACAACATAATATTTATCTACCAACAAGAATAACATAGTGAGAAGAATCACAAAAGAAACTTGCAGGAAGAGTTTAACAAAGATGATTCTTGAAAAAATATTTTCTAAAAAATGTGATAAAAGTTATACTTATATACCATGTGGTAGAAATGGAAATTGTGCTGTTGGATCAAGACTTGCATTCTCAAGCACTTTACGGATGAAAAAAGCACTTTACCGTTGTTGGTCAAATGTGATAAAATCCTGGTGACATAAGTCATATAAAATCCTGGTGACATAAGTCATTGCAGGGAAGGAATTGAGTCTCAATGAAAAAAGAATTTCATCTTGGACAATTATGTCCAAAACAATATAAGGTAGATCAATTGGTATATATATTTACTAATTTATGGATTATTTTTTACAAAATATAAACTTATGGATCAAGTTTTATATTTTAAAAAAAATTGAAATCATGATTTGAAATTTCAAATCACTAATTTTTAAATGATTTGAGATTTTAAATCATGACATGAAGTTAAAGTTGAATTATGTCCAAATTGCATAAATAAACGTGTGAGACTCTCGCTAGTATTGATGTCTTTGTTTAGTTAGGAGTAATTGATTTAAAATTAAATTATGAAACCATGATTTGAAAACGCATAGCGAAATACCTACTTAGTCGGTTAGTAGTACCATAATATACATATATCCTTCTTGTCAATGCATACACTTGTTTGGGTATAATAAATTATGTCTTACCTTTTCTAGTTTGATTGTCTTGAAAACTTATGAAAGAGTTTATTATAAATACACTTATAAAAGAATTGCTGATTTTTTTTTCATTTGTTGAAAATGTACTCACAATTATTGTTTTCCTTTTTGGTAATTGAACTTTTTTTTCCTACATAGTTAGGACCCGTTTGGCCATAAAATTTTTTATTTTTTTTCACTTTACATTCAAACAACTAAATATTCTTTGCAAAGACCAAACACAACTACATCTTCAAAATTCAAATAAAATGAACTACAGGCTCTTCAACTGGTCTAGAAATGGCAGCTACAAATAGATTAACTCCCATCGAAATTGAAACAGATTCAACGGAAGTAATACATCTATTACAATATTCACATACTCTTAACTATCATTCTCTACTCTATAATTGCAGGTGTCTATTGAAGAAGTTGTTGAATCCAGCTTCCGTGAAGGAAACAAGTCCTCTCATGTTTTGGCAAAGCTAGGTTCCAAGCTCTTAGTATGTAATCTGTTGGGAGTTTTTACTCTGTTGTACTTTATAATGCAGTACGGAAAGTATATTACTATTACAAGTATTCGAAAGGATAAACAAAGATTCAATAATTCAACCAGAAATCTAAAATTACAATTGTTGAACAAGAAAAACTGGAAAAATGTTTTTGTTGAGTCGAGTGTGGCACTCTGTCCTTAAGACAATATTGCCCCGTATGTATCCTTTATACGTCCTGGACAATTTGTCTCCCAAGATAAAACAGCAATGGAACAATTGAGCAAAGGAAACTCAAATGCTACCGTGAAGAATATTGAGTAACGAAATGATGTTTGGAAGTTGTAGGAAGAAGAGTTTTCTACTTGTGTATGCTTCTGTATTTTAATGTTAGTGCTCAACAATGGTGTAAGGGGGTGTTTATATAGGTGAGGGAGGGACTGAAAACTGCCTCCATAACAGCCAAATAATAGCCATTATGGAGGTAGTAAAGTCACCAACATAAATGGTTAAAGACCAACGGATTGGCCATTTATAGGAGGAGTAATTCAGCCAAAATAAATGGATGAATTGAGTGCTTGGCGTTTCTGCTTTGACTATCCAAATTCTAACTTTCTGGAAACTTCAGGGACCAAACTGTACATCTTGAAACTTCAGGGACCAAAGTGTACATCTGAAAGAATTCTGGTCCAAAATGTACATCTGAAACTTCTGGGATCAAATTGTACTTCTGGCCCAAAAAGATAATATCAGACGACTCACGACCCCGAGAACTCGGAACCGGACCGGACGGGACCGGCGGCGGCGGCGCGCGTGTGGTCTTTCCTCGAACCGAAGCACATCTAGGTCCTCCCTCCTTTAAACACATGGGATACCCCTTGGGGTCCCAAACCCCAAACCAATTTCGAGTCTTATATACACAACAATTCTTTCTTCCTCTACCAATGAGGGAGAATTGACAACAATACCACACTTTTCCATGCTTCAAACACCTCACTTCGTGAACCAATATCTCTTTCATTTCTCAATGAAATTTGACGATTCTTGGCCCTACGGTTATCTACGTACTTAGTAGATCATGCATGTATGAAGAACCGGATTCTCCAACATACGTAACACTAGTGTTTAAAAGCCGTTAAAGTTGGTCGGTCGCAACTCCCGCCAAAGGCTAATTTCCAACATAATCAACTATGTAATACGTTATTCCCTCCTGAAACTGCAAAAAAAACATTAACAAAGATGAATAGGAAGGGAGAGTAACTAGCAAAGTAGTATATCATCTTGCCCGATAGTGACCAACTATCTACTACTACTCAGTTTGTAATGCCTTAATATAGGAGTATAAAAAAAAAAGTTAGCTTCTAGGTAGAGATGGCAGTGGATTCTGTATCTGGTGGATCCAGATCCGTTTTATAGGATATGAATCTTCAAAATTTGGACCCGAAGGATTCGAATCGGACCGCATCTGTTTCTGACGGATCTGAATCTGGTATTTGAGATCCGTATCCGGTCCAGATCCGACTCGTGGATCCATTTTTTATTAAATATATTCATAACCTAGAATGTAATTTTATAAGTATTTTCTTAAAATTGTTAAGCACATCCTTGCAAGTTTAATTTTCAAAATAAGTGTAATTTATCCCCGCGTTAACTCAAAAATTAAAAAATAAAGAGGTAACTTCAATAATAAAATCAATGTTATATTAGTGAATGACTAACATCTCCATAGACAAGTAGTTAAAATTATATTCACTTCATTTGCGAAGATTCCAAGCACATGCAAGTTTTGCATTGTGGAAATACTAGTCATCATTTTCCACAACTATTGTCATTGTCCAAACATTTTCAATTAATAGCTCACAATCAAAATGAGACAACGAACAAAATATCTCATATGAACATTTCAAAATTGAAACACAGTAAACTGTTAGCTAAGTAAAAATCGTTTGTCAGTTCAAAAAAAACTTCTTACTAATGTTACATTTTTAGCAAGGCAAATTTTTTTACATGTGGATCCAGATCCGATCCGTGGACCCGATGGATACAGATTTGGATCTGATTTTTATGAAACCGATGAATCTGGATCCGGATCTGGATCAAGGTATGAAAAACAGATCTGGATCTGGATCTAGTAGGATCCGGTCCAGATCCGATCCGTTGACATCCCTAACTCATCAAGGGTAGTTTGGTCACTTTATATACTTTTTTTTTCTTATCAGTTGAAAATGAAAATTCGGTTGGTGGCATTACAAGTAATTAAGTTCCAGTATGATGTGGATATTATACAGCATCAGATCGAAGTAGACATACAAACAGAGAGCTGTTTTTTCCTCTGCTTAACAGCTAGCTTATCTATACACCCACCCCACCGACATCTTCAAAGAAATGGCAATGTCTCAATGCTTTCTTCTTCTCTGCATTTTCTTCATCTCAGCTTATGCTGCTAAAGTTCAGAGTAAATATTCTTCTTTTTCTTTTCATCTTTGAATAAATGTTTCTAATCTGTGTTCTGCTACTTAACTATCTAGCCAGCACTCATTGTATATATAATTAAAGAAATATTTGCTTGTGATCTGATGTTTCAAGTTGGTTTCTCATTGTTACTTGAATTGTATAGTTTCTTGATTATTTTCTGAGTAGATTTGTGTTGATAATGATCTTGCAGTGTTTGTTTATCCAATGAACTAATGGTCAATGTGTTCCACTATATATTGATATTCATTGGGTCCATCTTACTGTTGGATCTACTTAAGGAAGTTCAATATCTTTATTCTGTAGATCCTTCAGTGAAATATCCTTGTATACCTATTTACTACTCCCTTTGTTCAATTTATGTACTACACTTTTCTTTTTAGTCTGTCTCAAATAGAATGCCACCTTTCTATAATTAGAAATAATTTAACTTTATGAGATGATTTTCAGTCACCCAGATATCTAAGGATTGTTTTGGACTACAAATTTCAAAAGTCTTTGCTTTCTTTCTTAAACTCCTTGTCAAGTCAAATCGTGCCACATAAATTGGGACGAAAGGAGTACTATATTTTTAGACTTGCCAACTACTTGTTCTGGTGTATGTTTTGTTGAATAAACTATAATGTGCTGAGTAATTTCAGCATTGAATTTATTTTAGGTTCATGCAAATAGGACTGTAGCTAAATATATAGTACTGTTGGTATTCTATGGTACTTTATAGAGCAGTACGGGAAGTAATAACTATTACAAATGTTCGAAACGATAAATAAACGGTCAATCTTCAAAACTGCCGCATGTGTGTTGTGTCTTGAATCTTGATCACCTTGCAAAGCCAATGTTGAGAAGCTACTTAAGTTTGTTGTGTCTTGAATCTTGATAACCTGAAATCAAGAAACAACTAAATCTGGATGGTTACAACGTTGTGTGTTGAGTCGAGGATAGCCCTCTATCCTTAAGACAAGATTGCCCCGTATATATGCTTTTACGTTAGCGGGCAATAGTCTCCCAAGATAAAACAACACTTTAATCTCAACACTACAAAGCCAATAGGTTGAGTCTGTCGAAGAAAACAAATATGACTCGACTTGCTGAAGATATGGAAAAGGAAGGAAGAGTTTGTCTCTACTCTTCTCTTTTATCTCTATGTATATAGTGTGTCTCTGTAGTGTATATCTTGTGTATATGTGAGGGTTTGCTCGCTGTTTTCCAGTCACGAATTGCACAGATTTTTGCCACTGTTTTGGACAGATTTCGGCCACTGTTTTGTGCCCTTTTGTGACTGAAAAACGCTGCTGTTTTTGTGTGTTTTCAGTGGTGTTTTGCAGTGCGTTTCTGCCTGTTGTGCACTGTATTTTCATCTATTTTCTGGCCTGTTTCTTGCTCTTGTTTTGAGCCAAATGAAGCTCAATATATAGCATGAGAGAGGGGCTGTCCAACTGCCAAAACAAGGCTGTAATGGCCATTAAGGGAGGCCATTAAAACAGCCAAGTAATGGCTATTAAGGCAATTGAAAGAGGCTGCCCAAATGCCCAAGTAATGGGCAGTTAATGGAGAGTTAATCAGCCAAGTAATGGCTCGTTAATGCTCTAAAACGCAGTCCAACAGTAGGCAGAAAAAGTCTCCAGAAATTCTGGGGACCAAACTGTAAATATTGAAACTTCAGGGACCAAACTGTACATATGAAAGAATTCTGGTCCAAACTGTACATATGAAACTTCAGGCCACAGCCCCACAGCCCCACAGCCCCACAGCCGTGACCCGTGACCCGGAGCCGGACGGGACGGGCGGGCGGCGGCGGCGCGCGTGTGGGCTTAGCCTTGAACCCAAGCACATCTAGGTCTTCCCTCCTTTAAACACATGGGATACCCCTTGGGGTCCCAAACCCTTTACCAATTAGAGACTTATATAGAGAGCAATTTTTCCTATTCCCACCGATGTGGTAGATTTGTCCCACACCACATTTCCATGTCTCAAACACCTTACTTCGTGGACCAATATGTCTTTCATTTCTTAACGAAATTAGACGATTCTTGGCCCTACGATCATCTACTCACTTCGTAGATCATGCATGTGCGAAGAGACAAGGTCTCCAACATGCGGAACACTAGTGTTTAATTCATCAAAGATGGGTGGACGCATCTCCCCGCCAAAGGCTAATTTCCAACAAGTACTACATAGTTTCTGAGGTAGATCTACTTTCGGAGACTTTGTTAAATGATATCATCTGGTTGCTCAGTATTGATCATTTCCCACCTTTGTTAGCAATGGTATGTTGTAACCCCAAAAAAAAAAAAATTAGTGGTGCACAACGTCGTGCTTTGAGATAGGTTATTCGTACAACAAGGAAATTAGCAGATGACTTGAACCATTTTTTGTAAAGCTACAGCCAACTTTGAGCTTACTCCTTGAGGCTACTTCAGAGGAGGATGCAACCTTCTAGTACCTGGTTCATCTGAACTTAGTAACTTCTACGCGGAGCATTAATCTATGGAAAGAATTCATTAAAACTGTAATAAATAGTACTATATATAAACTCATAATTTTAAGAATACAATGGGTTCAATACTAAAAACTTTAAAGGTTGAACTCATAGAATTTAAATCCTGAATTTGCCTCGGGGATACTTAGGAAACAGTGCTGAGCTGTTGTAATCATAGGTGGGAACACACTCTTCCAAATAAGCAGCAACCATCAGACTGCACTGACTAATATGGCCATATAGTTGTCACTACGTATCTCTGAACAAAATATACTTTCAAGGAATTGATCAGTTCCTTGAGGAGCACCATGTAGATTTGGCTAACTTTAAGGTAACTACACTACCGTTGCTACTCGATACACATATTCATGTGAAGCATAGTGCCAAGTTTGCAAGTTGTACTGATGATAACGAGCAATTCACTAATTCTTTTACCTGACAGAAATGTGTAATACATGATCATAGACCTTCATCCAAAGTTCTCCATGAGGTGTCTCACAAAGACATGGATAAAACTTTATCACAAAATCGTGATCCAGATATTAATATGGGAGCCGAAGAGTTTCTGTTATTAACAGTGGTTAGGTTGTGAATGATTTATTCACCGACTATTTTTACTCTTTCAAGTTCTTTCTGAGAGCTTTTACGGTTTATTATTATGGTTTCCGATAGGCATTCTTTTGTTCCTTAATTCCTTGTTGTACAAAACAAGCTCAGGTTCATGAATTCCGTGCATGGCACGAGTTTCCAGGATCTGAGAGTGTGTCTCGGGACGCGGGGCGAGAGGGGGGTTTGTCGCGGGACTGTTGGGAAGAAAAGGAAGGGCAGGGGTGACGGTGTTGGCTGGCCGAACCTCGATTTGCTGAGAGGTGGCTGCGGAATCACCCTGGCGGTATTCGCCACCGTCAGCGAGCAAGGTGGGCGACTAGTCCGGCTGGCCAAGGTGGTGGCAGGTGCCTGGGTCTAGGACGGAGGACTATGTAAATGATGAATTAGAAGAGGGTTTAGGCCATCATCTAGGAAGTCGTAAGAATGTCGAGGTGACGAGTGTATAGAGGAAAAGGGAAATTGAGACTCATCAAATAAGACATGACGTGAAATAATAATTTTACGGCTTGACAAGTCATAGCACGAGTAACCACGATGATTGGCAGGGTAACCCAGAAACACACACGAGAAGACCGGGGTTGGAGTTTGTGAGTGGTCGGATGGAGAGGGTAGCAAAGACATCCAAAAATACGCAAGTGTTGGTAGGAGGAGTTCCTACGAAATAGAACTTGGGTGGGCGACAGTTGAGCTAGAGACTTGTTTGGAATTATGTTTAGGAGTTAGGTGACCATGGAGAGTGTGTAATGCCAGCATTGAGGCATGAGCAAGTAGGGTACAAATGAGGTTGTTTATGGTTCGGATTTTCTGTTCGGCTTTACCATTTTGGGAGGATGTGAGGGCAGGAAAATCGAAAGGTAAGACCGTTTTTGGAGCAGAACTGTTTGAATTGATTATTATCGAATTCTCTGCCATTGAAAACATTTAATGCTCTTTTCAAATTATGTTTTTACGAAAGCACTAAATGAAGAAAATATGGGGTAGACCTGGGATTTATTTCCAGTTGGAGAAGTCCATAGAAAGTTGGAATAATCGTCCAAAAACAACACATAATATCGATGGTCAGCCGTACTCAAAATAGGGGATGTCCACAAATCACTATGTATGATATCGGAAGACATTAAAGTATAATTTGTGGATGCAAAAAATGGTAATTTGACTTATTTTCCAAAAACGCAAGATTCACATATAGGAGTCCTAGAAATACGGTTGCAATTAATAAAATTATTTTTCCTAAGGGAGCGTAAAACGGAGTCTCCTGGATGTCCTAATCTAGAATGCCATAGGGAAGACGAAAGAGCAGCAAAGGTGATGGAACTAAAGTTAGATTGTTGACGGTGTTTGAAATAGGATAGGGATCTCCTGTCTTGTCACATCTCATTTTTCATCTCCCTGTCGTAAAATCCTTTACAGTAAAACCAAAAGGATCAAAGTCAAGGAAAACCAATTATCAGTTGTGAAACGTCGCACGGAGATTAAATTTTTAATGAGTTTAGGGGCATGGAGGACATTTTTTATGATTAGTGGTGGATGTGGTGGGGATAGGGAGGAATGACCATAACTACAGATGGGAATGCCTTGTTCACTACCAACAATAATATTCTGATTTAAATTACTCAGATTGGAATAAGACGAGAGAGTACCTTGTGATGCCGTCATGTGAGATGTGGCGCCGGTGTCCATATACCAATTTTCGTCTGGAGTGTTGAGTGACATTGTGCTCATAACTGCCTCAATGTCAATCGGTGCATAAGTCGATGGGGGGGGTTGTGTTGTGTAGGCCTGTTGTGGACTAGGGCCAAGTATGCCAAGTTGGGCCTGTCGGTTCTAAGGTGGAGTCCATGAGGATGTCGGATACGGGCAAGGATGGGAGGCCCATGATGGTGGGGCCCACACGGCCATGCCAGGTAAGCAGCCCACGACGGAGGCTGCTACCACTGTCGCGTTCGCTGCTGGTTGTTTCCGGCCGGCGAGGACTGCCCCTTCCCGCCGCCGTTGTTTCAAGAATTTCTTCCACCGCAGCCCTTGCTGGACTGCCTGCTTCGGCGGTTGTTACGGGAGGAAGCGGACTGTTGCGGGTCTTCTGGCCGACGGTTCTGGTTGCCGGAAAGGGAGGCCCTTCCATCGGCGGAGGGCCCGACGGTAGAGGTGAGGGCGGAGTCGGCAATGCTGGCCCGAGTGATGCTGCAAGGATGAACTTCGAACGGGCCTCATAAAACGGAGGTAACAACGTACATTTTTTAAGGATGGTGGCAACACCGTCATAGGATTCGTTCAAACCTGCAATAAGTTGCATAATCAATCGCTGATTAGTGACTGATGCGCCGACGTTGGAGAGTTGGTTGGCAAGCATCTTGAGTTCTTGACAATAAGCAGACACATTTGGGAAATCGTCCTGATGAACGTCCTTGAACTGATTTTCAAGGTATAACGCTCGTTGAGTTCTGTTGTTGTGGAAAATACTTTTCAAACGTTCCTACATTTGGCGGGCAGAGGCATCGGTCTCAATGATGAAGTGCAACAGATCATTAGATATCGTGTCGTATATCCACGGGAGGACGGCTGCGTCCAAACGAGACCAGAGTGCATCATCATAAGTCGAAGCCGATGGTATGTCTGTGGACTTCGGCGTGGGAGGGATGATGTGGTCGATAACTTCGTAAACACAACAATGGATCTTAAAAAGCTCCGCCCACGAGCAGTATTGACCTTTTTTCATCTTAAGAGTCACTTGAATGAAGTTTTTAATGTTGTTTACGGCAAGTGCACGATGGAATTTGGTTTTGTCAGCCATGGAAGAGGAAATTTAGGAGGAAGAGGGAGGGAGAATGGCCGGAAAAACTAGGGTTCCGTCGTGGTGAAAAGAAGGGGTAGGCGGCTAGGGTTCCAACGTGGGCTAGGTGCCGACGTGGAAAAAAGGTGGCGGCCGAGAAGGTGTATCGGCGGCTAGGGTAGGGTTTGTAGTTTAAGGCTACTGATACCATCAATGAATATGTTTCCTTATATTTACTTTGATACAAACTAGGTAATTAATTAACCTAATTACAAAAGGATTATAATTCTACATAAAATAGGAGATATACAATTAATGAAAGAATATTGGAGAATATTCTATTACTTTTACGGTGTATTATTATGATTTCAGATAGGCATTCTTTTGTTCCTTAGTTCCTTGTTGTACAAAACAAGCTCAGGCTCTTTTTGAAAGCTTAGCTTGCATTGTTTGGATCCTTAAATTCTTTGTTGTACAAAACAAAGATAGTTTTTTTTTCTGAGGTTAAAGACTAAGTTGGATTAGATTTGGTGGGGTGTGCCAGGCCTTGTGAATGGGATATCCATTGGGAGAAAGATATAGAAGTTCTGATCTTCTTTGGAAATTTATTCTGCTGAAAACATGAAGGAAGACCAAGTAATTGAAAAGACGTGCTACAAGACATCTGAACTTTGGAATCGTGTCTTATCAGAGGGGCTGCAAGTGAATGTATATGACCACATCTTTTTTCTGCATATTTGGATTGTCATTTGTATCGAGGAGTCGATCAACAAGCTTTATTAAGGTTCATATTATGTGAGATAAAATCAATCCGGTCTAATCCCATATATGGAATGCCTCCCAATTGGATTACTTATACAGTAGGGCCAGGGTTTACCTGGGGATAACTTACAAAATTGGTCACTTCTACCGTTCCTTTCGAAGTGGATCAGCTCTGAAAGGAAAGAAAATAAGATGGAGGTAAAGTTTACTCCACAGTTTCAGACTAAGTTTATACAAGCTTTCACACAAGGATAGCATTACTAGTATTATCATGACGCTATCCATATGTGAAAACCTTCTTTTTCCTTACAATAATTCTCAGTATAATATATCTTAACAATAGAACGTTGGATTCTATGTGATTCTTGACTTATTAACCTAGCCAAGGGTATAGGAAAAGAGGATGTTGAATCTATGCACTGACAAACAACTATTTAGTCAATTTGCAAACTCAATGCTATAAGTCTTCTTGCCTGGTTTAATAGGGTCATCCTTAATTTTGTAAAATGTTTTGAGTAGTTTAGAGAAGCTGCTCAAATTGGCTTTATTCTCTTTGTAATTTGTGTAACATGAGAAGATATTAAATGGAAGGACAGTACTTAAGGTGCTTTAGTTTATGCCTTCGGGAACTATGCTGGATCCTAATTTTGAATATTCACCTTTTCTTCTTATAACTCTGTTGATAATACAGTTGCTGTTGATAATCTTTCCCGAGTGTGCTAGAATTAGAGTCACAGCCTAAATGACGTTTACTCTCCTTCTCTGGCTCTTCTTCCTTTAGTCGTAGATACTTAATTTCTTGTACTTCCAATTGCCAAAAGCATACCGACATGAATCTCAATTCTCAAGCCCCTTGGGTTAGACGTAATTTACCCTTGTCATTCCCTATGTGTATTCTTTCTAGCAGATAGCTTCTCGATCTTACTATTATTGCCCTTAGGATCAACCTCTAACACATCTGTTTTCTTGATAAAAATTACAGCTAAGGTAACTGATAATCCTGCTGATCAGCTGGTAGCTGCCGTCAATAGTAACAGGACTGCAAATAAATTATCCTCCTTATACAGCAACCCTGGCTTGGGATGCTTGGCTTTGCAATATATAAAGGCATACCAAGGTGATTGTAGTGTAGTTGGAGGGTCAGATAGCAAGAAACCAGCTGAATCTGAATTCGCCGAAACTTTTGCCCCTAACTGTGGTGTGCAGGCGTCATCGCTTGCTCAAATAACTGGAAGATTCCTCGCGTGCCAATCCAAGTATGCCAAACCTTCTGAAGCATTCAACGATATCCTTATAAGAAATAGCAAGAGTTTGGATATTCTCTACAGCAAGAATCACACTGAGGTTGGTGCTGCTGTGAGTGGCTCCGATGGTGGTGGCCCCTATTTCTGGTGTGTACTCTTCAGCAATGGCAAACCGAAGAGCAGCTTTACCACGTGGACAGGAGAGCTTAAAGTAATTAGGCCTGGATGCTTCAGTGGTTCTAATGACCAATGCAATGGGAATGGTGCTAATACTTTGTCTCAAACCATACATCTCTGGCCAATCACTGGAGCTTCCATTGCGCTGCTTTATGCATTAGGAGTATAAAACCATCAAGGGATTTGTTTTTGTCTTGATTGAACTGCCTTTTCTTTTGTGTTGGTAATGACTTCATTAATGTTCATTTATTCAATGTTGAGTGTAAAAAAATACCATCTTACATTTGATTTTTCTTATCAAGAATGTATTCTTATAATTGGCTTCTGGTGTACAAAGAGCAGTCTCAATGGATGGACTTTAGCAACTTTTCTGTAAGCTATGCTTGAACATATTGGATAGTCAATACCAATGCTATTTGAAACAAATAGATTGTGGCCAGGTGCCATATTATAATCATATACGTATGATTTGTATTGTATTTGTTTTTTGTTTCTTTGAAATGGTTAAAAGGAAGCACTTCAAGTGGATAACAATATAATAATGGCTATGCAAGTCATTGAGATTTTAACTCGTGCACTGTAAATTGTGGTTTCTTAACCAAATTAAAAAACTTATCACTATCAAATCAAAAGGAATTCACTCTAATACGAGGACACTAGTTATAATCAGGGATTTAAGTAGTAGTAATAATTCATGATTTTGTATGTCACTGCATTTGTAATACAACTAGTAAATTTGCTCGCACCATCTTATTAAATTCATGATTTTTTTTTTTCAATACTTAGATATTAAGAATAACCATAAATAAGTAGTTTATACATACCTTTTTTATCTTTTCGTTCTCTACATAATCGTATAGTTTGATGTTTTCAAATATTTTTGCAAAAAAAAACAATTTTGAGATTTTTAATTGTAAATATACCACCGAATTTTTTTATTCCAAGGAAAATTACAAAGATATTTTTTATATCTATTTACATATTTTTTGGAACTCCATCTCTGTTTTTGAATATTGCATTTTTATTTCTTACACAATAAACTCTTTAATTTTTTAGTGTGTAAAAGTAGAAAAATATTTGATGTTTTTCCCTGAAAAGATAGGAATTTGTACTTCTATAGCTTTCTCCTATTTTAAAATGTCACAATTAGGAAAAGGAATGAGAAAACTGAAAAAACAAACAAAGACTGCTACAACTTTATTTCCAGACAGGCTTGTTGCATCTCGTAGGATATTGGACCTCCATAAAAGATTAAAGAAATCAACATATGAATAAATAATTAATGTTATAATTTTATAACATAAAATAATTTTTGTTAATCACATAACAATTTAGCTATAATTTCTAGGCTTCTAACCAACCGTAACTATTTTTTTCTTAATTACATTTCCTAGTTATGTTATAACTATTTCGCGTGTATTTAAGTGTATTCAAATACACAGTTCTGCGTATATTTAAGTGTATTCAAATACGCAGTTCTGCGTGTATTCAAATACACAATTTGACGTGTATTCTGGTGTATTCAAATTCACAGTTTCCAAATATAGTCAGTCAAATACTTGTGTATATAGATCATTCAAACAACACATACAGTCAAATACATTTAGTTTGTCCAAAAATACAATCAGTCAAATACATAATATACCTTATATTTACACTTTAAAAATAACAAGTACACTCAAATACACTCAGATCTGGAGATACAAGAAATAAAATACACTCAGATTTGGATACAAGAAGGAGAAAAAACCACGAATTTCGGCCAGAGATATAAAAGTTACTCTTAAAATTGAGCGAATACACTCAAATATTTACAAACACACCTGCTGTACGGCATACGTAATATCAAGTCTCGTGAATGTAAGATACTGAAGGGCCTCTGCAAGACTACGATAGCGGGTCCGATCCTCGTATGGTACGCCGGTCGCGGCAATAAGCTTGGGCTTAGTATCAACCGGAGTGGAAGTGGACTTACAGGATGACATCCCAACCCTCTCAATGATCTCAGTTGCATACTTCCTTTGGGATAAGAACAACCCACCGGCATGACGAGTGACAGCAATCTCCAAAAAATAACTCAAGGGCCCCAAGTCTTTCATAGCAAACTCAGAACTGAGCATTGTCATGATAGACTGGTGTAAGGCATCGGAAGAGGCAGTGAAAATAATATCATCCACATATAACAGAATATAGGCCAAGGACGAACCACGATGGTAGATGAACAAGGAATTATCCGACCTGCTGTGAGTGAACCCAATAGTAAAAACATAGTCGGCAAACCGCATATACCAGGCCCGTGGAGACTGCTTAAGCCAATATAAGGACTTCTTCAACAAACCCACATGATGAGGATGTTTGGGATCCCTAAATCCCAAAGGCTGATGCATATAGACTATTTCCTTTAGATCACCATGTAGGAAAATATTCTTTACATCTAACTGATGAATAGGCCATGCTTTCGAAAGAACCAACCTAAGCACAATGCGAATGGTGGCCAGCTTGACCACCGGACTAAACGTCTCACCACAATCCACACCAATCTGTTGAGTCTTACCATCACCTACAAACCGCGCCTTATGTCGAGCAAATGAACCATCTGAATTGTCCTTATGAGCAAAAATCCACATAGACCTAATAATATTAATATCAGATGGACGGGGTACCAACTCCCACGTCTTATTATCAATAAGAGCATTATATTCATCGGTCATAGCAATTTTCCAATTCGGGTCATTTAATGCAGACACGTGATTACGGGGTAATGGTGATTTAAGAACATTATAATGTAAATTAAAATGTCTTTTTGGTTTAAAAACACCCCGTTGACTACGAGTGATCGATCTATGACTCGAAGAAGAATTGGGCAGATTTTGAGAATTTTCTAAACTCGGGACGGATTAGCCAGCATGCAGTGGGCCTGCTGGCTCATTACGGTAAACATGTGTACGAACTGGACCAATTTTAGAATTGGGCTGGACTAGCTCCCGGCCCGGTGACTATACTTTGGCAACCTTGTAGCTTATGACGAGGCGATGGGGCCCGGTAGGCGATGGGCTCTTTGGAGAATTTCTGAGACGTCTGAAAAATGGTGAATAATATACGGGGATATACCATTATCCAAAAAATTATACGAACTAGGCATGGGAGTACTAACCTTAGCAAACGAGAATTGGGATTCATCAAAAATTACATGGCGACTAATGATAATTTTATCAGAAGATAAATCAAAATATTTGTAACCACGATGATTGGACGGATAACTCAAGAACACACACGGGGTAGAACGGGCCTGAAGTTTGTTAATTGTGGCGGACAGAAAGAGTGGATAACACAAGCACCCAAAGATCCTAAGATGTGAATACGAAGGAGTCTTATTATATAAAATTTGAAGGAGGGACGAATATGTCAAACCTTTGGAAGGAATAATGTTCAGAAGATATTTAGCCATTTGTAGAGCATGATGCCAAAAAGACAGGGGGTATGGAAGCATGAATTAGTAAAGTACGGATAATATTATTAATGGTACGAATTTTGCGTTCGACTTTCCCATTTTGTGAAGATGTATGAGGGAAAGAAAAATGAAAATTGATCCCATTATTTGCACAAAATTCCCAAAACACCCCATTGTCATATTCTTTGTCATTATCACATTGGATATTTTTTATTTCATGTTCGAATTGGATTCTAATGAATGCTCTAAATTTTAAGAAGATGGAAAAAACTTGAGATTTTTTTGCTATTGAAAAAGTCCACAAAAATTTAGAATAATCATCCAAAAAGAGAACATAATACCGATGACCCAAAGAACTAAGAACAGGAGACGTTCATTGATCACTATGAATAATATCAAATGGCATTAAAGTATGTGAATTAGAGTCTACAAATGGCAACTTAACTATTTTCCCTAAAGAACAAGATTGACAATTCGGAGTGCTACGCTCACCCTTACAAGAAATAAAATTGTTTTTCTCTAAGGAAGACAAAATAGACGATCCCGGATGACCTAGACGAGCATGCCACAAGGAAGGAGCAAGGGCTGCAAACGCTGACGGCAAGGCTTGACTCGATGGACCGGAACATGGCGTGATAGGATAAAGATCTCCCCTACTATCACACCTCATGGGAGGACTCCCCGTTTTGAAATCCTTCACAGAGAACCCAAATGGATCAAATTCTATGGACACGGAATTATCAGTGGTGAATTTTCGGACGGACACCAAATTTTTAATCAATTTTGGAGCGTGAAGGGTATTTTTCAAAATAAGGGGTGGATGAGGAGGAGACAATGTTTTATGACCATAATCACGAATTGGAATTGAATTACCATAACCAACAATTATACCACAATTGTTGCTCAAATTGGAATAAGACGAGAGAGTACATGAATCGGATGTCATGTGAGTAGTGGCACCGGTGTCCATGTACCAATTTGGGTCCGATGGATTTATTTCAAGCGTGTGCATCGCGGCTTCGATGTCAGTAGGAGTGGGGCCCGCTGCATGATGGGCCTGGTGGGGCCTAGGCCTGCCTCCCTGCTGACCCGGTACCCCACTGGATCGTTGGACCGAGACTGGGCCGAAAAGAAGGCTGAAATTGGGCCCAATTACCGTGGGCTGGAGGCGCTGAAAAGTCGAGATTGTTGGGCCACTGCCTACTGGTCCAGGCCCACGGCCAGGGGGCCCAATGCTGGGACCAGTGGGGCTGAGGCCTACTGTTGATGGAGTGGGGCCTACTTCTGCGGGTACTGCTGACGTTACCACTGCGGTTTCTTCCATTATTTTTCCTAGTATTCTTACCGCCACCGTGAGCACGGTTTTGGCCTGAATTATCAACACACCCTGGAGAATTTGTGGAGGACGTCATCATGACCATGGGACTTGCCCCGGTAGCTGCCTTCTTAGACAATATGGCCTCTTCCAAAGTAAGCATGGAGCGGGTTTGATAGAACGTTGGGAGATGGTTACTTTGACGAAGTAGGGTCCCAACGCCACTAAATGCCTCGGAGAGGCCAGCAACCATCTGAAAATTCTTCTCACAACTATTGGACCATTGAAATTTAGCCAACTTGTGCATCAACTTTGTTAATACAGCGGCAATAGAAGATAAATTCTCTACAAACCTTTGATAGTAACTGGCTAACCCTAAGAAACTACGCATCTCGGTAGTAGTTATGGGCCTTGGCCAATTCTTAATTGCCTCAATCTTCTGATTATCAACTTTTATTCCTTCATTTGATACCACATGCCCAAGAAATGTCACCGAGTTCAACTAGAATTCACATTTGGAGAACTTAGCATATAACTTACGATCTTGAAGCGTCTGTAGTACCCCTCGCAAATAATCTGCGTGCTCGGCTTTCGATCGAGAATATACCATAATATTATCAATAAATATAATCACAAATATGTCCAAAATGTCTTGCATACCCAATTCATCATATCCATGAAAGTTGTTAGTGCATTAGTAAGACCAAATGACATAACGAGGAACTCATAATGACCATATTGCGTTCTGAAGGCAGTCTTGGGAATATTTTTCTCCTTGACCCGTAACTGATGATATCCAAATTTTAGATCAATCTTCGAGAAATACTTAGCACCTTGTAATTGATCAAACAAGTCATTGATTCTGGGGAGCAGATATTTTTTCTTAGTAGTTACTTTATTCAACTGACGGTAATCAATACACATTCTCAACGAACCATCTTTCTTGCGAATGAATAACACTGGCACACCCCATAGAGAAGTATTGGGCATGATAAAGCTCTTCTCCAGAAGATCCTTCAGCCGTGCTTTCAATTTTTTCAGATCAGCAGGGGCCATTCTGTATGGGGAAATAGATATAGGTTGAGTATTAGAGAGCACATCGATGTCGAAGTCAATTTTCCTTTCGTATGCCAGGAAGCTCATCATGAAATATATTAGGGAATTCATTAACAATCAGGACTGACTGAAGGGTTGGAGGCTTTGCCTCCACATCCTAGATTCGTACTAAATGGTAAATGTATCCTTTCGAAATCATCTTCCAATACTTAAGGTAGTAAATAAACCTCCATTTAGGTGCTGCAACGTTGCATTCCAATCAATAACAGGTTCCCCCTGAAAATGAAAGCGGACGACCTTTATCCAACAATCCACATTAGCGTAACAAGAAGACAACCAATCCATACCCATGATAACATCGAACTCCACCATTTCTAATTCATTTAAATCGCCTAAAGTGTGACGATCATAAATTATCACATCACAACCCCAATACACTCGCCTAACAATCACGGACTCACCCATGGGTGTAGACACCTCAAACGACTTTCATAATAATTCAGGTCCTCTACTACACTTGTTCGCAATAAAATGGGTGATGTACGACAATGTGGAGCCTGGGTCTATCAAAGCATACACATAAAGGGAAAAGATGAACAATAAATCTGTAAGCACATCTGGAGATGACTTGAGGTACTATCGGCTTGACAATGCATAAATGTGATTCTAATGACCGCCTGAGCTAGATGTTCCACCTCTACCTCTACCTCTACCAACCGAAGTCTACGTATGATGCCCAGGAGGGCATACCAATGAAGAAAAAATTACAACTGATCTTGTCGGCTGGGCCATGCCAACTCTGCCTCTCGACGGACAAAACCTCATATTATGACTTAGTTTCCAACACAAATAGCATGCATCAAAACTCTAGAGAAACTACCCAGAATGTACTCTGTCGCACTGGTCACGATAGGGCAACGATGGTTTCACCTAATTAGACTCGACCCTATATTGTGGGCCTGATTGTACGCGAACTCTGACCTTGATCAAAATAAGTGGTCCGATCACGACTCTGGCCCTGAAATTGCGGTAGTGTACTTGCTGCTGGATAAGATGGGCGCCTAGAGAATTGTGGCCTAAATTCCCCTCTAAAGTCTCTTATTACCCACAAATAGGGCCCTCTTATGCTAACCTTTCCCGCTCTCTATCGACTTACTTCTGCCTCTTACGATCCTTCATATTTTATGTGTAGGCATGAATGCGAACAATATTCATATTCGGATTCAGAGAAGCCATAGTACACTTATTGACTAAGTGTCGTCCCAAACTACCCACAAACTAATATACTCGGTCACTCATCTCTATCACGACTGTAGGAGCATATTCAGCTAAGGAATTAAACTACATGTTATACTCTCGGACCCTCATGTTACCCTACTTCAAATGTAGAAACCTATCCTTCCTAGCCCGACGAAGCTTAATAGGCAGTAATTGTTATAAAAATACCTCAAAAAATTCCCTCTATCCTGTTGATGAGGCATGAGGCCCTCTAGACTTCTCCCAAGTCTCATACCATGTGGCAACAACATCCTGCAATCTATATGAGGAAAATTCCACTGACTCAGTGTCGTTGGCGTGCATAACTCGCAAGGTCCGCTATATCCGATTTATAAAATTCAGCGGATCCATATTTGGATCTGACCCTGTGAATACAGAGGGGTCTAGGTTGATGAAATCCCAAACTCTCACACTAACAACTCTATCGGCAGTACTATGGGTCTAACGTTGGGCCTGAGAGGCCACTAATCGAGTCAACAGTTGTACAACACTCCGCATATCTAAATCCTGATCAGGAGGAACCATAGAATGAATTAGAGGTACATCAGCTCCTCTATGCCCCTCTGGGGTAGTGGGGGTGCTGCTCCGAAAGCCTGAGAATCAGCCTCGTTCTGAGGCTCATGTTAATCTACATTAGCGGGCGGCGCTTGACTGGTGCCTTCTCCCACCTCCTTATTTAATCTCTGTATAAATTGTATAGCCTTATGTCGTATAGTAGTATTAGGCATCGCTGAGAATGTAAACAAAATGAAGGTTAGAAATAAACACTTACGACTCAACTTTATTGCACGATCTAGATCAAGAAGAAAGGTAATCATCCTAAATGTCTTGTAGACTTCTACTTATAAGTGTGGTGCACAACACACTCATAAAGAAGACTCTACTTGACATGGCTTGCAAACTCCCTAAGAATGACCTGCTCTAATACCAAGTTTGTCACACCCCAACCTTAAAGGGTGTGGCCGGCACCTGGCACCTAAAGGTTTGAGCGAACCAACTGTAGTACCTGGTAGCTCAAACATGCAACTAGGGCCGACAAGGCCTCCAAATAATCATAACAAGGTAAAAAGGTATCACATGCAAATAGTAAAGGCCCAACAATAGTGTATATACATAAATGAGGCCAACGAGGCTATATTAAGAGTACAAACAACTGACAAGAAGACCGACAAGGCCAAACAAAACGAATACACACTAATACTAGTTTGCAAGCCTCTAAGAGTACTATAATACAACAATTGGTCGGGGCAAGGCTCTGCCATACTCAACATACCAAAACATATATATAAAGATACCTAGCGACTCTGAACAACAACTCCGGAGAAGTGGAGTGCGACTATCAACAGTTGAGAGCGGTTACCCTACTGAGGAGGTATGTCACCCTGTCTACCTGCACCTGTGGGCATGAACACAGTGCCCCAGAAAAGGACATCAGTATGAAAAATGTACTAAATATGTAAGGCGAATAACATATGTAAAACATAATGTAATACGAGAGGTGAGGGTACATAAATCAACCTAAAACTCATAAACAAGCCTTAAGGGCTCACAACTGGTACAACCATGAATGTATATATGTAAGTAAAAATCGGACCACTATATTCGACCATATCATATAGTATCATATCAAATCTCTCTGTGGGGTGAGCTCATAATAAACTTCCCGGCCATATAGGACGTGGTGGTATCTGCCCAACTGATCAGTGGTGTGCACATATAAGTGTCTGCCCTACCGACTATAGAGCAGCGCGATGTGATAAAATAGATATATAGAGTAGTGTGATGTGATAAAATAGATACATATATATATATATGTGTGTGTGTGTGTATGTGTGTGTGTGTGTGTGTGTGTGTGCAATGCAAGATCAAGCTCAAGAGTTACTACAATCAGAGTCAGAGTGACCTATTATCGTTATCCACGGACTATCGTTATTGCCGCTACGTTCTTCAACCTTAACTAATTCTCAGGGAGCATAATGAATATGAAGAATACGATCAACAAGGAATACTCAAGAGATGTGAATAACTTTCTCAAAGAGAAGCATAGAAACTTGAGATTTTTTCGTAAAGAATTATTTCGAGGAACGCACTTATGTTAAATCATGCCAAAGAATGAAATTAGCCTTACATACCTTACCCACGAAGCTACAATCATTTCACAAGTCTCCGCACCTCTTACAAATAATTATCTATATCATACAAAGGTTGGTATCAATGTAGGCTTTATATTTTATAGGAAAGTTCATTTAGTCATTTTATCGAATAACTTATATGCATAATTTCATAGGGTCGTTTATAGTTCAAATTGAGCATGTCTTGGCACAACAACCATCATCATTACTCCTACTCCTCTCTAACATGCTATTCATACTCATACAACTCCATTTAGTAGCTTAAATCATATAAAACAACCCGCACAATATAGCTTAATCTCAAGTTTTATAGTTACTAGTTTCTTCAAGAATCTTCCAACAAAATTCAATCCAACACTTGTACAACTTAAGATTAGGCTAGGGAAGATGAAACTTACCTCAAATATACGAAGAACCCTTTGTTCTTTAACTTTATTCAACACCAAGTCACTTCCTAAGTCGTCACAACGAGAAGGAAAGGAAGTTAACGGTAACCATGAAATTCTTTACATCAAACTTATGTGGTTTATCTTTGAATTTAGTTGAAAATTGATATAGGACCTTTGAGAGAGCTTTGTAATGATCTAGGGTCTTATTTGGAGTAAAAGTGAGGACCCAAGGTCGAATAAGATGATATATAGCACTTAAAATGTTTTTCCACCGCCCAGAAAAATGATCCACTTTTACAGTCTGTACAATTTGTACGGTCAGTAATTTTCTTTGTATTTCTTAGATTGACGAACCATCAATTATATTAGAAAATAGACTCTCTGAACTTGAATTTAGATAGGTTACGCTCTCAATAATTCCGTATATAATGGGATATATATCCTCGACAAGATCGGCCAAAATTAGGTTCAGAAATTCTGCCTGTCTTTCCCCGAGTTTTGACAAACTTAATTTCTTTGATTCGTTTAACTCCGAAATATTACAAAACATATGTAACACTTGTTTAAACTTATTTCCATAAAAAATGATATGTTAGCCTCACCAGGCTTTACATTACTTTACTTACGACGCATACAAGTGCGAAAATACGGAGTGTAACACCTAGGGGACGATCACTTCTATTATCTCCCATTCACATTCTACTTTGATGGTGGGAAAGTAGGTGGCCCGGATTGTGGAGGGTAATCACCAGCCGATGTGTCCCGATCACTGGCTTGGTTGGTAAACGCAGCCTTTTCTTGGAGTTTTTTTTGTAAAATTCCACAACCTCGGGATTATAGATTTCACTGTAGGGTTCCTCTCTTCAAAGCGGTCACACTACAACAATTTTTCTCACCGCCGGCGATTTGAGGTGGCAGTATCAAGACAGATGAAGCGTCATCAACAATGGAAAGAGTAGTGATAGTGTTCTTGGTTGTGGGAAGTTATGATGAAGACATGATTTTGGAAGTAAAGAAATTTTGAAGCAAATAGGTGGTCAAAAATCTCTCCGAAGATCGGAGTAATAAAGATAAGAGAGAGTGAGAAGAAGTTTCAGAGAGCTTTAGAGAAATTTGAGTTTGAGAAAAGTAGTAAAATGGAGAGGGTGGAGCGTTATATATAGAGGATTGGGCACCAAGGTCATTATTACCTCGATAATGTGCGAAACTGTTAGTCGAACTGCCAGTCAGCCACATAGTGACATATGTACGAGGCATTTAATGTGAGGAAATGTGCGTCTTCTCGAACAACAAAAAACCGTTCAGTTGTTATCTCGCATGAAATTGAAAAAACTCTTCTACTTCCGGGTCATATTTGGTTGAGTCACCGGCAAGTGAGGTGGGTGGGTGGTGGAGTATATGTATTGGGAATATCTGTAGAGACCAAGTGGTCACATCAGGCGCTGACACATGGCAATGAGTGACAGATCAAATCTGAGTGGAAGGTTCCTGGCAAGCACTTGTGGCCGGCCAAGGGTCAGACTTGTTTCGCTGTCTCCGAAGACAAAGGCTACACATGACCGGGGGACGCATGCCGGTCCACTGGTCAAATGCAGGCAAGCCTAGAAGGCAGCCATTACGAGATATATCGGGACTTCTTCTAGTCTTTATTACATTTTGTTACCAACATTAATATTTGTATTTAAGAAAGCTTGATTCCTGAATCATGTACCCATAACTCAAGTATAAATAGAGGCTTACATTCCATTGTAACACATTCTGAATTTCATTAGCAAACAAGCATACTTAGCAATTTCATTCTGATTCTTTATTCTTGGTTAAATTTCTAAAGTCTTGCTAGTGGCCCTGCTCGGAGACTCTAGCTCACGGAGCCACCGGGACTCAGGCTGATTACCATTTGATTGTTTCATTTTAATTTTATCTTAATATTTCTTGCTCATTATCTTGTTAATTTGGTCATATTGATCCACATGTGTATAATCACATATATAAATTCAACTATATGATTTTACGGGTAAACAGAAACCAACAACATCCCACCGAGATAAGGAGGAGTTCGTGCAAGGACTACAAGTCATGAATAATTTCATTATCCATATATTTCATTTTATATGCCTTAATTTCTTTTTTGATTTGTTACGAAAAGAATCTCACTTTCTATATTTTAGTTACCATAATCATACTTTTTTAAGGGTGACAACATATTTAGAATAAAAAAATTAGGTGATCGGGACATTGCTAAAACAACATATTTTGAGTCATGATTGTTACTCCACTTATTAATTATTTCCTATGTCTCAAATTAACACATTTTTAACTTTTCGAGAGTCAAATTGACCAATATTTAAAATTAAATTAGATTATTTTAATATTTTAAAATTAAAATTATATAAGTTACTACATTCTCCGGTGAATATGATAAAAAGACTATTTTAAAGTTTAAACTAGTTTTCATTGTAAAAGTTAAAAAAAAAAAAAAAAAGTAATCCATCACACTGAAGGAGCCTAACTTCAATACTATATTGGTTTTGGGTGTTATAAAAGATGTAAATAGAAGATGAAATTAAAAGAAACATTTCTTATCTTGTTTACTACCACTGGAGGAGAAATGGAGAGAGAATCTTCATTAGGAGGAGAGAAGCAAAATAGTGTGGTATTATCATCATCATCATCAAACTGTTTAATTTCACTACCCTTGTCAATCCCGCCAATTATTGAGCCTCCATTCTTCAAAAAATCAAATCTACAATTGTTAAACATGGCACAAACTTGTTCATTATCAAATGCCTTTCACAACACAACTGAGAAATGTCTCAGTTTTCTGCATTCTTTTGTTTTCAACAAAATCATCTCTTCCTCTTCTCATTTCCAAAATTTCTGTCAGGTACCTACTTATTCCGGAATTTTAATTCATTTACCTTATCAACTATTCAAAAAATTTAATTGGTTTCTCTTCCTATTAATTATACTCCACCTTCTCAATTTATTAATTAGTAACAATTCAAGAATGCTCTAGCTCTGGAGCTGGACTAATTTATGAGTTAGTAATTTTAGTTGAATACCAATATAAGTGTACATGAACACTTTGTTATAGAGCAACTTATCAGCTGTGATCTAGAAAGTTAAATTTGTTAGTAAGCTAAGCGGCTCGGTTAGAGCTGTGAGCTGTAAGTCGTCATTGAGCTGGCTTTGTGAAATAGTTAGCTTTTTCCACTACAAGTCAAGATGGATGTATATTGAACGGCTTGATTTGATTCTAGGAGTTGTTTATATCTTCATTAAGGATAGTTGATAGTGTGATACTTAGTGTAAAGCAATTTAAGTGTTTGTCCCAAAAGATGAAATCTGTTACAGATGTATTGGGTTGTAAGGAATTAACATTGAACAGTATAGATTCACTCCTACTGTGAATGTTTTTTAAAGAGAAAAATTCTCAGTTTGGCTATAGGAATGGGGAGGAAAATTTGTGAAATGTGCATTCTCTCATTGGTTTTGTTGGACATCTTCGTCAGTTTCTCTGTCAAGGAAATTGGCTAGTGTCGATTCTGTATACTGTTGGGGTAAATAAATATTACAAGTGTTCGAAAGGATAAACAAATAGTCAATATTATAATTGCCACAAGTTTGTTGAGTCTTGAATCTTGATAACCCGAAATCAAGAAACACTAAATCTGGATTGTTACAATTGTGGCTGAGTCGAGAGATGACTCTCTGTCTTTAAGACAAGATTGCCCCGTATATATGTTTTTACGTTAGCGGGCAATAGTCTCTCAAGATAAAACAACAACTAATCAACAAAGCAAATAGGTTGATTCTGACGAAGAAAACAAACATAAAGGAAGAGTTTATGTTTCTGTTCTTTTCGTTTATGGCTTCTGCTGCTCTCTTTTTTATTCTTCCACTGCCCTCAAACAAGAGCAAGGTCTCAATATATAGTGTTTAGGAGGAGGAGAGGTGATTAAGAGGTCCTTTAAGAGGTGTATTCATGGTATTCATGGCCAGAAACGTTTTGTAGTAAGTGCAAAACGTACGTTTCAGAAGTTTAATGTCATAAACTGTTGGCTTTCTGGCTGCTCCATTCCTGAAACTCCATGGACCAAACTGTAAATACTAAACAGTTTGGAGTCCAAAAGATAATCTCAGAAGTAGCCCAAAGAGCCTCACCTACCCGTGGTCTAACCGGACGGACGTGGCTGGCACAAGGTGGGGCTAGCCTCGAACCCAAGCACACCTAGGTCCTCCCTCCTTCAAACACATGGGTTACCCTTGGGGTCCCAAACCCTTATCCATTTTTTAGGCTTAGAAAGAGAACAATTCTTTCTTTTCCCACCGATGTGGTAGATTTGTCCCACACCATATTTTCATGCCTCAAACACCTTACTTCGTGGACCAATATCTCTTTCATTTCTTAACGAAATTTGACGATCTTTGGCCTACGGTCATCTACTCACTTAGTAGATTATGCACGTGTGAAGAGACAAACTCACCAACATGCGGAACCCTAGTATTTAAATCATTAAATATGGGTGGACGCAACCTCCCCACCAAAGGCAAATTTCCAACAATCCCCTCTTGAAAGAGATTTTGGTGCACACACAAGGTGCCTACTTTCAGCAATCTTTCAGCAAAAAGATATTGCATCAGGAGAGGTAGCTTCCGCTTTAAACCTTCCTTAGTTGAATACCACCGGACTTACTTACTGCGCGGTGAACGTGATGTCTTGAACCGTCAGTGTTTAGCGTAAGCCAAGACAATGATACCAACACAATAACTCCCCTTATTCGTTTTCTTCTTATTGTTCTGTCCGTTGTGGCCGTGGACACACTTGGATTCTTAAGTGTGTTCATTTTAGGCGGCCTGTCCTCGCACTTAAATAGGTGATCTCCTACAAGGTATCCTACTATACCCCACTTCACAAGTGTTAGGAATCATTAAAAGTTTCCCCAACCTTAACCTCAACCGTTTGAGAATCATTAAAGGTTTGGAAGCTTAACATTTACCCACCATGCAGGTAGCACTTTAATATTTATCGCGGGAACAACTTTGGATTCATGTTTCCTTACAGAAATCATCACCTGAAGTGCTCTTGCTTCCACGGAAGCGCTCAACTGAACCTTTTGCCGCTTAGTTTTTCCATTGAACCAAATTCTTGGGATCTCCAGTCAGTATGGTTGGGTTACCACCGCAAAGGTTCGTATTGTTTGGGTTTTAAGCTCATTCCCCTAGACATGCAGAATTCTTGATCTTCGGGTAGTCCCTTAGTTAAAGGGTCCTCTATATTCTTTGATTAGTAATCAAGGAAATGACACCCGTGATGATCAACTGTCATACGGTCCTATGTCTTCGACAGATCCGACAGATATGTCCAGACGCTGTCATCCGTGCCTTTCCTGAAGCCGGCCGGCTAGCCACAATGTATAACTGCTGAAGGCACGAGTTTCTCCCAATAAGGGACGTCCTCTAAGGAGTCGTGAAGTTACTCAACTTCTTTCATGTTTTGTTTAAAGCGATAAACTCTGATTCCATCATGAATCGGCCGATGCAAGTTTGCTTAGAGGATTTTCCAAGACCCACCTTACACATTTACTTGTGGATTTGGTGTTCTTCATATCTGATGTCCAGTTTGCATCATTGTGTTCTCCCAGAACCGCTGGACATCCAGAATACCATAATCCGTAGATAAGCGAATATTTCAGATATCGTCATATCCGACTTAACGTCTTCTATTGATCATTTTTAGAATCACGAGTGAACCTTAGTTCAACTGATCTACTTTGTAGGCCGATACCAGTTCAGTTGTAGTGTGTAACATACATGATACCAATTAGTTATATGATTCATATCCATTGGTGGCTTTAATGACACTGTCAACTATCTCACAACTGAGTTTGGAATTAGACCAGTCTGTTAGATGTCTTAGAAATTCCAATTCCTGAGATGTCATCTGTGATACCCATATCTTTCATATCGAGACTTTTGTGTCAATATGACTTCCACTTTCAGACTGTTGGTTTTCCAACAGTTGGTTTTCTAGTTTCAGAGTCAATGTTTCTGTTGCCAGATTCATTGCTTTTGTTTCACCTGAAATTTCCAGGACCAAAATTAAAGTTCAGGAAGAAGCCCAACAGTCCAACAAACCAACTCTGATCCTCCCCTTTCAACTCTCCGGTTAGGAAGGCTGTCTTAACATCCATGTCACGCATGACTGTAATGGCCCTGGATGTTAAGCTATTCATAGGGGAGCACATGTACAAGTAGCCGAGGCCTTATACTCGTCAGTAGATCCATCTACTTTGTACTCACTTTTGAGTATCCACTTTCACAACCCAAAGGTTCTTTTCCCGAAGGAAGGTCAACCATTACACAAGTATGGTTCTATCTGATGGAATCTCTCTATAGCTTCTTCCCAAAGCAGCGCTTCTAGAGATGACAATTCTTTGTTAATTGTCCATGGTTCGTTCTCAACCATACAAGCTAGAAGGCCTGGAACAAGTCTTTGTCCCCCCTTTGCTCCGTCTCGGTTCAACATTTAGAATCCCTGAGTTCTGTAGATCTGGAACATTAAGTTCCGGATAGTCAGCAACTTTCGAGTCCTATAGATCTGGAACGTCTAGTTCCGGACAATCAGGCACTCGCGGGTTCTTGTTAACCTCGAGCAAAATTACTTCTTTTTCCTTCTCAAGGAAAGTTATCCTCAAAGAATTCAGCATTCTTTGACACCAAGAGGCGATAAGCACTACTGTTATTTGCAGATCTAGTGGATATGCAATCTACAGTCTTAGAACCAACTTGACCTGTTTCGGTATTCCAACCTCTACCAAGTCACCCCACATCCCAACATTTGTAGGTGGGATCCTTTCCATGTTTCACACGGAGGATTACCTTTATTTTTATGCGTAGTTCTGTTGAGAATCGCATTAGTGGTAAGGATCGCCTTGCCCCACATATTTTGGGCGTACGGCTTTGCGCTTGGCTAACACCGTTAGAGTGAGGTGAGTAATGAGCAGTCGTTCTGATCAACAATACTTCACATTCTCACCCTCTATCACTACGAATTCCTCAATCCGTAGGCTTAGTTGATTTTCAACTTCTGCTTTGTAGCGCTTATCCGCTTCAACAGCTTCATTTTTGTTTTTCAACAAACAAATGATGCAATACGTTGTACCATCATCAATGAAGGTCACAAAGTACTTGTCTCCCTCCTCTATTTTGTATAAACTTCAAATCACCCATGTAGGTGTGACTAAGCTCTAGAGGAGCGGTGCTTCTTTCGCTATTCCTTTGACATAATGGAAAGGTGATTTTGCCTCTTCGCCTACCTCACGTTCATTTTGAGGATTTATGTCGACATAAGGCAACAATCTCAACTTCGTTAGCTTTTGAATGACTTTCTATTTAATGTGTCTTAGTCTATGATGGCATAGATGCACGGATTACAAACATCATTCATTTGACTACAGACATATTGTACCATTCTTAGTTATTACAGACCTGTTGGACTAGTCTCAAACCAGCTTGACCAACAGCGTCCCTGAAACCAAGTTTGGGACATGTATCACCTCCTTTTAGAGTGATCCTATTTCCTAAAGTCCTTTTTAAGGACAACCTCTCCAACCCCTTCTACTTTAGAGGTGGCGTTGCTTCACATGAACAACCTCTTCCCCGTGGTTAGGGCGTAACCGGATCATATGTGATCTGGATACTCTGGCCCACTCCAGTTGCTTAGGCAGACTGAGTGTCCAATTTCTTTTCTGCCTTTCTTTAGGCCTTCAGATCATTTAAGACCTGGAACTCTGGCCCACCTCACTAGTGTCCATTACCTTTCTGCCTTTCTTCTGGCCTTCAGATCATTTAAGACTCTGGAAATTCTGGCCCACTCCAGTCGCCCGTAGGCTTTGTACGACTGAGTGTCCAATATCATCTTATCAAATGAAGGATCTTCTGTCAAATAGTGTGATAGGTTCAACGTCTTAAGATAAGCCATTATCTTTTAGTCTTCTTCCCTTGAGATTGGTGCCCAGACAATTCTTGGCGCTTACTTAAGAGTGGTAACAGTTTTCGCACAGTCAGTGGATCTCTATCCTTCGTATGTGCGAACATACTTTACACACTTTTAATAATTACACTCAAAAGAACGGATCTTTTAAGTTTTGTTTACAATAGTCCAATCTTTAACCGGGAAGGAAAGTGAGATTAAACTCCTGATTTTAAAGCGTAAGGAATATAATTTATTTCGGGAAAATATTTTCATATTCCTCCTTACTTTAAGCCCTTTTTAATCAGACATCATTTAGTCTCTTTTTTTTTTTGACAAGGAAGAAAAATTACTTATCCCAACTTCGGACTCTGGCCCACTTCAGTCACTTCGTCGGACTGAGTGTCCGTTTTCTCCTTACCATAATTCGGATCCTTTGTCTAGGACAGATATAGGCCCTCTGCTACATGATAGAACATCTCCAACCTTCTCCTCTTGTCCCAGTTGACATCCTCAGCCTCTCGTGGGCACTTGTTCCCACCACTCTCGGGAGCAGTGACACCATGAACACCTTGACCTTCAACAGCATAATCAAAACTGTCTTCTACCAGAAAACCACAGCCATATCCAGATTTGGTCACACAACTGTCGACCGACGTCTTTCGAACACTAATACAATTTTGTCTTAACATTGTTGGATATAATTGCAGTACGGGAAGTAAATAAATATTACAAGTGTTCGAAATGATAAACAAACAACCAATATTATAATTGCCGCAAACTTGTTGAGTCTTGAATCTTGATAACCTGAAATCAAGAAACACTAAATCTGGATTGTTACAACTGTGGCTGAGTCGAGAGATGACTCTCTGTCTTTAAGACAAGATTGCCCCGCATATATGCTTTTACGTTAGCGGGCAATAGTCTCCCAAGATAAAACAACAACTAATCAACACTACAAAGCAAATAGGTTGATTCTGACGAAGAAAACAAACATGAAACGACTTGCTGAAGAATGAAAAATTTAGAGGAAAATGAAGAGTTTTTGTTTCTGTTCTTTTCGTTTATGGCTTCTGCTGCTCTCTTTTTTATTCTTCCACCGCCCTCAAACAAGAGTAAGGTCTCAATATATAGTGTTTAGGAGGAGGAGATGTGATTAAGAGATCATTTAAGAGGTGTATTCATGGTATTCATGGCCAGAAACGTTTTGTAGTAAGTGCAAAACGTTTCAGAAGTTTAATGCCTTGGCTTTTTGGCTGCTGATCACCATTCCTGAAACTTCATAGACAAAACTGTAAATACTAAACAGTTTGGGGTCCAAAAGATAATTAGCCCAGTAGCCCGAACGGGCGGGCGGCGGCGGCGCGCGTGTGGGGCTAGCCTCGAACCCAAGCACACTTAGGTCCTCTCCTTCAAACACATGGGTTACCCTTGGGGTCCCAAACCCTTATCCATTTTTTTGGCTTATAAAGAGAACAATTCTTCCTTTTCCCACCAATGTGGTAGATTTGTCCCACACCATATTTTCATGCCTCAAACACCTTACTTCGTGGACCAATATCTCTTTCATTTCTTAACGAAATTTGACGATCCTTGGCCCTACGGTCATCTACTCACTTAGTAGATTATGCACGTGTGAAGAGACAAAGCCTCCAACATGCGGAACCCTAGTGTTTAAGTCGTTAAATATGGGTGGACGCAACCTCACCACCAAAGGCAAATTTCCAACATATACATCTGAGAAAACTTTTGCTATTCCAATAGTAAGAACTATTGGCCCACTGCCTATATGCAACCACCTGTTTTTATCACAAGTTGATTGCTTTATGAAAAGAAGGTTAGTGGCTTGAGAGCACCTCGCTGAGAAACTAAATTGAGAATTGAAAAGCACCCAAAGGCGTGATCTAGTGGTTAATGTAGTGTGTGCGAACCATGAAGATCAGGGTTCAAATCCCAACCAAAACAAAACAATACTAGCTGGTTTCTCCAATCTGCATAAACTTTGGTGTACGGTGTTACCCGGTGCCCCTGATGGTGGTATGCAGTAGGTATTTTAGTGGAATAGTTGGAAGTGTGCGCAAGCTGGCCCAAACACCACCATCACCATCATCATCAGAAAAAGAAAAATGAGAATTGACGAGAAAAAAATGAAGGCTGTTCAGATTGATTATGTAGTTACGTGACTTTATTTCATTTTTAGTTGCTTGATGGAAGACATTCATTCTCCGAGCATCCTTAGGACACATCCAAAAGTTCTTACCAGTTACCACTAGCCAAAATTTAATGGAGAAACAGTTAAAAATTACTGATACATAAGCTTTTGGCTGATCTGTCAACTTATTATTGTCTAATCCCAATTTTTAGAAAAATGCAATTGAATCTTGAAATACTCGACTCCTTGCAAGTTCTCCTCAATTTGCAAATTCGCAACTCCTGGGCCGATCCCTCATGTGAATACATGTGAGTTGCATGGCAGAGTCTCTAAGTTCTCAGATGAAATGTTATATTCATTGTTCTTGAAGTTTCTAAGTTTTTGTAATGCAAATATTCTAATTTTTGTCTTCTCCATGGCCTTTCTTTTCTTACATAACAATTTGTTCTCTTAACTTTTTGAGAAATGATAAGTTTCTTGGCTTGTTTCATTGCCTTTTATCTGTGTATTAATTTGAGTATTCTCAACTGAATTTACTTCCAGGTACAGTGCAGGACTTACCAGAACTTGGGTAATTTGTCCCATCACAATTTTGCGGCTGTTTTGCCTGGTGATGCAGTTACAGGAATTGTTGTTGCAAATGGAGTTATAAACTTCTTGAACATCTACAATTCATTACTGGTTTGCAGGCTTGTTTTAACCTGGTTCCCAAATGCTCCTCCTGCCATTGTCAGTCCCCTCAGGTATGCTTTATAGTTCAACAATGTCTATGATTTAAATGACTTGCTTTATAATCAATTATAGCAGTGGCAACATTGCATACTGGAGATATATATGCTAACGAAAGAAATTGATAAAAGTTTAAATAGTGATTCAAGACAGTCCTCAAATTCAAGCATCTAAGTGGTATCCTCATCCTCTTGCTTCAATGAAACTGATAACTAAAGTATCCATCAAGAAAAGAGGAACTAAATTTCTACCAGAAGCTCGAGTGTGTTTTTCCTCACTTTAATTCGCAAATTCTTTTATTGTTATTTTATTTTACTTTTGACTTTTGAGACATATCAATGTGATTGGCCTTCCGTTTGTCTTTATTGATGAATCAGATTGGGGGATTAAAACTTTCGGTATCGGTGTTATATAAATAGTCCTCTAGGACCTTATCAAAAGAAAATAACAATAGTAATCTACTGGAATCCTTGGGCAGATTGTGTGTACTTCTTGCCCAGTGAAAGTGGCAAGAATGTGAACTTTTACAGTTAGCAGAACTCCGTTGACCTGCTTCTTTGTTATAATATTATGGGTCAACATCGTGGAAAGTATTTAGAAAAGCTGAGCTGTGTATTCTTCTCATGTGTTATTTCTAAAATTTGAGCATTCATACAGGTAATAAACTGTGGATATTGTAGTTTCCACGACTTGATTACCTTTTTTGTTCATATTTTATCTGAACGAATACCACTTAGAGAACCTAGTGTCAGTCAACTGAGTATGGCTGAATTATGTGTGAAATGCATAGATGTCTAAAATGTTGTATTCTTTTTCAGCACTCTATGTGACCCATACTTGAACATATTCCGTGGGCTTATTCCACCACTTGGAGGGACTCTGGATCTTTCGCCTATATTGGCATTTCTTGTTTTGAATGCCTTCACAAGCACTGCATCTGCACTTCCTGCTGAACTTCCATCCACAACTGTGAGAGCATCATCAGATACTCAACCTCGTGCACTAGTATTTCATCCAACTACGTCGCAGAAGAAATGGATGAGGAGACTTGCTGGGAACAAATCAAAGACTGATGATGGTGAAAGTTAAGCTGTTTTTTTGCAAATGCCCGAGTGCTAAGCCATTCTCTGTTGACACTACACTTTGACATTAAAATGTGCTGTTGTTAAATTGGATTTTTTCCCCATGTAAACCAGAAAGCTTTTCATCACTCTTATCATGTAAAATATTTCGTCAGTTCAGTAGCTTCTATATCTAAAAGAGAGGAGATACTAATGATCTTTACAGCATATTACTGAATACTCAGTGATAAACAGTTGAATATTCTCTTTTCTCCTACTCTTGGATAGAAGGTAATATTAAATTATGTCACTATCATGTGAAAATATTTTTTATAGAGGCTCGGATGACCTAGTAGATGATGTGAATCACTTCGTTTAAAATCGAGAGAAAATTTAACTAAAGATACCATTTAAGTGTTAAAATTAGAAATAGTGACAAGTTTGACTTGGAGGGGTGAAAACCCACTTAAATTTTGATGAAGTTAAACCTAAAAACTTTCTTATTCAGTTCTTCCAGAGAAGGTAGCTAATTTTCTGTAGGTTACAGCACTATTTTATTCGGTAAGTACTGTAGGTTACGGTATCATCCCAATCCCTTTTGGTTACATCCTGCCTAGTGAATGCAATGGGAACCTAGGTCCAGCCTAAATAAGGTAACCAATATGTATTTAGATTCATAAACTGCAACTACTATAGTTTTCCACTTATGTGCACCCAATGATGTAGCAACGATTAATGAAGTCGGTGAAAATCACGGGAGACCAGGCTCAAAATAAACTCCAACAAAAAAAACAAAGTTATTTCTTCCCACACAAGGTAGAGTTAATAGGTATGAGGTGAAATAGCGAGCACAAGATAACCCCAAGACCACCTTTTTAAACTATACAATTTTCAGACTAATGCTTTGTAAGAATAGAGAGCACCATGAGAGATTCCAGTTTCATGCGGCAAGAATCAGATGCCTAACTACACAACACCACTTGCATACATATCTAATTCCTTTTCCCCCTTTTCCAATGCCGTGTTCATAGCCTTACACCACACAATATTGATCAACAGAACCCGAAAGGAGCTGCCTTTCATTCCTTATCTTTCAAAAGAATATGAACTTTTTCACTTTCTGGAAATATCCTCATTGAAAAGGGTTACTATTTCAGTTTCCTACAAATGATAGGACGTTTTTGGCCATAGGCATTGGACTTCTGGCAGTCATCTCTCCTCTATACATCGACAGTAGAAAAAACACTATTGAACCCCAACTTGAAGAACAAACCATCAACTTCCTATCCTATCTTCCACTGCTCTTCTTGATCACTCTCATTATGAGCATAAGCATTTCTCATCAATTGGGCCGGTTCTCATCGTATGATCACAGGCTTCTAGCGATAGGTCTTACACTTGCTGCCATAGTCTCACCTCTCTACATAGACAGGAGAAAGTTAGTTGATCCAGAGCTTGAAGGGCAATCACTTGGCATCTCTTCTTACTTGCCATTGCTCATGTTGTTTCTCATCATCGCCATTGCTATGTCATGCTACTTGGACCAGAGCTTTACCAGATTTGATCCTTACTGGATTCACAGGGCTGGTGGTTCTTCCACTGGGATTCTCATTCTTCTCCTTGTTCTTGCATTTGTTTTGAAGTTTAAAGCTCTCTAGCATGATAAACAGAGGGACTAAAGATATGTACCTTGTATGCTTCTGTTGTAGTGTTCATGTGTGGTTTGAAAAGGGGGAAAAGAGCTTTTTGACTAAAGCATTAACAAATATTGAAGTAAAACCAACTCAAGACTTGATTTCACCATTGCCGTTCTTTACTGCAAAGAAACAAGCAATCCTGTATTTGATGGTTGCTACATCCATAGATAATTAAAATGTTACCCACCCCCTAAATACAGAACGGGTTAGTCTAGCTGCAGCCACGAATTCATAAGCTCAATTGGCGATCTACATACATAATGCATTTGGAAGTGAGCCCCAAGAAGATCATGATGACTTGAAGAATGATTTCGCAATAAGGAAATACTTGTTATAGTTATCAACTCAATGTAATCTATGATCAGAAAGAAACGGTCTATAACATTGAGGACAAGAAAGGTATTGCTATAAGGCCGTATTTTGGCAACCATTTTCATTCTAATTATCATGTATGACCTGTAAAGTAAAATCTAACTCATAAATAAGGAAGAAGAAGGTGTTCCAAAAGAAAAGTTTACAACAAAAAGGCGATTTCTATTTGTTCCAATGGGTGTAATACTGTGCATTGAGGAGTCTTTAGATGCATCGTCATTCATAATGTAAACTGTCCATGAATTAGGAAGACATCGGTGCTGGTTAATACTTCAACAGAACTTCCACGGCATCAAACCTGCTAATCTTATCAAATATTGGAGTCATGCTCAATCCAATGATCTGCACTACAGTGTTTGAGTGACCCTTTATGAACACATCTGTTATCTGCAAAAAAGCAAAATTTTGCAAATTATCAAACATTCTTATTCTTAAATATCATCCCAGTTCTACGCTCACTGAAACCTCAGAAAAGAGAGTCAAATATGACAAGGACATTAAATCAGAAAGGATCAGATGGCAGTGAAAATGAAGAATGCACAATAGAGAACTGGATGAGGTAAGAAACAATGCATGACAAGTTCCCCTCATAGAAGTACCACCTTTCTTATCTGTTCAGTATCCCTTTCACTTTGTAGGGATATCAGATGTATCATAATTGTCAAAAGTGGCAATTGGCCAAACTGATACCGACCAACTAGTTGGAACAGAAACCCAGGCAGAAAGAGCTAATAAATTTAGTGAATTCAGAAGGTTGTGCTGCTAATTGAAAAGATACTAGAATACCCCGAGCCATTTCTTGTTATATAGTTATAGCAGACAGTAGCGCTTTGCATGGAAATGAGCCAAGGAAACGATAATGTACATGAAATAGGTGAACATTTAAAATGCCAAAAACGAAATTGAAAAACTCGTTAGCTATTGGGTTGCCCAGGCATACCTGTGTACATCCAAAGAGTTTGAGTAGCTTGAGTGACAAGCAGCTGTCCACAATAAGTCCTAGCTCTTCGTCACTTATTCTGCGACACCATGATAGGTCCAAATGCAGTAACTTTCTTGAACTTTTGGCTAGTGAGAAGGCAGTGCTAGTGCTAACCTGTAAAAGATATCCGCCAGTCACTAACAAAGTTAACTATATGACTTTTCCCTGGTCTTTACCAAAACCAAAATGAATTCCTCTTTCTCTTTCTCTTTCTACCGAGATAATGATGTTATTTCAATCTTATTCATCTATTAATTTATTTATTAACCTAAGAGTCCAGGCTAACCTTCTTTTAACAATAAAACAAAAACAAAGTCCAGGCTAACCTAACACAATTATATTGTAAAAGAAGACCACACATGGGCAAAATGCTTGACATATTGACAATCTCAATAAAAATAAGATAAAAATCATATCCTAGTTATTATAACTTATAACTAAAAGTAGGGGGCAGGCAAATTGCAACACAAACGTAAATTATGAGGTGATTATCATCAGACTCTTAAATGTAGGTCAACAGCTAAATCTTGGGTACAACTCAGGAATACAAAAACTACTCTGTAACTCTACACAGAAATGTATTAAGAAACTAGCAATAACATTGGCTTAATAAGCATATTTGAGAGCAGAGTAGATACTCCTGCACGATTATGTATACCTTAGAGCAATTATTCAGTGAAAGTTCCTCTAAACAGGCTCCAGACGCTTCCAGAAATGCAGCAATACCTTCATCACTGACATGCAAAGTGTATATTAGATCGGAACTTGCACAACAAGGAAACCACAAAATGATGGTGCCAACAGAATTTAGATTCTCCTTGTTAAATTGCCACAATGCAGAAAAAATTACATAAAAGCTCTCCTATGTCGGAAACAAAACACTGTTGCTGTCTACTGGTACATCATGAAAATATAGGCAGCAACTCTTCAAGTAATCCATTGCAATAACAGATTAGATATAACATTATCATGATGACAAACTTTATTACTTGGAATAGTCATCATTATGCTAATTACTTGAGACATAAAGAGTCATCTGTCAAGGAGTCAATTCACCAGCTATAACCATGATAACGGAACAAAATTTACTAGTTCACTCATGGTATATGTTACTGAAAAAGGGGGAGCAAATAAACCGCAAAGTGGCATATAGAATTCAAAGTGGGAACAAATAACCGTCAATTACACTTACAATATTAAGTAATTCTTCTACTTTAGTTGGAGGATATGACATTAAATCTGATATGGAGGCATAATATGGTCAACTTAATAACTAAGTCTAGGGACCACTCACTTGCACCTCTCTCATACACTCGTTTTCTTGCCCACTGAGAAATGATAAGTGTCTCTCACTTTTCACCATTACATTGATCGCAAGAAAGTCTAAAAGCAATTGCTTAAAACATAGGATAATAATGAGTTGTTCAACCTTAATTGCTTAACGGCTAATCTCATTTCCCAGGGGAGTGTCAGAACAAAGAACTAACTAGGTTGATGCCCGACTCCTGATTCTTCTGGTGTCTTTCCTAAACCTTGTTAGTTGGTCATAAACCGGTATGTTAATTTTAACTCAACTGACTAATACAAGTTTATGATTCTTACTGTACAAAATAACACCCTACTCAACCCTTCATCCAAAACAAGTTGCTCCCAATTCATTGAAACTTTTCAAGATGTCCTCATTTCAATATCCACGACCACATGCACCAATGGAAAGGATTCCATTTTGTCTTCCTTTTTTTGGTTGTTCTAGCGTCCCTGGCAGCTAAACCTTACCTCTATCACCTTAATTCACGTGAAATTAAGGTCCAGTTTCTCTGAAGAACCTTTAAAGATGCTTCCAATATTGAAAAAAGAAAAGGACAAAGAACACAATCCACAAACATGTAATTACAGAAGTAAATTGATGGCCACTACATAAAAATACTTCTTTTTTTTGTTCTGAGCTTATCTGGTATAGAAGTACCATCTCAAAGCTGCTTTCATATTTATGTTTATTCCTTTTAGGGGTGTGGGGACAGCGAGGACTTGCTTTGTGCTGACTCAGTATAATGCTCGCTGACAAAATCTTAGTGAAAGAGCCATCAAAATTGTCATAAAATATAGTAGCATAATTGAACATTTCAAGAAGCAAACTGGATATCAAGACCAAACCTGAAACTATTACGGCAACATTTGAGTTTTCGGATTGATCGACAACCATTCGCTAGAAATTGTAGTCCCACATCTGTCAAATTACTCAAGTTGGAAATATTTAATGAATGCAAGTTAGCACATGTATCTCCAATGAACTTCAGGGATTGATCTGTCAGATTCCTGCATCCAGAACAGATAAGGTTAAAAGACTAAATTAACTGCAAATGCTATGAGCAATTAAAACATTTAATTCTTCACCAACTGTACTATTGTAAATCAAGAAGTCGAAGTAATATTACTTACTCGCAATCGGAAATATCAAATTCTTTTAAATTTTGACCACGTGCTGCAAGTAACTCGCTTACAAACTGATCACATACACTATGAATTCCAGCTACTGACAACACTTCCAAATGCTCCAACTTCTCTAGAGCAGGTAATATGAGTATTGCATCTATGCTCTGGCACTCATCTATATAGAGCTCCTTGAGAACTGATCCCAATGAGTTGGCTACAATATCAATACCAGTGTGGCTCAAGAGGGAGCACTGACCCAAATCAAAGGATTGTAGAAAAGGTGCTGATGTAACAAGTGTTTCGAGAGCTCTATCAGACATCCGACTAGCACCCCTCAGTGACAAGATGGTTAAATTAGGTAAGCTATTTGAAGACGGAGCAATGGTTGTACCCAATACATGATCAAGTGTGGGTTGTCCGCATAGATCTAGTTGAAGCACCTGCTTCCAAGCCATAAAGTATAAGAATCATATCAGCTTCCAGAATCATCAAATAAAGTAATAGCAATAGTAGTAGTAACGACAACAGTAACAATAATTGTCTATATAATATCAGCTCCCAGAGAAAAGGAAGAAAATTATGCCGTCTGATAAAACAACATTAGTTGAAAATAAAAAAGGCTTACTTAGAGATGCATGAGTCCACATTTTAAAATTTACCGGCAAGTATGAGGACATCAACTTGAAAACTTATCAAAATCATGATATACATGTGTAGAAGTATATACATCATTGGTTTCGGGTTACCAAACGACATAAGACGTTTTTTTTTATAACTGTGGTGTCTGGGCCAGCTTGCGCGCACCTCGACTAATTTCACAGGATACATGTCACCTCCCACCAGCAACAGGTACTAGGAAACTCTGTCCACCAAGGCTAAGACATATGGGAAGAAATCACCTAGTATTTGTTTCTCTACTGGGATTTGAATCTGTGACTTCATGGTTCTCAACCCACTTCATTGACCACTAGGCCACCCCCTTGGGTGCCATAAGACATGCTTTTCTTTATTTATCTCCTATTAATAAGTAATAAGAAATATGTAAAATCTCTCTCTACCCCGATAAAAGAAGAATAATGGAGTATAATAAGGTCATTAGTTCACATGGAAAAAATACACAGCCAACTCTATTAGTGTCCACTAGTTAAGATTAAACTTCATATGCTTCAACCAGCCATTTCACCAACTAAGCTAACTTCTTCATTGAATTTTTCTTTTCATCTCTTGATTGAAATTTACTACGGCATCCAAGTTGCAATACGAATTCGGCATTACTGGGAGAAGAAAGTATTAAACTTGACTGAGGCAGTAGCCTAGGTCAACTCTTTAGCACTCTCAGGAGGAAGTCACAAAAGAGTTTCTTTAATAAAGGACAAGACCAGCTCGTCTTGACCCTAATACAGTTGCTAAAGAAGAGGATGAGGAAAAAATGCAGGACTACCCAATGAATAAAGGTATTATTAAATATGCATTAGATGGGCATCCCATATAGATAATACAAAATAAGCTATTGAAAACACATTCGCTAAAGATCTTACGCCCTCTTCCCTCTGTCATGTTGGAAATTTGCCTTTGGCGGGAGTTGTGTCCAACCATCTTTAATGACTTAAACACTAGTGTTACGCATGTTGGAAACTTCGGTTCTTCACACGTGCATAATCTATGAAGTAAGTAGATGATTGTAGGGCCGAGGATCGTCAAATTTCGTTGAGAAATGAAAGAGATATTGGTCAATGAAGTGAGGTGTTTGAAGCATGGAAAAAGGTGGTAAAAACCAATCCTCCCTCATCGGTGGGGAAAGAAAGATTTGTTTAGTTTATAAGTCTCAAAGTTGGCTTGGGGTTCGGGACCCCAAGGGGTATCCCGTGTGTTTAAAGGAGGGAGGACCTAGATGTGCTTCGGTTCGAGGATAAGCCCACACGCGCGCCGCCACCCGTCCCGTCCGGTCCGGTCTCGGGTCACGGGTCACGGGCTGTGGGCTTCTAATATTATCTTTTTGGACCCAAATTATTTCTTATTTACAATTTGGTCCCTGAAGTTTCAGGTAAGTCAAAATTGGGGCAGAGAACTTTGTTGTTGGTTTTTGGAACGTTAACCAGCCTTAATATGCACTCAATTCAGTCATTTATTTTGGTTGAATTACTCTCCCTAAAAGCCAATCCGTTGCACATCAATTCACCATTTATTTTGGTGAATTACTACCTCCATAATTGTCATTACTTGGTCAATAACAGCAATTATGTGGGCAGTTGGTAAGTCCTCTCCTTCAACTATATAATGGAGCCTTTGCGCAATTGTTGAGACACACAGAAACATACAAACGAAATCAGATTCTTCCTACTATTTTCTAGCATCATTTCATTACTCAAAATTCTTCAAAGTAGCACTTAAGTTTCCTTTGCTCAATTGTTGAGTTGCTGTTTTATCTTGGGAGACTATTGTCCAGAACGTAGAAAGGATATATACGGGGCAATCTTGTCTTAAAGACAGAGTGTCATCACTCGACTCAGCATATCAAAACTATTCCAGTTTCTTGTTCATTGAAATTTCAATTTGTTGTAATTTCATTGTGTTGTAATACTTAGCAGTTACTTATTTCAGTTTCCTGCACCATTGTAACCAACAAATTTAAGACAAGATTGTGTTTGATGTAACTACTTTAACATGACTGGAAACACTATTCATGCCGCTGCCGCTTCCAATCAAGGCAGCAATTCTGCCGACCCTGCTGCTGCCGTTACTGTTCAAGGCAGCAACTCATCTGCATTCCCCACTGCTGCCCAAGGCACGTCCGTTGCCTTTACTGCTCCACCATCCGCATTTCACCATGAACGCCCTGAAAAATTCATGGGCTCAAACTTTAAGAGATGGCAGCAGAAGATGTTGTTCAACTTGACGGTTATGGGAATGGCACGTTTCCTAACAGAAGATCCTCCACAAGCTGGAGATGAAATGGACCCTTCGCCTTCTGAAACAGGTGAAGGGGGCCTAGGTATCCATGTCATTAATGGCATGAAGATGGTTCTTCATGCATGGAATCATAGTGATTTCATGTGTAAGAATTACATATTGAACCGCTTGGCAGACCCTCTCTACACGGTCTATTGCACCGTTGGCACTACCAAAGAGTTGTGGAAAAAACTGCAAAAGAAATACAACGCACAAGATGCATGTACTAAGAAGTTCATCGTTGGGAAATTTCTAAAATTTCAAATGGTGGATAGTAAGACAGTGATGTCCCAAGTCCAGGAATTCCAAATGATTCTACATCACCTGGATTTGGAAGGAATGAAACCAAATGAGCAGTTTTTTGTTGCATCACTGATTGAAAAGTTACCTCCTTCGTGGAATGGGTTTATGAGCTACTTAAAGCTCAAGACAAAGGAGATGACCTTTGAAGAACTTATTATCAAACTCCAAATTCAGGAAGATAATAAGAAGGCCTTGCCAAGGGGTAAACAATCTGCTGAGGCAAAGGCAAATCTAGTTGAGGCCAAAGGGAACCCAAGCAAGAAGCGGAAGTTTCAGAAAGACGGCATGACCCACGCAGCGGAGATGTTCAGAGGTAACTGTCACCACTGTGGGAAACCTGGTCATAAGATCAAGGAATGCCGCAAGCTCAAGACTGAGCAACAACAGAAAGTCAAGGCTAAAGGCAAGGTGCATGCTAACGTCGTCAAGGACACACTCTTGGATGACATGATTGAGGAGTTCTCAGCAGTGGTGCTTGAAGCAAACCTGGTTGAGAATCCCATGCAGTGGTGGATGGACACAGGTGCTACCAGACACATCTGTTCCAACAGAAATGCCTTCTCCACTATACACCGGTCAACGACAAGAAGCTGTTCATGGGCAACAACGCTTCGTCTGACGTGCTGGGGGTAGGAAAGGTGGTCCTGAAGATGACTTCTGGAAAGGAGCTCACTCTGAAGGAAGTGATGCATGTCCCTGAGATTAGGAGAAATTTAATTTCAGGACCTTTATTGGTTAATGCTGGTTTTAGGCTAGTGTTTGAATCCAATAAATTTGTACTCACTAAGAATGACACTTTTGTGGGGAGAGGCTTCGTCTGTGAAGGCCTCTTCAAAGTTAACGCTATGTCTGTAATGCGTCCAAGTAATAAAGTTGAAGCTTCTTCTTATTTGCTTGAGTCTTCTAATTTATGACATCATAGATTAGGACATGTTAACTACAAGTTCATCCAAAGGTTGGTAAAGTTGGAGTTGTTGCCGTCTATCGACGTAAACCCTCAACATAAGTGTAAGGTGTGCGTAGAGGCAAAACTCACAAAGCTTCCTTTTCGATCCTTCGAAAGGAATACCGCTCCTCTAGAACTTATTCATACAGATATATGTGATTTGAAGTTCGCACAAACTAGAGGGGGGAACAAGTACTTTGTGACATTCATTAATGATAGCACAAGGTATTGTTACCTTTACTTGTTGAAAAGTAAGGATGAAGCCTTTGAAGCGTTCCGACATTACAAAGCAGAAGTTGAGAACCAACTAAGCATGCAGATTAAATCAATTCGTAGCGATAGAGGGCTCCATACTCACCTCACGCATTGTTCATCAAACGACGGCTCCATACTCACCTCAATCAAACGGTATGGCGGAACGTAAGAACCGCACATTGAAGAAAATGATGAATGTCTTGCTCATCAATTTCAGTCTTCCTCAAAACATGTGGGGAGAAGCCGTCCTTACCACTAATACAATTCTTAACAAAGTCCCACATAAGGGTAAGGACAAAACTCCATTTGAATCATGGAAAGGAAAGAAATCCACCTATAAATATTTAAAGGTATGGGGTTGTCTGGCAAAGGTTGAAGTACCCAAGCCAAAGCAGGTCAAGTTTGGGCCTAAGACTGTAGATTGCATATTCATCGGATATGCAAATAACAGTAGTGCTTATCGCTTCTTAGTGCATAAGTCAGATATTTCAGATATCCACGGGGGTACAATCATGGAATCAAGGAATGCTCAATTCTTTGAAGGTACCTTTCCTGAAAAGGAAAAAGACATAACCTCTCGCAAACGAAGTTATGAACAAAGATCTCAAGAACCGGGAGTCGTAGACGGCCCAGATCTAGATGGTTCAGATCTAGCGGATCTCAAGGTGGCTGAATATCCGGAATCTAGTGTTCCAGATTCTCAGAACTTGGAGACTCCAGAGATGGAACTAAGGCGAAGTAAAAGGGCCAGGAAGGATAAATCCTTCGGTCCTGATTTTGTAGCTTATATGGTTGATGATGAACCAAGGACAATTGTTGAAGCATTGTCAACTCCAGAGGCACCGCTTTGGAAAGAAGCTATTGAGAGTGAAATAGGCTTCATTCTGCATAACATACTTGGGAGTTGGTTGATCTTCCTCCGGGAAATAAACCATTAGGTTGTAAGTGGATACTCAAACGGAAGTATAATGCAGATGGGTCTATAGATAAGTACAAGCCCAGGTTGGTAGTCAAGGGCTATCGGCAGAAAGAAGGTCTTGACTACTTTGACACATACTCCCCGGTATCTCGGATGACGTCCATACGGTATTCATTGCGATCACAGTGTTGCGTGGCCTTGAGATACATCAAATGGATGTAAAGACAGTCTTCCTAAATGGTGATTTGGAAGAAGAAATTTATATGGACCAACCCGAAGGGTATGTGGTTCAAGGGCAAGAGAAGAAAGTCTGTCGACTTGTCAAATCTCTGTACGGGCTGAAACAAGCCCCGAAGCAATGGCACGAAAAGTTTGATAGTACTTTACTATCAAAGGGTTTCTCCATTAACGAGTGTGACAAATGTGTCTACACGAAAGGTAACTCTGACTCGTTCGTCATGATATGCATGTATGTAGATGACATGTTGATCACAGGAAGCAGTCCTAGGGTAATCATAGAGACTAAGAACATGTTGAAACAATGCTTCGACATGAAGGATATGGGTATCGCAGATGTCATCTTAGGGATAAAAATCTCTAAGACGTCTAACGGGCTGGTCTTATCTCAGTCTCACTACATCGAGGATGTTTTGAGAAAGTTCGAGATGTTTGACAGTTCGCCGATAAAGTCACCAATGGATAGAAATCAAAAGCTTGATAAAAATCATGGTGCACCCGTATGCCATGAGCGATATGCACAGGTGATCGGTAGTTTGATGTACATAACAAACTGCACCCGACCTGATATTGCTTATGCAGTCAATAAGTTGGCTAGGTTTACCCGTAAGTGATGATCACTGGAAGGCGTTGAATCGGGTATTACAATACCTAAAACACACGTTAAATTTCGGGTTACATTATTCGAGATATCCAGCTGTACTAGAGGGGTACAGTGATGCAAACTGGACATCTGATATAGAGAACATCAAGTCCACCAGTGGGTATGTATTTATAATTGGTGGTGGGGCTGTGTCTTGGAAATCCTCTAAGCAAACTTGCATCGCCCGATCCACAATGTAATCGGAGTTTATCGCTTTAGACAAAGCAGGAGAAGAAGCTGAGTGGCTTCATGACTTCTTAGAAGATGTTCCGTGTTGGAACAAACCCGTACCTTCTGTAATGATCCACTGCGACAGCCAGTCAGCTCTAGGAAGGGCACGGAATGCTATGTACAACGGCAAGTCTCGTCATATTCGACGGAGGCATAAGACCGTTAGGCAGCTGATCACCACGGGTATAATATCCATTGATTACATAAAGTCAAAGGATAATATAGCAGACCCCCTGACAAAGGGATCAAATGTTCTGTCTGTCTAGGGGAATGGGCTTAAAACCCAAAGTATAAGGACCAATACGGTGGTAACCCAACCTTACTGACTGGAGATCCCAGGAATTTGGTTCAATGGGAAAACTAAGTTGTAAAGGTTCAGTTGATCGCTTCAGTGGAAGCATGAGCACTTCGGATAGTGATTTTTGTAAAGAAAAACCAAATCCAAAGTCGTTCCCGCAATAGACGTTAAGTGCTATCTGCAATGTGGGTAAAGGTTAAGTTTTCAAAACCTTTAATGATCCTCAACAGTTGAGGTTAGGTTTGGAGAAACTTTTAATGGTTTCTAACACTCTTGAAGTGGGGTATAGCAGGATACCTTGTAGGAGACCACCTATTTAAGTGCGAGGACAGGCCGCCTCAAATGAACGCACTTAAGAATCCAAGAAGTTGTCCACGGCCACAACGGACAAAACATTACGAAGAAAAGAGTAAGGGAATTTGTTGTGTTGGTACTATTGACTTGGCTTACATTAAACACTGACGGTTCAAGACATCACATTCACCGCGCATTAAGTAAGTCCGATGGTATTTAACTATGGAAGGTTCAAAGCTTAAGCTACCTCTCCTTATGCAACATCGGTCCGCTGAAATATTGCTGGAAAATGGCACCATGTGAGTGCGCCAAAATCTCTTTCAAGAGGGGATTGTTGGAAATTTGCCTTTGGCGGGAGTTGTGTCCAACCATCTTTAATGACTTAAACACTAGTGTTACGCATGTTGGAAACTTCGGTTCTTCACACGTGCATAATCTATGAAGTAAGTAGATGATTGTAGGGCCGAGGATCGTCAAATTTCGTTGAGAAATGAAAGAGATATTGGTCAATGAAGTGAGGTGTTTGAAGCATGGAAAAAGGTGGTAAAAACCAATCATCCCTCATCGGTGGGGAAAGAAAGATTTGTTTAGTTTATAAGTCTCAAAGTTGGCTTGGGGTTCGGGACCCCAAGGAGTATCCCGTGTGTTTAAAGGAGGGAGGACCTAGATGTGCTTCGGTTCGAGGATAAGCCCACACGCGCGCCGCCACCCGTCCCGTCCGGTCTCGGGTCACGGGTCACGGGCTGTGGGCTTCTAATATTATCTTTTTGGACCCAAATTATTTCTTATTTACAATTTGGTCCCTGAAGTTTCAGGTAAGTCAAAATTGGGGCAGAGAACTTTGTTGTTGGTTTTTGGAACGTTAACCAGCCTTAATATGCACTCAATTCAGTCATTTATTTTGGCTAAATAACTCTCCCTAAAAGCCAATCTGTTGCACATCAATTCACCATTTATTTTGGTGAATTACTACCTCCATAATTGTCATTACTTGGTCAGTAACAGCAATTATGTGGGCAGTTGGTAAGTCCTCTCCTTCAACTATATAATGGAGCCTTTGCGCAATTGTTGAGACACACAGAAACATACAAACGAAATCAGATTCTTCCTACTATTTTCTAGCATCATGTCATTACTCAAAATTCTTCAAAGTAGCACTTAAGTTTCCTTTGCTCAATTGTTGAGTTGCTGTTTTATCTTGGGAGACTATTGTCCAGAACGTAGAAAGGATATATACGGGGCAATCTTGTCTTAAAGACAGAGTGTCATCACTCGACTCAACATATCAAAACTGTTCCAGTTTCTTGTTCAAGTTCATTGAAATTTCAGTTTGTTGTAATTTCATTGTGTTGTAGTACTTAGCAGTTACTTATTTCCGTTTCCTGCACCATTGTAACCAACATGTCATTCCCATACGTCGGCACAAATAGAAGGATTTTTATGAATCTATACATAACAAAGTATATCCGAAAACAGGAGTACCAAACATCTAAAACAAAAGTATATACCAATTAACCACGTAACTCGGTTTAAAGCAAAAGTAAAAGCTCAGAAAGTTTTTTTTGGTAAACGAAAATCCCCGAGGGTCAGTGGCGCAAGGTACAAAACTCCGTGGATAATGGGCCCGCCCCTCCCCCCTTCTCAAAGCTCAGCTAATATTAATCATGCAAATGGAACCAAATGCCTCCTCCTCTAAAGGAGTTCATACCTTGCCGATGAGTTGTCAGCCAACTCTCTCAATTCAAATGATTTCTAGCCAGCCACAAAGACTGCCTTCCTTTCTATTTGGTTGATAATGAAACTAGAAAAGTTAGATAACTTGATTTATATTTCTAGTCGACATACATTAGGTTTAAATGCAAGGTAAGGCTGCGTACAATAGACCCTTGTGGTCCAGCCCTTCCCCGGACCCCGCGCATAGCGGGAGCTTAGTGCACTGGGCTGCCCTTTTTTTATACATTAGGCTTAAGTTACTTTGAGAATCAAATCACTAATTCTGCTTTCAAGTGACTGTAAATGAGAGGGTTTTCTGGTATAGTAAGTGAAATCTGTAATGGAAGGTGGTAATTCAGAGTGATAATAAATGGTTTGGGGTCTGCTGAAATTCAAGAGAGATGTTAGACATTAACTCTCCACCCAATTTGTCCCTACTAATTAAGCTTATCAAACTTTCCCAAAAATATTCCTTAGCAGACAATGTTATGTGCTACATTTTGATCTATCATGTCATTCTCCCGAAAACTGAACCTAGGGTATATCTAAATTGTCTGCATTTAGGCACCAGAATCCCATCCAGTCGCACTAGACATTGTTCTTTTGATGAGAACTAAACTTATCCTGCCATACTTGACTTATCCAAACACCCGTACACTTTAAGGTGCTTATGCATAATTCCAATTTTTGATTAACAAACTGAAAAACAACATTAATGAAATAAGGCTTACTTAGATATTGCATACCAGTTCACACTTCAAAATTTACCGGAAAGAATGAGGACGTCAACTTGAAAATTTCTAGCAAAATCATATCAGCAGGAAACTCCAAAAGCCTGGGTTATATATATGTCATTGATTTTGGATTACCAAGAGCTACACACATGCTTTTCTCCATTTATCTCCTTTTGGGAAGTACTTTATGTATTAATACCTCTATCTACCCCCAAAAGGAATAATAACGGAGTATAATAAGGTTAACTGTTCAGATGAAAAACCACAGGGCCGATTCTTTTAGTGTCCACCAAAACAGATATAACTTCATAAGGCCCAACAAACCATTTCACCTAGAAGCTAACTATTTCACTGAAATTGTACTACGGTTATCCATGTTGCAAAAGGAATACTGCATTGTTGGGAGAAGAAAGTACAAAAACTTGACTGATGCAGCCCTGTCTAGGAATAACGTTTTAATGCTTTAGCATTCTCAGGAGGAAGTCACAAATGATTTGCTCTAATAATCTGCGTAAAGAACAAAGGCAAGCTTTCCAGGACGAAAACACTGGCTAAAGAAGAGGATGAGGAAAGAATGTAGAAATAGAGAAAATTCACAGGATGGTGACCAGAAGTCAGGTTGAAGTGGCCCCCTCCTTTCCCAGTGAACAAAGGTATTATAACGTATGCACCAAGAGTAGTACTCCATAAAGAAAGACGAAACAACCTACTGAAAACACATTCCTAAAGGTCTGCTGTCCTCTTCTCTCTGCCATCCCCACACCTTGGAACAAATAGAATACATTTTTTGAATCTTTAGAATAACAAAGTTTTTGAGACAGAGTCGGAACCATCCAAACAAAAGTCTATACTAAGCAGAAAACACAATTAAATGCAAAGTAAAGCCTGGCAAATGTTTATCATCAGATGGCAGTGTTCTGTTGTCATTCTACTTACACGCTTTGTTATCCCTCTACTAACACTTTGTGCTAAACGTGGGAAGAAAAGTTCATATGTCCACTGATAAGAAACTCTCAACACTAAGAATTATCTCCTGTACTCCAATTATCCAACTGTATAATACTACAAATCACACTTTAGCTCTACCTTCTAGTACCCTAATCATAATTTGGCAGAAACATTTCAGAGAATAATATATACCACAGTAACAAAAAACAAGTAAACTAAATATAAAAAGAAGCAGCATAGATTACCATCAAATTTCTTCTATCAAAGTCTCTAAATGAGTCGCAAAACTGCTTTTCTGTTAACCATGAACAGTCCTTTATACGAATTTGAGTTGGTGATCCTTGAACAAGAAGGTCCAACATATGAGAACTCATTTTCCTAGAATTGCAGAGCAATTCAATCAATCTTCGCCTCAAGATATCAGGGACACCTTGGAGAGAAACTATTGCTTCAGCATTTTCTGCAAGGGCTTTCAAGGAAAGATCTAGCAGTGAAGGAATCACACGAGGAAACTCTTTTTTCTCAGGATGTTGAGATGCTTCCCATCTAACCAATTTCTCACCCTTTCGTTTAGGTATACGCTCCCTAATCCTCTTCAATGCAGTAGAAAACGGATCGGGGGTGTTCCCTAGATCTTGAACAGTTTCCAGAGTTGGCAATTTCTTTTCCTGGGTAGAAGAGCCTTCAGGGGGAGCATCACAGCGTGCAAAGCGAGGAGCCTTTTCCCTTAATGCAATTGCTTGTCTTGATGCATTTTCAGCGATCAGCCTTTTTCTAACTTCGACCTTAGACAAGGTAGGGGTAAGGTCTACATACACTCCACCTTCCCCAGACCCCACTTGTGGGATCACGCTGGGTAGGTTGTTCTTGCTGACATTTTCAATTGGTAACACGTCAACATTTTGTCTATGCTGGATGGATCCTAACTGTGGCACTGTTGCAACAGCCTCCTCCTGCTGCTTCCTGTGCTGCAAGTCCAACTCCATTGGCAAGGTTGTAAGTGACAACCAAGAGTTGTCAACCTTAGCCTTCCCATTTTCTTCTCTGGTGTATCTCTTCTCACCACCCAATGGATTACTTCCACCAATATCCTGGTCTTTGTTCATCACTCCCAACTCAAGTTTGAAATTTCTAAAGGCATCATAAGGCATTATTTCCTCAATTTGCTTCGCCTTTCCCTTGTTCAATCTTTCCTCTCTGCGGTCACTCTCATCAGCCCTAATTTCATTTAATTCAACAGTCCTCTGTGTATACTCCTGCAAACCAACTAAAATACCCCCATCACCCTCTTCATGAACCGGAATATTAAGATCAAAACCCAATTCACGGCCCCCATTAACATTCCCTAAGTTCCCGTTTAACACTTGAATAGCATTGTGAGACTCTTCCGGTACACTTAAAAGTCCACCTTCTTGATACCCAACAATGAATTCTCCAGCACCCAATGCCCCATTCTTGATCCCTCCCCCTTCCAAAATGTCCATTTTACCTATATGCCCAATACTTTCATCAACCACGGCTTGGCTTTTACCCTCAAGATGCTCATCAACCTTAACATACCCATCAATGTATTTGTGAAAACCAAAAAATTCATCAACTTCTTCACCAAACCTAACTTTTTTAACCACTGAGTTCCCTTCCACTTCCCCACTAACCCTCTTCATCCCAATCCCATCACTCAAATTCACACCCTCCCCATTACTTTGATTCCTATCCAATGGCTCCATCCAAATCCCGCTCAAATTTAAACCTTCCCCAATTCTTTGATTCCTATCCAATGGCTCAATCCCAATCCCATCACTCAGATTCTTACCCTCTCCATTTCTTTGATTCCCACTCAACGGCGCCATCCCAATCCCATAACTCAAAGTCAAACCCTCTCCACTTCTTTGATTCCTACTCAATGGCTCCATCCCAATTCCATAACTCAAATTCAAACCCTCTCCATTTCTTTGATTCCTATCCAACGACTCCATCCTAATCCCACAACTCACATTCAAACCTTGCCCATATCTTTGATTTGTATCCAATGGCTCCATCTCAATCCCCTCACTAAAATCCATACCCTCCCCATTTCTTTGATTCCTACTCAACGGCGCCATCCCAATCCCATAACTCAAATTCATACCCTCCCCATTTCTTTGATTTTCACTCAATGGCTCCATCCCAATGCCCTCACTCAAATTCAAACCCTCCCCATTTCTTTGATTCCTATCCAATGAATCCATTCTAAACCAACCCAAGAAACTCAAAAACCCAAAAGTCCAATCAAACCCAAAATCCCAGAAAGAATTCAAGGGCTCTGATCAAATAAAAAGTATAGTAACAAAGAAACAAAGTATCAGTAAATAATCAACAATTTAAATGGGGGTGGGGGTGGGGGTGGGTGAGGGGTTATCTCAATTCAAACTCACACAAAAAGAAACAAGAAACTATAGAGAATCAAGAAAATCATACAAAAAGGATGATAATCACAGCGTTTAGAGAAAGGGGTATGTATTTATATAGTGGAGAGAAGTAGTTGAAGTGTGAACAAGCAAAATGCATTATTAGTTAGTAATATAATGTGTAGAATCCACATAACAATTGTCATTTGACCAACACTACTGTTGTGTTGCAATGTTGCACATAATTCTTGACTGATGTAAAAGTTTTATACATATATCGATAAACCCAACAAATGTAGAAACCATTTTCCTCAAAAAGGTCGTCTTCCATTGCTAGACGATGCGCGTTGATAAAGCACTTGCTGCCTTGATATATATATATACGTTTTTGTTGTACGAACCTAATACTCCCCCAAATAACAAACATGTTATTTCCAATTCATTTAAAAGTATTTTCAAGAAAAAATGATTGAGATTTTTATTAGTCCAATTAAAGTGACTAGAGTAATTTGAGGATAGAAAAACTACAATTGTGAGCACTAATCTCATGAGCATGTAACTATGTGTGTGTATAATGTTACGATATAATATCACGAGCGTGTAAAGGACGTATACATCTCGCATGTAGAGATTCTCATTATACAATTGTATCTAACTAAAGAAAAAACTTGAAATCAGTTAGAGCCATATCAGAAAGTTAAAATCACATATTAGTTGATGAAGCCAGATCAGATAGTAAAAGATCATAAATTATTTAAATTTTTAATCACATAATATTAGATTCGATTTTGGTCTTATATGTAATAACAATATGTATTACGTCAGAAAATGACCTCAATTCTTATGAAGAAGAAATTATTAGCACCTATCACATTTGTTAATTTAGAAAAATTGATTAGTTTCTTGACACGTGTGTTGCACGTGTATGCTAAGTGATCATGTGGTATACGATTTATTTAAAATAATAATACTAATTAAAGACTTGAGTAGATAATTATATATGAAATATTAAAGAATATACGTGAATTATCTATGATGATTTAGAATCAGGTAAATTGGTCTAAAATCGTGAAATTAATCTCTTTTATATTTTTCTCATATTTCATTAATTAATAATTATAAAAAATTTAAAATTTTTATAATGGAAGATATAATTGTGAGCACTGATGAGCATGTAACTATGTGTATAGTGTTACAGAATAATATTACGAGCGCGTAAACCACATATACATATCACATCTCGAGATTCTCATTATAAAGTTATATCTAACTAAAGAAAAAACTTGAAAGCAACTGGAGTCGGATCAGAAAATCAAAATCACAAACTAGTTAGTGAAGCCAGATCAGATAGTCAAATATCATAAATTATTTAAATCTTTAATCACATAACACTAGATTTAGTTTTGGTTTTATGTGTAACAATAATATGTATTGCGTTAGAAGATGACCTCAGTTCTTATGAAGAAAAAAATATTTACACATATCACATTTGTTAATTTGGTAAATTTAACTAGTTAATTGGCACGTGTGTTGCACGTGTATGCCAAGTGATCATGTGGTATACACTTTCTTAAAATAATACTACTAATTACAGACTTGAGTAAATAATTATATATGAAAGATTAAAGAATATATGTAAATAAACTATGAGGTTGTCGTATGATGATTTAGAATCGGGTAAATTCATCTAAAAATCGTGAAATTAATCATTTTTATATATTTAGCATATTTTATTAATTATTTGTTATATTAAATTTTGGTTTTTCCTAATGGAAAAAATAACTATGAGCACTAATCTTAGGAGCATGTAACTATGTGTGTATAGTGTTACAGAATAATATCACGAGCGTGTAAATCGTACACATATCGCGTCTAGAGATTCTCATTATACAGTTATATCTAACTAAATAAACAATTTGAAAGCAATTGGAGGACGAAAGGTGGTGGCTCATATGGTAAGGACCATCCACTTTCAATTCGAATGTTGTGAGTTTGAGTCACCAAGGGAGCAAAGGGGGAGCTCTTGGGGGGGAGTTAAAAAAAAGAAGTTAGAGCCCGATCAGAAAGTCAAAATCACAGATTAGTTAGTGAAGTCAGATCAAATAGTCAAAGATAATAAATTATTTAAATATTTAATCACGTAACACTAGATTCAGTTTTGGTCTTATGTGTAACAATAACATGTATTACGTCAGAAGATGAGCTCAATTCTTATGAAGAGAAAATTATTTGCACCTAACACATTTGTTAATTTAATAAATTTAACTAGTTTATTGACATGTGTATGCCAAGTGATCATGTGCTATACAATTGTTTTTAAATAATACTACTAATTAAATATTTGAGTAAATAATTATATGAGAAATATTAAAGAATATACGTGAATTATCTATGAGGATTGTCTTATGGTGATTTAGAGGTGGGTAAATTCGTCTAAAAGTTGTGAAATTAATCTTTTTTATATTTTTCTCATATTACATTAATTAATAATTATATTAAATTTTGGATTTTTCTAATGAAAGAAATAATTGTGAGCACCAATGAGCATGTAACTATGTGTATGTATAGTGTTAAAGAATAATATTACGAGCGTGTAAACCACATATACATATCGCATCTAGAGATTCTCAATATACAGTTATATCTAATTAAAGAAAAAAATTGAAAGCAGCTGGAGCCAGGTCAAAAAGTCAAAATCACATACTAGTTAGTGAAGCCAGATCAGATAGTCAAAGATCATAAATTATTTAAATTTTTAATCACATAACACTAGATTCAGTTTTGGTCTTATGTGTAACAATAATATGTATTACGTCAGAAGATGACCTCAGTTCTTATTCGGGTGGTTTTGTGATGTTTCGATTTAAGGCCCTTGGGGTGTGAATTGGGGAAGTGTTGTAGGATGTTACAGTGAAAAGAATGAAGCAATTTGGGTGAAGATTGCACACGAGGTTGCTAAGGATAAGCTCGGGTGCAAACCAAGTGAGGTAGGCCCAATTGGGACAAGGATTCGACACGAGGTTACTATGGACAAGCTCGAGTGCAAACCAAGTGAGGTAGGCCGAATTTGGACAGGGATTGGACACGAGGTTGCTAAGGATAAGCTCGGGTGCAAACCATGTGAGGTAGGCTGAAAGTCCGGATAGAACCTTGGCTTGGGCGTAGTTAGATCACAAAAGTTCTAACTAAACTTGCACCAAGGGTTTGACCAACACAATTATTGAGGTTCGGACCACAAAAGGACCAATTAAATTAACCAACACAAAAGTTGAATAACTTATAAAAATTAAGTAAAACTCAAATATATTTCATAAATTTTCAATGTCTTTGTACATAAACTTCATGCCCTATTTAGACTAGTACTTAGACATTTCTAGAAGATAACTAAATAGACAAACTACATGGCACTCGACCGAATGGGAAAGGGGAAAGGAATTCAGACTTTTTGGGGGAAGCCTGAAGACCAACTCTTAATGTTCTCTAAGCCACCCTTTAGTGTCTTCCATGAAGATAAATGCATGAACTAATTAGTTCATGAATCTCGTCCAAATGGGGAAAAAAGGGGGGGATAGGTTCGGCCGAATTGGAATGAAAGAGAACCAATCCTTCTAGGTCATCCTTTTGTGTCTTCCATGTAGTTAAGTGCATAAACTAGTTAGTTCATGAATTATCTCCTTGGAAACTTCTTCTTCTAGATGATTCTTGGCCTTGTTACCCTATCTTATTTCATAGCCTAGTCATCTTATTACACGACCTATTAATTATGTCCTAAAGAAAGCTAGTAGTAAAGCTAGGAATTTAAAACAGGCTAAAAGAAAATGGTCTCGGTCAAGACCACATAAAAACCAAAAATAAACATGTCCCATTTTGGATCTTCACGTCCATTACTCAACTCCACTCCATATTCCATTCCAAATTAAGCATATCACCATATGATGGACGACAATCTTTGGCACTTGTAACATCCCGTACTTTTGGATCACGGTTTACATCGCTAAGCGTATGTAAAATCGCTAGACGTGTGTAAATAGACCTGAGCGTTGGAAAATTTTGGATCATATTTACGTATGCTAATAAAGAGATTAGTATATAAAAGGGATTAAACCCCGAAATAATTTTGAACGTAAGAAGTGTGACGACGGGAAGCGAAAATAAATTTGGTGCGTGCATAACGAGGTTATGGACTAGTGTCATATTAGAAAATTATGAAATTGAGTATGTGAATGTCTTATAAGTTATCAAGGTTTAAGTGAATTGGGATCACGAAATTAATTATGTGTGTGATTGATTAATTATTTTTAATGGATGGGACAAAACATAGTGGGGACAAAAATGTGTAATCCTTAAAGGGATTCCAAAAGTGACTAAGCCTAGATAACATGGTGTCATGATTAGCAATTAGGTGGATAGACACTTCCTACCTAAGACTACACGTAAGTTGGTAGATTAGCTACATTTCATTTCCTTTGCATTCAGGATTTAGCACTTCCAATCATTTAAATAGTCCTTTCTTTATTCTTCTCCTTTTTATTTAGACTCTAGCTTTCTTTTACATTTCATCTACAATTTCATTTAAGTAACAAAGACCAAATAAACATTCCAAGCTTACCATTTTGTTCCAGTGAAGTCTTTGTCATTTCAAAGACATACCAAAGTCCCTTTATTTTTCATTCCAGTACATGAAACCTTTTTCCATTGCAAAGATATACCAACGTTCTTCTCGTTCTCCTGCTCTTTCTAAATATCGAGGTATGTTAAGGTGAATTATTTCTTTCTTTTAGCATGTTCCATGTAACGAAATACAACCGTAATATTGCTCCATAATTTATTCTACTTTTAGAAGTTAAGAATATGCATGTTATTGATTCCTATGTTAAAAGCATTGTATAAATATGTTCTTAAGTCCTTATTGAGGCATACAGAAAAAATGTTGATATTTACAACGTTAACCGAAGGTACAAGGATATTGTGTCACCCAGGATGTGCTATTATTATTCATGCATTTTTATTTGCATTGCATTCATGTTTTACCTGAGTCCGTATATTGGGGACAGAAAATGGGATACACAGACCACCTGATCAGCTGAGATATGATAATGATAAAGCTTGTGTGGCTTAATGAATGAAGATGACTGATTAAGGGCCAATTATGCCCACAGAGGCTGTTATGATAAGGAAAATGCCCAATGGGGCCGATGTATATGTATATCGCATTGTGCATGACATTTAGGCATATATATTAGGACCCTCAGAGATATGTACTATTGGTCGGTTGTTCCTATTTTATTTGTTGTTGTATCCCTGTTATTCTATTGTTCATGCCTGACATACACAATATATCAGTCGTACTGACGTCCCTTTTGAAGATGCTGCATTTTATGACCGCATGTTCAGTTAAAAAGGGTGACGGTTCACGCTAGTAGGTTGCTGGTTCAGCTGATGTTGTTGCACTCTATTTGTTTCAGAGTTGCAGTTGGTCGTGGTATAGTATTTTTGCATATGCATATGGGTATGGCGGGGTCATGTCCCGTCCTTGTGATGTCATGTATTCTTTAGAGGCTTGTAGACATGTGTCATGTGGTTAGTTGTCATGTGTGACCTTGTCGGCCTTTGTATGGGTATGTATATATGAAAATTTGATTTATAGTTAAGATTTTCTATAATTTTTTTTTGCTTAGTCCGTATTCAATTGTGATTAGAAGTTGGTTATACGATTAGAGGTACCCAGCGGGTGGGGTCCGGGTGCCCGTCGTGGCCCTCCGGTTTGGGTCGTGATAACACTCCTTGCAAGTCACCTCTCGGCTCATGTTGGGAGCTTAAGCTCGTGGCCTTTCTTTCATCAATTTCCCCTTCTTTAAAAAATTTGCCCTCAAATTCTCACCATCTAAGTACATTGATAAGTCTCTGACATGAAACATTGAACTTCTATATCCGTCCGGAAGTTCTTCCTCGTAGAAAGGATCCACGTACAAGACAAAGGGTTTTGGCTCTAAGTAGTGTTCCCATTGGACCAAGGGTCCTACCATATCATGTTCCTTGCCGTAAGTAGAATAGTCGAGCCGTGTACCGCCCAATCTTTCACTAGATAAAGCAACGAGTCCATTGTCTTGAATTAAGACGGTACCAATTCCATCATCACATTCCATTTCAAGTAGTTCTTCAAAGTTCAAAATAGGGGCAGCAAGGGTACAACAATCTCGAATGAAGCAATGAGAAAAAAAAGTCAAACCATGGAAACATTTTACCTCACTTACAGATAGTTCCCACCTTGGATGGATTCACATGAATGTCCTCGAATGAGGCTATGTATCACATGAATGTTTGTAGTACCTCATGCATGAACCTCTACACAATCCAAGTGGCACCATAAGCCATTCGTACCATCCACACTTGATCTTGAAAGCCATCTTCAGTTCAACCCCCTCTCGGATCCTCACTAGATGGCAGCCACTCCTCGGATATATCTTGGAGAACAACTTGGCCCCACTCAATTCATCCAAAAGATCTTTCAATCCCTATATAGAAAACTTGCACTCCATGATGATATTATTGACCTCTCGGCTATTAATACATGTGTGCCAAGTTCCATCTTTATTTGGCGCCAACAAGGCGGGTGCCGCAAATGGACTAAGGCTCTCTCGGACAAAGCCTTCGTCTAGTAATTCTTGCAACTCCTTAGTCTCTTCTGGATTGCATCTATAGTCGGGATGATTAGGTAATGAATTCCAGGGTATAACATCGATAGTATGTTCACTACCTTTGTTTGAGGGTAATCCGGGAGCAAGATCATCTGGAAGTACATCTTCCAAGAGTTCCTTCAGGTCGGCATTTTCAACCGCATCTCCCACAAGATTCTTCTTCTTCTTGTACACCAATACATCTATAGAATTCCCCTCATTCGACTCTTCTTCTATTATTCGGGCATCAAGTAAGAGGGCATCGACCATACATTTCTTGGCATTTCGGATTTTCATTTACAATGGCATCGATCGAATATCCTTATCATCATTTCGAAAAGAATAGGTATTCTTCTCTCCAGCGTGTTGCATTTTCCTATCAAATTGCCATGGCTGACCCAATAAAATATGATAATCATCCATAGGTAGGATGTCACACCATATTTCATCTTCGTACTTACCAACCTGAAAGCTAACAAGAGCTTGTTTTACTACCTTGAGCTTGTTGTCTTTGTTCACCCATCGGAGAGTATAAGGCTTAGGATGGTTGCAGGTAGGCAATTACAATTTGTCCATCATTTCTATGGAGGCCATATTGGCACAACTTCCTCTATCAATGATCACATTACACACTTTATCGCTTACTTTGCACCGAGTGTAAAATATTTGCCCTCTTTGTGTCTCCTCGTGTTCTTCAAGTTGAACACTCAACGCATATTAGAGTACCAAACTTACACTCTCCTCCGCAAGAGCAACATCTTTCTTTTGGGCCTCCTCAATTTTGGGTTCCTCAATAGCAAAGGAATCTGCACACTCTTGATAATATTTAATGGTCATGACCCGAGGGTTAGGACATTTATTTGCAAAGTGTCCTAGTCCTTGACATTTGAAACACCTCTTCCTACTTTTATCTACCCCCTTTGCAACCTCTACTTTCTTTCCTTTATCTTTTTCTACATTTTCTTGGTTATACAAAGGGTTAGAATAAGAGGTACTGCCATTTTATTTAACACTAGCGGGCCTTACATAGGATTTTGGGGTACCCTTCTTTTGTTTCCTTTCAAACTTGAGTGCTAAGTGGCATACGTCTTCAAATGTGTTGTAAGTTGCCATTTCAACCTTCTCTTGAATTACCACATTCAAGCCTCCAATGAATCATGCAATTCTTTGCGTCTCCTTTTCTTCCGAGCCACAAAGCATGGTGACTTTCTCGAATTCTCGAACATATTCCTCAACCTTAAGAACTCATTGACAAAGTTTGGTGAGCTTAAGGTATAGGTATTTGGCAAGAACTTCTTCAAATGTTTCTTTAATTTGTCCCAAGAATCAATCTTGATTTTTCCATTCCTCTTCCGGCTTGTTTTGAGGTTTTCATACCACACCGAAGTCAATTCCTTCAACTTCTATGTAGAAACCTTAAAACATTTGTGATCATCATATTTCTTGTATTCGAAAAGCCTCTCAATGGCCCTTAGCCATTCAAGAAACTCTTCTGGATCTATATTGCCTTCAAAGATTAGAACTTCAAGCCGTAGGCTTCGGTCATCATCTCTATCATGCCTCTGGTTGTTTTGGACATCTTTCTCAGCATGTCTTGGGTTGTTTTGTGCAACCTCCTCTCCGAACTCATCATCATTAATCATAATACATTCCAAAAACTCTCTTCTCAAGAGTTGCATTTGTTCCGCAACAAGGTCACTTATGGCCCTCTGAAGATCTTCATTTAGGTTAGTCATAGCGTCAAGGCATGGGACGGAAAGACCTTGATCTAATACCAAACTGATGTATATAAGGAGGAGTTTAAGTGGTTCGGATGGTCGAAGTTGGGTTAGACACGGGTAGACACGAAAATGGATTCAAAAGGTGGGGTGTCGGGTTCTTGGACTTGCCGGACAGTGTGATGTTGTTGGGCTTGCACGAGTAGTATAGGGTGGAAATGGGTTAAGGCATTTTGTGGGAATGTTCTAGACACGTTGAAGATTGTATTGGTGGTCGGGGTTTAGTGGTTGGGTGGTGGTAAAGTGGCAAAAATTGATCGGGTCAATAGGTCGACGGTATAGGGACTCGACCGGGATGGTGAGGGAAATGGTTGGGGTATTAGGGTAGTTTTGTGATGTTTCGGTTTAAGGCCCTTGGGGTGTGAATTGGGGAAGTGTTGTAGGATGTTGCGGTGAAAAGAATGAAGCAAATTGGACAAGGATTGGACACAACGTTGCTAAGGACAAGCTTGGGTGTAAACCAAGTAAGGTAGGCGGAATTGGGACAAGGATTTAACACGAGGTTCCTATGGACAAGCTCGGGTACAAACCACGTGAGGTCGGCCGAAAGACGGGATAGAACCTTGGCTTGGGCGTAGTTAGATCACAAAAGTTCTAACTAAACTTGCACCAAGGGTTTGACCCACAAAAGGATCGAGGTCCAGACCACAAAAGGACCAACTAAATTAACCAACACAAAAGTTGAATAACTTAGCAAAATTGAGTAAAACTCAAATATATTTCATAAATCTTCAATGTCTTTGTACATAAACTTTATGCCCAAAATTGAGTAAAACTAGTACTTAGACCTTTCTAGAAGACAACTAAATAGACAAACTACATGGCACTCGACCGAATGGGAAAGGGGAAAGGGATTCGGCAGTTTTGGGGGAAGGGAGAAGACCAACTCTTCATGTTCCCTAGGCCACCCTTTAGTGTCTTCCATGAAGATAAGTGCATGAACTAATTAGTTCATGAATCTCGTCCAAACGAGAAAAAGGGGAGGGGGGGGATAGGTTCGGCCGAATTGGAATGAAAGAGAACCAATCCTTCTAGGTCATCCTCTTGTGTCTTCCATGTAGTTAAGTGCATGAACTAGTTAGTTCATGAATTATCTCCTTAGAAGCTTCTTCTTCTAGATGGTTCTTGGCCTTGTCACCCTATCCTATTTCACGACCTAGTCATCTTATTACACAGACTATTAATTATGTCCTAAGGAAAGATAGTAGTGAAACTAGGAATTTAAAACAAGCTAAAGGAAAATGATCTCGGCCAAGACCTACATAAAAGCAGAAAATAAACATGTCCCCTTTTGGATCTTCACGTCCAATCTTCAACTCCACTCCATATTCCATTCCAAATTAAGCATATCACCATATGATGGACGACAATCTTTGGCACTCCTTGCAAGTCACCTCTCATGCTCATGTTGGGAGCTTAAGCTCGTGGCCTTTCTTTCATCACATGTGGTAAACAATTTTCTAAAATAATACTACTAATTAGAGACTTGAGTAAATAATTATATATGAAAGATTAAAGAGTATATGTGAATAAACTGTGAGGATTGTCTTATGATGATTTAAAATCGGGTAAACTCATCTAAAAATTGTGAAATTAATCATTTTTATATTTTTATCATATTTTATTAATTATTAGTTATATTAAATTTTGGTTTTTCCTAATGGAAAAAATAACTGTGACCACTAATCTTAGGAGCATGTAACTATATGTGCGTATAGTGTTACAAAAAATATCACGAGCGTGTAAATCGTACACATATCGCGTCTAGAGGTTCTCATAATACAATTATATCTAACAAAATAAAAAATTTGAAAGTAGTTTGAGGACAAGAGAGGGTTGCTCATATGGTAAGCACCCCACCACTTTCAATTCGAAGGTTGTGAGTTTAAGTCACCAATGGAGCAAAGGGGGAGCTCCTGGGCGAATGAGTTAAAAAAAGATGTTGGAGCCAGATCAGAAAGTCAAAATCACAAATTAATTAGTGAAGTCAGATCAAATAGTCAAAGATAATAAATTATTTAAATATTTAATCACATAACACTAGATTCAATTTTGGTCTTATGTGTAACAATAATATGTATTACGTCAGACGATGACCTCAATTCTTATGAAGAGAAAATTATTTGCACCTGACACATTTGTTAATTTAATAAATTTAACTAGTTTATTAACACGTGTATTGCATGTGTATGCCAAGTGATCATGTGCTATATAATTTTTTTTAAAATAATACTACTAATTAAAGACTTGTGTAAATAATTATATATGAAATATTAAAGAATATACATGAATTGTCTATTAGGATTGTCTTATGATGATTTAGAATCGGATAAAATCGTCTAAAAATCGTGAAATTAATCATTTTTATATTTTTCTCATACTTCATTAATTAATAATTATATTAAATTTTAGATTTTTCTAATGGAATAAATAATTGTGAGCACTAAGGAGCATGTAACTATGTGTGTGTATAGTGTTACAAAATAATATTATGAGCGTGTAAACCACATATACATATCACATCTAGAGATTCTCATTATATAATTATATCTAACTAAAGAAAAAATTTGAAAGCAACTGGAGCCAGATCAGAAAGTCAAAATCACAAACTAGTTAGTGAAGCCAAATCAGATAGTCCATGATTATAAATTATTTAAATCTTTAATCACATAACTCTAGATTCAGTTTTGATCTTATGTGTAACAATAATATATATTACGTCAGAAGATGATCTCAACTCTTATGAAGAAAATATTATTTGCACATATCTCATTTGTTAATTTAGTAAATTTAACTAGTTTCTTGGCACACGTGTTGCCCGTGTATGCCAAGTGATCATGTGGTATACAATTTTATAAAATAATACTACTAATTAAAGACTTGAGTAAATAATTATATATAAAAGATTAAAAAATATATGTGAATAAACTGTGAGGATTATCTCATGATGATTTAAAATCAGGTAAATTCATCTAAAAATTGTGAAATTAATTATTTTTATCATATTTCATTAATTAATAGTTGTATTAAATTTTGTTTTTTCTCATGGAAGAAATAATTGTGAGCACTAATCTTATGAGCATGTAACTATGCGTGTGTAAGTGTTACTAAATAATATCACGAGCGTGGAATCACATACACATAACACGCCTAGAAATTCTCATTATACAATTTTATCTAACTGAATGAAACTTTTGAAAGCAGTTGGAGCCAGATTAGAAAGTCAAAATCACAGATTAATTAATGATGTCATATCAGATAGTCAAAGATCAATAAGTATTTAAATCTTCAATCACATAACTCTACATTCAGTTTTGGTCTTATGTGTTGTAACTGTTGACACCTAAGTTTTACACTCAAATACTTTATTTAATTATTCAAAGTTCCTGAGTCATGAACGGAGTGAAATACACACTTTACGAAGCAAAAAAAATTTTACAAAAATTATATCAGTGGCATTTTGTCATTTTATTTGGCAATATATCATCGAATATATTATTGTATATCATTTGCATATTTTTACATATTTTAAGAAATATTTATCAAAATTTATAAATTAAAGAAGACAATTATCTAATTAATTGTCTAAATTAACGATTTAAAATATGTTAATATTTCACTCCGTAATATTAATAAAATTGAGTAAATTAAATAGAATGTCAAAATTCTTTCAAAATATTTTTCTTTCTAATACTGAATTGCTCATTTCATGTTAATTTAAAGTCAAATTGATTTCATGATCAAATTTACAAGATATATCTCTCAGATCCGAACCCGTTTTAATTTGAGCGTTTTTGGGCCTCTCCCATTTAAAACACGTCCGAGTCCAGTCCACTTCAGACCTGACCCAACCCAAACTCGTCCTTAACCAACGAAGAGAGCCCAAAAGGGCCAAACCGATGCTTTCTCTCTCTCCTTGCCGGAAACGATAAAAATTCAGACAAGAACACCTTTTCATTAATGGCTCTTACCCACCCCCACCAACCCCTCTCTAACAAAAGGTGGCATTTTCATTGGTTTTCAATTTTAATTAAAAAATCTTGAATATTTGGACTAAGGCTGCGCATCAAAGATGTATGCTCTTGTGCAGATTATGTTAAGTATGATAGACTATAATTTAGTCAGTAGTATTTAGAGATGTTATATCTAATTCTTATTTGTAATTAATTAAGGAAAACCTGCGAGGGGACTAGAAAATGGCTTGAGGGTAATGTTTTGATTAATAGAACATGGAAAATTAGTTAGTTAAGAGCTTATATGCAAATGTGTGTGGTAATCTGTCTGGGGGAGTTGTCATGTTTTAGGTGAGTATCTTCGTGAAATGCCTAAGCTTTCGAATAAGATGCACTTACACATGTGTAGATTGCCTATTAAAGGTATATGTAGTTTTCTTTGGTTCATGAATTGGCCTATGTGGAGTATAACTACTTTTTAAACATATTGAATGAGTATGTGTGAGGGATGACTTTAGTTCTAGGAAGGATGCCACTGTGTAAGTGTGGTGTGGAACCGTTCGGACCATTCTTTGTTTTGATTAGCTGTGGGCAAGAATATGAGATTTGATTGCCTAGATCATGTTCACCTAACTGTTTCATAGCTTGTAGTTGTTATTTGGCTGTTATAAGTTAGTCATTTTGATTTATAATGCACTTGATATCAATACCAATATAGTGTCCTGTTTAAGTAACATTAGAGCTAATGTGTAACACGAAGATGATTATGCATGATTGGTTTAGCTTATAGGAGACTACATATCTGAGATGTCACCTATGCTTGTTACCTGTTAATTTTTGTGGCTGCATGCTTGCCAAACTGACCATATACTTGCTTTGTTTGCTTTAGTGTCAAAATTCATCCTCATTAACATGTAAATTTCTCCACGGTAGATCTCGGTTCACAGCTGTGCATCGAAAAGGTAGGATCGAATTCCTCTCATTTCCTCTTTTTTATGCATTTCGTGTGTTTGTGTGTTTAATCTAAGCACTGCTTCAGTATCTGTCTAATAAGAAAATCATGATTAGCTTTAAGTTTTCAGCATGTTTAGTAGAAGGATTATGCCGTGATTTGTTGGGTATCCTGTGATGCTAGCATGTTTTGGTTGGTTTCTTGTATTCTAATGTCCAGATCTAAGCTTGTGTAATGTGTTATGTTTGTTTAAGTAAGACCTATGGTATGAATAATTAGTCCTGTGTTTACCTTAAGGATTATACTATGCCTAGCCATGTTCTGGATGTGTCTGCATTTTGGTCATAGCCTATCTAAACCTCATGTTGAGTAGTGACCAAGGTCTAGTTGCTCTATAAGTGCATGTGCATGCTTGTATGAATTATATCACATGTCTTTCTGTGATTTGGAGATAATATAGGTTGGGTTTTGCTTTGAACATCTTCTAGTATGACTATAAACATGTATATTGAGTTAAGTTTGGTAAAAAATGTGAACTACGTGTCTTGCTTGTACAAAACTATCACTGTATTATGTGCAACCTTAACATGACATGTATGTATGATTTAGCCTAGAACAGTCCATCATATCTGAAAAGGTCATCTATGATTCATCCCATATGTACTCTTCATGTACCCATGTTCATCCTTATTTCTATATGCATTTGCACTCATTTGCTTTGGCACTGGTCTGACCCTTGTGTATTTGTTATTCCTACCTCATGATGTTAATTCTGGGTTGCTTGTTTAGTTGTTGTTTGCTCAGTAGTAGCATGATTAGGACCTTGTATGTTTGATTTGGTCAGAACAACTATGCATCTTTAAAAGAGCTGAAATTTCCCCACTGCCATGAAGTACGGCCAAATGTACGGTTCGTACATTGGACCGTACCTCATCGGCAAAAACCTGAAAAGGTTTTAGCTCCTATACTTCCCGACACTTCTATAAAATGGTTTTAAACCATCATTATCCTTCCGTAAAATGTCATACCTTCTCGGGATACTTGAATTAATCGACGACACGATTTGACGCAAAACTACGAGGTGTAACAGGTGGTCTTCTTGGACCTTGCCCATTCATTATATTTTTCTCCTTTCAATCGCGCTCGTGTTATCGAAGTTTCAGGATTGTCATTAGATGTTATATCGTATGAAGAGATAGTCTTTCTTTTGTTTGTTTCTTTACCACCACCACTCTCACCGACAAAGGTGTTGTCTTTGTCATTATTCCCTTACAATTGACATGTCACTTTGAGTTCCTTATGATTTGACTTGGCTTTAGCTCTGATACATGCTAAAACAAAGAAAAGGATTTTCTTATTCTATTGATTAACAAGAATATATATACAAGTCAAATAGTACATTCAAGTCTTAACAAATACGGAAAATTCAAGCAGTGTACAAAATATGCACGTTAATTGATGCTAAGTTGGCGCCTAGCGTCAACTTGGCCTTAACCTATTTTCAGACCCTTACACGCCTAATAATTTAAAGACCGAAAGAGGAGGGGAAGATCAAGGGTTAAGGGGGAGTTTCTCAGGTGAATTCCATATGCATAGGTAATTAAACAACCAGTTTGGGAGAGGATTAAAAGTGCGCTAATTTTTTAAACGTAATGGGCTATTAGTGCTCCATGTGAAAAAACAAAGATTATTTTAAGTGTAAGCTCAAATATAAAGGAAGATTTTGAGGTCTTCCCATTAAAAACTCATGGTGTCTCCCCGGAAGCAAGAGCCCGTTTGGCTGGACTTTTGGTTTTTGACTTGTAAGCCAAAAAGCCATAAGTTATGAATTCTAGCTTATGATTTTTGACGTGTTTTTATTATTTTAATTTAAAACAAAAGCATTTTTTATTTTAGCCAAACACCACAAAAATGGTTATAAATTACTACTATTTTGACACGTTGAAGTTTACCAGTTGCAGATGTGGCGTCAAGGTCAGAATCTTGTGCGGCAAGCCTCGTCGAGATTGATTGTTCTCCCTCATTCATCAAACCGTAGCTGCGGAATCATTACTGGTTCAACATCATCATCATCGAGCCCAAGCGTATCGATATGGAGGCGCAAGAAAGACATTGGGAAAGAAGGTTTAATGGTCGCTAAGGAGCTTAAGCGCTTGCAGTCGAACGCTGTTAGGTTTGAGCGGTTTATGAAGTCCCATGTTTCTCGTCTACTCAAATCTGACCTCGTTGCTGTTCTTGCTGAGTTCCAAAGACAAGATCTTGTTTACCTCTCCATGAGGGTAACTATTTAATCTTTTTTACCCTTTGTTGCTATCAATATTTCCAAGTTTGTAACTTCTTGGTTAAAAAAATAGTTTAGAATCGAGTTAATGGTCAAAAATACAAATAAACTAGCATTTTTTACGAGTTTCATACCTCCCTACCTAAACTATCACTCCCTTTGTATTAAAACACACCTCGATACTAAGTCAAATATTTAAAATCAATCGCGAGTCTCATACCTCCCTCCCTAAACTATCACTCCCTTTGTATTAAAACACACCCTCGATACTGAGTTAGCCAAATATTTAAAACCAATCAGCAACAAGCGCTTGAAGGCCAACTTAGCTTTGAAGTGTGTTTTAATACAAAAGGAGTGATAGTTTAGGTAGGTAAATAAAACAAATGGATAATTGAGGTATGAAACTCGCGAAAAAGGTGATAGTTAATGTGTATTTTTGACCATTAACTCAATAGTTTATCCTAGAAATATAGGAAGGAAATTGAAGAAAAGATAAATATTAGTACAACTTATTTTTCATATGCTTTGAAATTCGGAGAATGGGAGAAGGATATGGTGATTTTTGTTTTCCATTTTGTTTTCTTTATTTTTTCACTTTTTGTGGGTTTTATCTTAGGTTTACTGCATACTGGGAAAAATGTTTATATTATGTTGGTTGCATGTGCAAATTTAAGATTGGGAAATTATTTAGGAAAATTCTTGTTAAAATCTTGTTTTGTTCAGAAGTAACTGTTGTAGTATCTATTTATTGTTGTACTATCATACTCCTTTGACAAAATGTAACATTTATGTTTGACGATGTTGAACACAAGTGTGATTCGTGCTTGGAACATCATCAATTGTACTTTGATTATTTATTCGTCTTGATCAATAGAGATGCGATGTTCACCTTCTCATATTTACTTCCAATTGTTCGCTCTAAGTGGTAATTCTAGAGTAGAGCAGACTGCAGAGGAACTTTTGCCTAGCGCTAACCCCTTTCTCTTAGCTTATCTGGAGATAAAGTTATCCACTTACATTAATTATTTATATAATGCTTTTACTGATGACTTGTACTCGTAATTCTTGCAGTTGTACGAGGCTGTGCGCAAAGAAATATGGTATAGGCCAGACATGTTCTTTTACAGGGATATGCTTTTCATGCTTGCAAGAAACAAAAAGGTGGATGAAACAAAGAAGGTATGGGAAGATTTGAAGAAAGAAGGGGTGATGTTCGATCAGCATACATTTGGCGATCTTGTCAGGGCTTTTCTAGATGGTGGATTATCTTCAGAGGCAATGCACATATATGATGAAATGAGGCTCTCTCCTGATCCTCCTATGTCTTTACCTTATCGTGTTATGATGAAGGGGCTACTTTCTTACCCCGAATTGAGAGAAAAGGTGAAAGATGACTTTCTGGAACTGTTCCCTGATATTGTAGTTTATGATCCACCTGTAGATCTATTTGATGAGGAAGAATGGAGAAAGGAGAGCGATGATGATTAGAGTATGCTGTTGACTTGCTTTTTTCTCTGGTCAAGAAGATAGTGGAATGGTAAACAGGGAATGCTTGGCAGCAGATCATGAAATCTTTAAGTTGCTGAACAGATGGGTGCTTCTGATTTTGAGAATTTGGAATGTGACCCAGGAAAACCGTGGAAAATTGGAAGTTTGTATGCAGTTATGAATCTTACATATAATACCTAAACTGAAGTTTGGTTGAATGCTTCTAATGAAGTGGATATATCATTTTCTGCAATTTGTGCGGTAAGAGAACCTGCCAACTTTCTCGGTTTCTCCTTATTACATTCCACTCTGATCAAAGTTAATGAAATCCTCCAGTCATTGACACTAGCCATTATCACCATCTCAGTTAGTTATTTCTTATGAGATGGTGAAAGTTATGTTGGCATAAATGCTCCACAATAAATTAAACATATGGATCAATAATCCAAATGATTGGTTTTGATATCCTGGTTCTTCGGGGCACTCCGGTTTCTGCAGTTCCATTCTTGAACTATAGCAATTTTCATATAGTCGCACCGTGAAATTGACTTTTGATCTTGACATGTTTGAAGTATCAGACTATGTGGTCATTATGTAGCTATTTTCAAGACATGTCTGTCTATGTTTCCAGGGCAGTTTGCTATATCCTCTGTCGAAGTGTTCTTACCAAATAATTGCCGCTTCAGGTCCATCAATCTTGAAATAACCCTTGGCCAAATTTAGGGAATATCTACAGTTCTTTGAGAAAGAGTTCCGCTCAGGAATTCTTTTGAGGGAGGTTTAGCCTAAGCTTGTAATATAGCTAGAGCAAATTCAATAAATGGAGTCCGGTAATAACATTATGAAATTGAACCCATATGGTAGAAAGTGTGCAAGCGAGATCTTTGAAATTCAATCAAAATAACACTAGGTGGGTAAGATATAGGAGTCTTGTGACTCTTGTCTGAGTCGCATGGATCACAAAATGGATATGAGCAAGAAGGTGTAGTCTTCAGTTAGAGGAAGCTACTCTATTCTAGAATCTCCAACTGCTAGTTTCTGTGAGATTTTTCCTTTGGGTTTCCAATATGCCAATGTTATATTTTTGTTGCTGTGGAGATTTTGATTCCAAGATCTGGCCTCAGCCAACATGCACCATAAAGTCAAATGGAGAACCTAATTCATATTGAGGCACCTATTTGTTCGTCTCAGAAGTTGAACGGGATTCATTGATAATTTGGCTATACTAGTCTCATGGTGCTCACTTCCTATGACCGTTTATCGTTTCATAACAAGCCAGAGATGTGGTGTTTTCCGATTGACTCAATCATTTAGGGATGGCAAATGGGGCGGGGCAAGGCGGTACAGGGCATGTCAAAGATTAAACGGGGCAGGGCAAGGCAATGCTTAATCAGGGCAGGGCAGGGCGGGGCGGGTCAAAACTTTTTTTCAAAATATAAAATGGGGCAGGACAGGACATAGGGCGGATCTGAGCTTGGGCTTGTTTAGCTGTTTTATTACATTTTCTTGCAGTTCCAGCTGCAAACTTTGTTAAGAAATTGGCCACTTTGTTGGAAAAAAATTGTCATCTAATTTTGTTATAGTGTTAGGCATTATTTCTTTAACCTTGGTAGAATTCAAAGCAAATAAGTGTTTTAGTTACTTAGTCACGAGATCATACTCATATTAGAATTCAATCATTACGATGATATTAGTGTCAATGGAGAAAACTGTTGCTAACATATTCTTGCCAACTAAGATCTAAGTTTGAAACTTATTTTAACAACGATAAATGCACTGGAAGTAAAAAGAACAATAATATTTATTAAAGTAATTTTTTTATATGAGTTTTCATATTCTTATAAAAGTTAAGACTCTATTTGGTTAAAAATCGGTCTACTTGGATATTTGATAATGATATTGAGTAATATAATTTTTTATATCACACTTTAAATCATGACTAAAATTTAAATAAAATAGGTTAAGTAAAATAATTCATGTGAAAATGGTTACAAAATCAACTGTATTAACATTATAAAAGTACATTTACAAAACATTAAGTAACTATAAATAAGATTTTCTAAAAAAGGAAAAAGAAAAGAATTTGAAGATGATTTTAAAAGGATTAAATAGATTTTTTTTAATTTTGGTAAAAAAAATAAAGAAAATATAAATAGGGGCTAAACGGGGAAGGACATAGCTAAATCTAAATAGGGCAAACACTTAAACGGGACAAGGCAGGGCAAAATCTTAACAGGGGAAGATTTAACCCGCCATGCCCCGCCCCGCCCTATTACCATTCCTATAAGCATTGACAACCAACCTTCCTTCAATGTTCAGTGTAAAATTGTATTAATCTCCCGTGGGGAGCCTTTCTCATTAATACAAAATATATATATGGTGTGTACAATGAGGAATCCTAATACAATAGAGATCCTAAATTTACCATAATTATACAACACTAAATATTACAAAATATATGGATTATAATTTTGGTATACACATTAATACACCCCCTCAGTCGGAGCGGGAGGAGGCCGGACGCTATGGCTGGATCTGATGTCGAGGAATAGCTATCTAGGAAGACCTTTCGTGAAGATATCCACATATTGATATGGAGAAGGTACATACAACACCTTAACATGACCGAGAGCAACCTTCTCACGAACAAAGTGTATATCCATCTCAATATGCTTGGTTCGCTGATGCTGAATCGGATTATGAGATAAATATATGGCGTAGATATTATCACAGTAAACCAAAGATGCCTTACGCAAGGGACATTGAAGCTTCAAAAGAAGATTTCGGAGCCAACGGATCTCAGCAACAACATTTGCAACGCCTCTATACTCTGCTTCTGCACTCGAACGGGATAAGGTGGTTTGCCTCTTGACAGACCAAGAAATGAGATTATCCCCTAGAAACACACAGTAGCCGGAGGTGGAGCGTCACGTGTCCGGACAGCCTGCCCAATCAACATCCGTATATGATAACAACTTGGTCGGTGCTGAAGGGTATAGATGTAATCCATAACCAAGTGTGCTCTTAACATATCGAATGATACGTTTAAGAGCATCAAAACGAGGCACCCTGGGAATGCATAAATAAACATACATGCTGAACAACATAAGCAATATCATGCTTAGTGAAAGTAAGATATTGAAGTGCACCTGCAAGACTTCTATAAAGAGTGGGATCGGACACTGGATCATCATCAACTGCACTAAGTTTCGATTTAGAGTCAACAGGAGTGGACATGATGTTGAAATTCGCCATCTTAGCCCTGTACACAACTCCTCTACATACTTACGCTGACAAAGAAACACAGTATCTGCAGATCTAGTCACTGAGATTTCCAAAAAATAACTCAACTTCCCCAAGTCAGTCATAGCAAATTCGGTTTTAAGCAGTGCAATGATCTTGTTTTTCAGCACATCAGAAGAGGCAGTAAGAACAATGTCATCCACATATAACAACAAATAGGCAATGTTACTACCTCTATGAAAAATAAATAGAGAATTATCACACTTGCTGCATACAAACTCAACCCACACGATGTACTGTGCAAAGATATCATACCACACTCTAGGGGTCTGTTTTAAGCTATAAAGTGACTTACAATGACGAAAGACATAGTGCGGGCCTGCAGGATGGACAAAACCAGGCGGCTGGTGCATATAAACAGTTTCTTTCAGATCCACATGTAGAAATGCATTCTTCACATCGAGCTGATGAATAGGCAAATGCTTACCCATAGCAATACTCAAAAATGTGTGAATGGTAGCCGGTTTAACAACCGGACTGAATGTCTCCCCATAATCAACACCCTCCTGCTGATTAGTGCCATTAGTCACACGTCTCGCCTTATATCTCTCTAAGTCACCACTGTCTCTATATTTGTGATGAAAAAGTCACATGCATCAGATCACATTCACCCATCCGATCTAGGAACCAAATCCCAAGTGTATTATTTTGTTAAAACATTAAATTCCTCACGCATGACTGCCTTCCAATTTGGGTCAAGTTTGGCTAATTTGGGGTATTTTGGAATTGGGGATATTGTTTGTACGGACATGTTAAATTGGACTTTGAATTTGAAAATCCCATGTTGGGCACGGGTTTCCATACTGTGTATGGGTACATGGGCAGGTTTGGTAGTTGTGCTAGGGTTCTGGTCAGAGGCAAGTGAGATAGGGTGGGTGTCGGGAATTATGATAGTGGGGTTCCGGGATGTCGTGGTTACTACAGGGGTAAGGGACGGTGGGGGCGACTGGGTTGGGATGTGGTGTGATGACGGTGAATAGGTAGTGGTTGTGTCAGGTAGGAGACCGGAATCAATGTGAGTGGTGGTGGTTTCCGGCACTGGGTAGAGGGTTGGGTTGTCTGATTGGGTGTGTGAGATGGAGCAGCAGAGTGAGTAGACACCGGAATGGGAAACCTGACTGGTCGAAGTTGGTGGATGCGACGGTTGGTGGATGCGACGGTTGGTGGTGTCGGAACATTGGGTGTGACAACGCGATGTATCGGAGATAAGGGAGGCCGATTGATGAAGGGGACGTGGGCAATTGGCGGAGGCCGAGATTAAGCCGAAAAGTCACCGGAGGTGGCAGCGACTAATGGTTGAGGGTGGCCGAAAATAGTGTTGGCGGTGGCAGTGGTATTTTACAGCGACGGGGATGCAGGGATGGTGGTGGTTGTTCGATAAAGTTCGGTGTGTATGACGGGTGAGGTGTCAGACTCGTCTAGAAAGGTATAGTCCATGTTTTGAAACTTTTGGATGTTTGCAAAAGGGAAGATTGTTTCATTGAATGTGACATGACGAGACACAATAATTTTGTGGGAATACACATCATAACACAGATAACCCCTATGATTAAGCGGAAAACCTAAGAACACACAAGGAGTGGTGCGGGGTGCAAGTTTATGCGGAGCCGTGGAGGTAAGATTCGGGTAGCACTTACAACGAAAATTCATAAGTTCTCATAGGTTGGGATCCTACGAAATAGAATTTCGGTGGGTGTTTTATTTTGGAGAGTTTGAGTGGACAAAATATTTAGAATATATTCGGCCATTTTTACAGCATAGACCCAAAAGGGAGGGTGGAGGGAGACATGAAATAAGATCGTACGAACCATGTTATTGATAGTGCGAATGATTCGTTCGACCTTGCCAATTTGGGAGGAGGTGTGGGGACATGAGAATCGGAAAACCATGCCATTAGTAGAGCAAAAATTGTGAAACGCGGAATTATTGAACTCACGACCGTTATCACATTGAAGCGATTTTATGTCTTTTTCAAATTGTATTTTGACATTGACACGGAATGCAAGAAACTTGGCAACACTTCTGACTTGAATTTAAGCGGATAGACCCAGACAAAGTGAGAAAAGTCATCTAATAAGACGAGATAAAATTTATGACCCAATGAGCTAGTAATGGGAGATGTTCATAAATCTACATGAACAATGTCAAATGTAGAATACGTAACACTTGAAGAAGACTAAAACGGAAGGCGAACATGTTTGCCTAAAGGACAAGAAAGACACTGTTGGGTGAATTTTCCATTATGACAGCGAATTAAATTATTGTTTCTAAAAAAATTAAAAATAGGGGCTCCTGGGTGTCCAAGTCTATTGTGCCAAGTTGATAGAGAAATTGTTGCTAAAGCGGCGGGAGGAGTGACATGGGCAGTTAGAGATGTGGGAGGGTTGACACTAGCATTAGACGTGGATAGGAAAAGATAGAGATCACCATCACTATTACATCTCGTAAGGAGTTTTCTGGTACGGAGGTCCGTTACGGAAAATCCAAACGGGTCAAAATTAATTGAGACAAAATTATCGGTGGAAAATTTCCTAATGGAGATTAGGTTTTTGATAATGTTCGGAGCATATAAAACGTAATTCAGGGAGAAATGGGGATGCGGTGGTGGAGTTAGTGTGTGGCCAAACTCGTGGATTGGAATGCGATGATAGTTTCTGACAATAATAGATTGTGGAGTATTTAAATTCTTCAGTTGAGAAAGATTACCAGAATTATTAGTGAGATGAGACGTGACGCACGTATTCATATATCACGCATTATCGAGCTGCTGAGGAGTCAAAGTGCCGAAAACCTGGCCCAAAATGGATTGGTGATGGCCAGGAACGGTCTGATGAGCTCAAGGAAATTGGGTCTGATTAATGCGGCTTGTCGAATTGGGTGGAGTTAGAAAAGCCATTTATTAGGTTCTCGGGTAAGGAGAAAGAAATGAAACAAAGAGCAGAAAAGGCTGACAAACTATTGTTTCTCGGGCAAAGAACAAAAGTAAAACAGAGGACACAAGCGGCTGGAAGATATTGTTGACACAAAAGGAAAACAAAGGACAATTGTTGGTGACCGACAGAAACCAAAAGAAAAAAACAGAGGAAAAATGTGTTAAGTTTTTCTTGATAGGAAACAGAGAACAGTAAAGAAAAAAAAGAAGAAAGCTGGCAATTAGTTTTTTTTCATGGCAGTGGGGCTGAAAGAAAAACAAAGATAGGCAGAGGAGGTGCTTTCCTTTTTTTTTTTGATATCCAGCTTCACGGCTTACGTCAGATTATTCCGGAAGATAGTAGTCCCGGTTCCTCAGCACTACTACCAGTAAATCGTGGGATGTGCCTGGATGACCAGGGTTTGAGAACAGAGCAACTGATATGACCTACAAGGTCCTACCCCAGAGAGAGCAAATTGATCCAACGATGAGGTGCTTTCCTCGGGTAATGGAACACAGTCCAGGGAAGAAAACAGACGCATAAAAAGGGAAAGTTGTGGTTGTTTTTCGGGAAGAACAACAGTGCAGAGACTGAGGGTTTGGTGCGGCTGAATAATTAGGGTTTAGGTTTTGACTCTGATACCATATAAGATTGTATTAATCTCCTTTGGGGAGTTTTTCTCATTAATATAATATATATATATATATATATATATATATATTGGATATCTAATCCATTTTAGGGCAGTATTTAAAGGTTTGTAATTAATAACTAATCTGGGAGTTCCTCTTTCTATTTTGGCATTTTTGCTTACATAAAATGCAGCACAACTCCAAGGGGATCTAGATTTGAAAATTAGTTTTTTTATTTTCAAGATCTTGAATTTCTTTTCTGCAGTGTTGTTCAAGATCACTATTCATTTGGATAGGTCTTGCTTTGGTATGGATTTGTTTTTCGTCAAAATCCTTTTCGTAAGGAAGATCTACGATATGTTGCTTTCTACTCCAGAAGGCATTTGGAATCTCATAACATAATTCGATTTCAAAAGAGTTTTGGAGTTTAGAAATATTGATTTTAACATCAGGTGATTCTAAAAGAGTTTTTAATATTTCAAAAGAAAAATATTTTTTCAGTTCTTGTAGATGGTAGGATTTTCCTTGGATTCGGGCATTTAAACCATCTTCATGTATTGAACAAGCTCTCATTAGGTTGAGACTTCTTATTTTTAGTTTTGTTATGAAACGGAATTTCAAATTCTTTTTGTTGAATTTAAAAGATACAAAATCACTAACTACCTTATAAGGGGTGCTAAGATTTATGAACGGTGTTCCTAAGATGACAGAACTATGTATGTCATTTGTTAAGACAAAAGATGTTTCTATAGAGACTCCGTTATTTTCTATTGACGCACAAGTTTTGGAATCAATTTTGATTTTCGTGCTGTTAGCAGCTGCTAATTTTTCATGAGATTTTTCTCTAAATTTTTCTGCTACAATACCAGTTTTTATCAGATTTAAATCAGCACCAGTGTCAAAAAGCGCAATAGTCTGAATTCTAAAGTCGCCAGAGAATTGAAGGGTTATTTTTATTAGGTATCTTTTTGACGTGATTTGTCGCAAGATACTTAGAAAGTATTTTAGGATATTCTCAGAATTGGATTCTTTCGAGTTATGAGAATCTGAGTTTTGTGGTGTAGCTTTTGAAATGATTGCTTTTATTAATAAAGAATCTCGTTTTTGTTTTTCTTTCAATTCTTTTATATCCATTTTTACTTGTTTAATCTCTTTTTGGAGATTCTGAACTAGTACTTTTATGCTAGAATTTTCCTCTTTTTCTTGATCATTAGTTAATACACAAATGCGTATTTTTTTATGATCACCAGAATTTTCGAATGAATTAGTTGTGACTAACTCATCTATTTGAAGGGGGTTTTCAGCATCTGAAGATAGAGAAAAATAGTAAGATTCTGCTATGGTGGCTGAATCAGTGAAGCTTGAATTAGTAGAGCCTGAATCAGAGGAATTTATAAGAGGATCAGAGATTTTTTGGATTACTACTTTATCCAAACCTGGTTTTTGAGACTTTTCTCTAATTTTACAAAATCTCGAAGTGTGACCCTCTCTGCAGCATTTGTAGCATGTTATATGCTTATATCTGGAAACGCTCTTTTTGGGATTTGTAGTTTTTTGGAATTGTACCAATGTACTCTTTTTACATGAATCATTTGTCAGAGTTGTGATTTTTTTGGAAGATTGCGGAGTATCCGGAACAACGCGCTTTCTATTAGAACTGTTGGATGTTCCAATTCTACTCAAATGATTTTGGATAGCCTGAACAAATTCAGACTTGTTTTGCTGGGTATTTTTGACGCCATCTTTGGACACCTGAAAGGATTTAAAGATAGGGTTTTGGTTTTTCTTATCCTTAGTCGTAACGGGATTTACCGTACTGGAGAAGGGATAATCAATGGAATTTTGGGAGGAATAATAATCGAACCAGTCAAAGAAAAGGATGTTTATCCTATTTTCATTAACAAACTCGTAGAATTTTTCCTGTATTTGTGTCCTAGTTTTTGAAAAGGTTTTGAAGAACCAAATTCGTTTTTCTAGGTTGTATTTTTCATAGAAATCATTTTGAAGGAATTTTTTATCAACTTTGAGATCCTTTTGTAAAACACCAAGTTCGTTTATTAGGTTCTCTGTAATCGAGAAAAAAGTCGGACTAGTAGGTTCCTGGTCCTCTATCTTTTCTCTAACAATGGAATTTTCATAAACGGGTCTCGGTATTTCGTTGGAGTAGTCTACGTTTCGTAGATTGGGTATATCATACGTGGAACGTCTGGGTTTTGCTTTGTAATGGATTCGGTAAATTATAGCTATGGGAATCGATCCTTCAAGCATTTGATAATTGTGCGTCTTGATTTGTAAGACAAGGGATTTTTGGATGTTTTTGTCATTTAAAGAGACTGAGAAATTTGGGTAACATTCAAAAGATATTGGTCATGTGCAGAGACTAGACTCAACAGAACTCAGTAAGGAATCTTCGAAATTTGTGAATCTGGCATCACGTAAGACAACAAGGATTGGTATCAAAGCCATAAAGGGTAGATTTAGAGAGAATATTGTCCAGACCAGATGGTAGATTCCTTGTTAGAGGTTACAGAGACTTCCGAGTTAGGGTGGTCCAGAGTCAGTAAGTCCTCAACGAACGCAGACAGTTATACCACGGAAAGACCTTGTCAAGGAAGAAAGTTCGGACGCTATGTTAATAGGAGTCCCATAACATGGATTCGTTTCTCAACAGATCTACTTCGCGTGATTTTGGTTCATCTTCTTCCATGGATTCAAAGAAGATAATAAACTCCGAAGAAATCTTGATACAAGATTTTGAAAAATCTATCGATAATTGGGAAATACCGAGAGTAAATCGAGACCATATTTACAAAAATTTCAAGTACCAGTTATTCAAAACCGATTTCACAATCAAAACTGAGGAAAGAGATATCCAATTATCTCAACCTTTTGAAACCATCCAATTACTTTCTCAAAATTTCTTGAAAAGACACCGAGAAAGAAATTACAAATACATCCATATTGGATTAGTCTAAATAGGGATAAAACCTCTCACGAAGGAATGATTAAACACTTCAATCCTTGCTGTCTTACGTGATGCCAGATTCACAAATTTCGAAGATTCCTTATTGAGTTCTGTTGAGTCTAGTCTATGCACAGGACCAATATCTTTTGACTGTTACCCAAATTTCTCAGTCTCTTTAAATGACAAAAACATCCAAAAATCTCGTCTTATAAATCAAGACGCACAATTATCAAATGCTTGAAGGATCGATTCCCGTAGCTATAATTTACCGAATCCATTACAAAGCAAAACCCAAACGTTCCACGTCTGATATACCCAATCTACGAAACGTAGACTACTCCAACGAAATACCGAGACCCGTTTATAAAAATTCCACTGTTAGAGAAAAGATAGAGGACCAGGAACCTACTAGTCCGACTTTTTCCTCGGTTACAGAGAACCTAGTAAACGAACTTGGTGTTTTACAAAAGGATTTCAAAGTTGACAAAAAATTCCTACAAAAAGATTTTTATGAAAAATACAACCTAGAAAAAAGAGTTTGATTCTTCAAAACCTTTTCAAAAACTAGGACACAAATACAGGAAAAATTCTACGAGTTTGTTAATGAACATAGGATAAACATCTTTTTCTTTGACTGGTTCGATTATTATTCCTCCCAAAATTCTATTGATTATCCCTTTTTCAGTACGGTAAATCCCGTTACGACTAGGAACAAATCGCCGGAGTGGGAAACCCTAGCTGACTCTAGGAAGATCCAGTCCAACCACCCTCCTTTACAAGGCATCAAGCTTAATATTCATGGCTGCCCTGTAGACGCGATTCCTCTTAAGAATCCAACAGAGGATGAAAAAACAAATACCAAGAATATCCTCGCTCAAAACAATTTCACCAATATCAGTTTGAATACCCTAGGAAAACAACTCGATAGGGTAGAAAAACATATAAAAACCAACCATTTAGTCACCATAGATTCCACAGGTGCGACTAAGGATATGAAACCGAAAAGCCAAAAACCTATCTTTAAACCCTTTCAGGTGTCCAAAGATGGCGTCAAGAATATCCAGCAAAATAAGTCTGAATTTATTCAGGCTATCCAGGATTAATTGAGTAGAATTGAGACCTCCAATAGTTCTAACACAGAACACGTTGTTCCAGATACTCCACAATCCTACAATAAAATCATTGCTCTAACACACGACTCCGACGACAGCGATACTCCAAAATAATTCCAAACCAAAAAACCCTTTTGTTAACCATATAGATTGGCAATGACCAATACAACAGGTCCAACAACAACAATTACAAATTATTCCTGCTCCTGATCTAGGAATAGTCAAACCCCTAACTCAATCCCGTTTTAATGCCTCTTCCATTTATGATTGGAATATAGATGGGATGACTGAATACAATATTCTCAGTTTTCTTCAACAAATGACCATGGCTGCAAATGCCTACAAAATCCAAAATGATACGTAAGACAAAACCATTGCAGAACTGCTCATCGCAGGATTCTCTGATCAATTGAAAGGTTGGTGGGATAATTATCTCGCTGATCAACAAAAGGAATATGCTCAATTCCATCAAAACTGACGAAGAAGGATTACCAATCCTTGATGAACAAGGTGAACCCTTACAAGATGCCGTAGCAACCTTGATTCTCACAATCTCTTTAAATTTCATAGGAGATTCTTCACATTTGAAAGACAAAAATGCCGAATTACTTTCCAACCTCAAATGCAAGCAACTCAGCGATTTCCAATGGTACAAAAATACCTTCTTAACCAGAGTTATGCTCAGGGAAGATTCCAATCAGCCATTTTGGAAAGAGAAATTCCTGGCCGGATTACCTACCCTTTTAGGAGAAAAGGTTAGGAACAAAATCAAAGAGAATTGCGGTAAATAGATTATACCCTACAGTGAGTTTACATACGGACTGCTTGTCAGTATAACTCAACAGGAAGGTCTAAAAATCTGTCAAGACCTGAAATTGCAAAAACACCTCAAACTGGAGCTAAAGATAACTAAGTGCAAGCTTGGAACCTTTTGCAAACAGTTTGATACGAATTTCTCAAAACCCTCTTCTAGTTGTACATGAAACTGTAGCAGGACTCATAAATCCCTTAAGAGTACTTCAAGAGGTTACAAAAAGAGAGATTTCAGCAAAACCAACGAAGAGTATTACAAAAACCCTTACAAAAATACTCATTGTTTCAGAAAACCAAATACCAAAAAAGTTGATTCCAAATACAAGGACCTTACGTGTTACAAATGTCACAAAAGGCCATACATCGGAATACTGCAAAATGAATACAAAATTACAGGAATTGAATCTCGACGATGACGTCACCCAAAAAATCTTCAATCTTCTCATTGATTCATCCGATTCAAATGCCGAGTCAAAACCTGACTACTTTTATCTGTCTTCTGAAGACAACAAAGCCCTTCAAATTGATGAATTGCTTACAACCAGTTCTTCTGAACATTCCGATAGGGGTAAGGAAAAACTTGTTTGTGTTTTAACCAAGGATCAAGAATTCATGTTAGAGATGGTTCAACACATAGATGTCAAACATCAAAAAGATTATTTGAATAAACTCCTCAAATCCTTTACAGATGAGAAAAAAGATTTCAAAAATACCTTTTTGCCAAATACCTACGATTTGACCAAAATTCTGAAAAAGGGTAAAGGGATGAGAGAATCCAAGGAAACCCCAATTCTAGAACTCTAGAGGGAGGTGAAACAAATCAAAGTAGAGATCAAGGCTCTACGAGAAAAACAAGATCAATACTCTCTTCTACTAAAAACAGTCTTTTCAAAAACCCAGGATAATTCTGAATCCAGTTCTGAGTCAGACAATTCCGACTCTGAAGATCCAGGAGAACCTCCTGAAAACCCTTTCCTTGAAGAGGTCCCACAAGAATTCCTTGCTGTCTTACGACATATCACGTCCAAAAAATACCTTGTTCAAATAACCCTTAAATTCTCAGGCAATTTTAGAATTACTACTATTGCTCTTTTTGACACCGGTGCAGATCTGAATTGCATAAAAACAGGTCTAATACCCAATCAATTTTATGAAAATACCCAGAAAACTCTAGCAGCGGCTAATAACACAAAGCTAGAAATCAATTCTCAAACCAATGCGTCCGTTATTATTAATGGAGTTTCTATCGCGACGTCGTTTGTTTTAGAAAAAGACATTCACAACTCCGTTATCTTAGAAACACCATTTATAAATCCTATCACTCCTTATAAGGTAGATAATGATTTCATCTCCTTTGATTTCAATAATAGGAATTTAAAATTCCCTTTTATGACAAAACCAAAAGTTAGCGACCTCGATCTAATTAAAACTTATTCTTGTCATCTAGGTGAATTAAAAAATAGTTTTTTAGATCAGAATTCTGAGTCACCTAGAAACTGTGATACTCGTCCCATCAAATTAATTGATTCTGTTGCATACAAAAAAAAATTAAAACATAATTTACAAATTTTGAAAATTGCATCAAAAACACAATTTCTGCAAATTTATTTCTGGCAATTTTTACTTTAAAAATATTTTAACCAGTGGTTTACCCAAAAACAGGAGAAAAAACCCACAGGTTTCCAAAACCAGTTACAGCACAGAAATACCCTGTAATTATCCCTATAAAAATCCACTGATTTCCAATACCAGTTACAACATAGAAATGTCCTATCACTGTCCTTTGCCCCAATGTCCGGGTTACAGAGAAAAAATATCCAGAAAGGACATGAAAGAATCCGGACAATACTGTTACCATGCAATGTGTGGAGCCTTGCTCCAAAAAAGAAAAGAAGAGATACCTCCACCAATAAATACACCTGCTGTTGCACCACAACAACAAACAAATTCCATGGCCCCTAAAAACACCACAAAAGAAGAAAAATTCCCTGCCAAATCTCCCACTGAAAAACCCCTGTCGTGGTATGATGTAGTCATGAAAGAAAAAAATGAAAATACAGCAGCATCCTTACAAAAAACACCAGCACAGGGGATGACTGCTGAAAATCTTCTATAACTCCTAGCGAAATCCCCGGAATTACAACAGGCATTGATGCAACTTCAAAATTCCAAACAAGAAGTTGTTCAAAGCTCAGGAGAGGAAAAACCTCTCACGATTTTATAAAAATTGAGAAAGGAGAGTCTTCAAAAACCCTTTCTCAAAAACAATTTTCAAAAAACCAACTTGTGACCCCACAAGTCCCCAAAAAACCTAGTCCTAAATTCTTCATAAAACCATTTTTTCAAAATATTGTAACTCTTGAAAAATGATTTTTTAATAAAGACCCTTTTTTGGCACTACAAAATTATTTTGGACAAAAATGTTTTTATAAATCATGGGATATTTTAAAAAACCTCATATTTTTATCATGATATCCTTGAAATATCAGGATCAACAACAATTAAAATTAATTTTCACAAAAATAAACCAGATCCCTCTTATTCAATCTGCAAAATACTTAGCGTAATTGCTCCTATTGATTGGGGGAATGACCTGTCACAACTCCTAAATTTCCCAGATACCCACAAAAATGAGCCATTTTTTACATTCCTTTTAATTATTGGGATTACCAACAAGCTTGGTTCAATTCTTTCTTTATTCAAAATATCAGCCAAAGCCACACTTGGCTTTTCCATTTTGATTCCTCATGTGATCCATCACAATTTTCAACATGGTGGGAGCAATTCGGATCCACCCTAGAAATACAAAAACCAGAAGTCACTAAATCTTTCAGCCTCTTCAAATCCCAGTTTAAACCATATGAGGAAGAAAAAAGATTTGTGCCTCTACACTTTTTTCACACAAAATTCCACTTACCATGGGTATTTACATGGTTCACAGATTATTCGGACGATAAAATCCCAATTATCCGAAGAAGATTCAAAATTCGATGGTGGGATAGCTTTAAAATACCAAAAAGCCTCGCACCACAAAAAGTCCAGGAATGGTTAGATACCCAAAAACTCATCCCTTTACAGGCGCCTCCACAAACACCACCGACACCACTACAAACAAAGGAACACACCCAATTCCTTTCACAGAAATCCCAGATGGCCTCAATGCTTGCAGCGGCCAAAAATCCAGAAGAAATGCAACCCATAATTCTAAAATTTGCACCGTCTTCATCAAAACAAGGCTCTTCGTCAGAAGAAGAAGAACCAGAGATTGATATTGAAGACAGTCCAGTTTTTGGAAACAGTGGATTCTGAACAAAATTTCCAAAAGAATTCAAAATACCCGGAGTAGAGTTCAGACAAAATTCCGACAAAAGAAAGTGCTCGAAAAAGCTACTTTCAAAAAGAAAAAGCAAAAGCAAAAATTCCAGCAATAATTCAAGAAAATGCCAAGGATGAATAGTTAGATTCCTTTTTAATTACGAAAATACCATGTAAAACTCCTATAAAAGGAAACTCCCTCTCCATTAGTTTCATAAGTTCTTTCTTTCTCTTTCTAAACTAGAGAGAAGTTGAAAGTTGTTACAGAAATTCCCCTTTAGGTTAGATTTAATATTCCTAAATACCCCTCAAATACCCATATGATTCAGTTCATATGACCCATATCATATGACTCATATCATATGATCCAATATACCCCAGAAATTCCCAAGGTTTATCTCATTGATAATTATCTTTGTAAATTCCAATTTTTAAATGAATATGATTATGGACGGTAGTACCTCCTAATCTTTTAAATATTTTATTCTTTTAAATTTTTTAAATTCCTGCATTAAATACTTGGCCGGTTCAACCGCCTATTTGATTTAAATTCCTGCAGAACCTTGTGATTTATGGTTTCCATAATTGGAACCTTGAATTGTAAGTCAAGCTTTATTTACCTTCTGCATATTTCAATTATCCTTTAATTTTTCAATACCTTATATCCCGATTCCTTCCATGTTTGTTATCCCCTTTAGATCCTCGGTTCTCCTAAAAGGGTAGGTAATCCGGCTAGGAATTTCTCTTTCCAAAATGGCTGGTTGGAATCTTTCCTGAGCATAACTCTGGTTAAGAAGGTATTTTTGTACCATTGGAAATCGCTGAGTTGCTTGCATTTGAGGTTGGAAAGTAATTCGGCATTTTTGTCTTTCAAATGGGAAGAATCTCCTATAAAATTTAAAGAGATTGTGAGAATCAAGGTTGCTACGGCATCTTGTAGGGGTTCGCCTTGTTCATCAAGGATTGGTAATCCTTCTTCGTCAATTTTGATGGAATTGAGGATTTCTTCCTTTTGTTGATCAACGAGATAATTATCCCACCAACCTTTCAATTGACCAGAGAATCCTGCGATGAGCAGTTCTACAATGGTCTTGTCTTGCGTACCGTTTTGGGTTTTGTAGGCATTTGCAGCCATGGTCATTTGTTGAAGAAAACGGAGAATATTGTATTCGGACATCCCATCTATATTCCAATCATAAATGGAAGAGGCATTGAAACGAGATTGTGCTAGGGGTTTTACTATTCCTAGGTCAGGAGCAGGAATTATTTGTAATTGCTGTTGTTGGACCTGTTGTATTGGTCGTTGCCAATCCATATGGTTAACAAAAGGTTTTTTGTTTTGGAATTGTTTTGGAGTATCACTGTCATCGGAGTCGTGTGTTAGAGCAGTGATTTTATTGGAGGATTGTGGAGTATCTGGAACAACGTGTTCTGTGTTAGAATTATTGGAGGTCCCAATTCTACTCAATTGATCCTGGATAGCATGAATAAATTCAGACTTATTTTGCTGGATATTCTTGACGCCATCTTTGGACACCTGAAAGGATTTAAAGATAGGGTTTTGGCTTTTCGGTTTCATAACCTTAGTCGTAACGGGATTTACCGTACTGGAAAAGGGATAATTAATGAAATTTTGGGAGGAATAATTATTGAACCAGTCAAAGAAAATGATGTTTATCCTATGTTCATTAACAAACTCGTAGAATTTTTCCTGTATTTGTGTCCTAGTTTTTGAAAAGATTTTGAAGAACCAAATTCGTTTTTCTAGGTTGTATTTTTCATAAAAATCATTTTGAAGGAATTTTTTGTCTACTTTGAAATCTTTTTGTAAAACACCAAGTTCGTTTACTAGGTTCTCTGTAATCGAGGAAAAAAGTCGGACTATATGGGGAACAATAAAGAATACTAACATAATAGGGATCCTAAATCTACTATAATTATACAACACTAAATATTACAAAATATATGTATTATAATTTTGATATACACATTAATATTCAGGATGGAGTCTCTTTCTACATGATGGTCTAGAAGTTTGAGATGTGTACACCATTACCTTCATACAGTAATATTTTTGAAAAAGGGTAAAAAATACCTCTTTATTTTATTAGTTAAGTTTGCCATCTCTTATAAGTTGGAGCTATTTATACACCTATTGTTACGAAAGTAAACAAAAATACTCCTCAATTGGATGAAAACTCCCAAATCAACCTCAATTTTCGAATTTCACTTAAAATTATCTGATTTTATGTTATAATCCGACATGACCCGTCTAATTAAAATAACCCACAAAATATATTCTCATTTCTCCCAAAATTTAGAAAAATTGACCATTCTATTGACGGTGAGAATGCAAGTGAAACATATTGACTTTAGTTTACCAATTTTTTGAAGAAGGCAAAAGCATTGTTGCATGGGGAAGACATAGAGATTATTAATGCAGTGCATGAAATCATTTGCACTGGCTAATTGGGACGTGGCTATTAGTGAATGCTTCGACAGTGACTAATTACAGACCTGAGAAATCATCTTTTTGGAAGGAGGGGAGAAAACTACCAAAATGATCTCCAGAAATGTTCATTTTAATTGTTAATGATTAAATGATATTATCTTAAACATCTATAGTCCTAAAAGCTTATAAAAGTGATTCACTCTTGGTCCATTGACAAAAATAAGCCAAGATGTCCCCTAGGAGAAATCAGTGACGAGAATAGCTTATTGAAAACAAGACAGTTCTGAAATTTTCATGTTGCCATTCCCGTTCATCTGGTAAAAGACGATAGCTTGAAAAACCGAGTTGCCTTTTCCTGTGTTATTTTAAATAGGTGGTTCGAGTCGTATTAAAAAGAGAAATCGGGTAGTTCTAAATAAAATCAGGGAATTGAAGTTGATTTGGGGATTCCATTCAATTGAGGGGTTATTTTGTTTACTTTCGTAACAGGGGTATAAATAGCCTCAAATTATGACGGAGGGCAAACTTAGCTAATAAAATAAAGTAGAAGCGTATTTTTGACCCTTTTCCTATATTTTTTGTTTGCTGAATACGTTATTTAATGAGAGTTTTCTCCTCTTAAGTGTCAAAAATCAAAAGATCGATAATATGCCAAATTATAGACTATTGGACAGTTTTCGAGTCTTAATGTAAGTAGTATCAACCATACTAATGTTAGAACATAATGAAAGTATATGTATGTCCAAGAGATAATCTATATTAGGACAAATGTACTTTATATACGTTCGTATTAATATTAATGGAGATTAATATTTTGGCATTTTCAATTATTGAATTATTAATTGATTGTTTGTAATATTCTATAATATGCATCCCTAGAGGTTACATTGTTATTAATAGTGTGAGATATTAATATTATAACGTAACTCTTAAAATAGCCTCGACTAATGATCATCGAGAATGGAATATCGATGATATGTGATAAGTCGACATGTGGTCTGCATCACATCCTTAGAGGATGTAGCATGTCTCACCTGCTACGAGTAATGACTACTCGTGATGGACACATGGATACTTTGGAAGTATTGGTATACCCTGCTGATATACTGTTTGCTATACATGTCTAAAGTATGATCAGCGTGTGGGAGATAGAAGTCCTTAGACTTGAGGTCAATACACACCTTGTCTACAAAGTAATATACTTTGATCATGTCCTAAGCTCAAATGCCTTATAGGTTGAGATACGACTTGTATTGGGTACATTACGATGTGGATTAAAGGTGGTAGTTGAGCCAAGATTATGATTCATTCCTCGAGTGCATATTCGAGAGAACACTCAGCCTCTCAGTGATATTGGGTTGACTAAATCGTTGGCCAACACAATAGACATATCTAGAATATGGTCTTATTGTCAACCAATATTTATGAGATATGATGATCAATCCATTTGGATAGACACTTGGCAAATTCCAAGCTTGATCGAGTGCGTAGAGAATGAAAGGATTTTATCTTCCCACATAGAGGTTCACTTTACTGGATTCGTGTAAATATACTTCACATATTGAGTTCGTCTTACGGCGCCATCTAGGAGTTTCGTGTAGACCCTAATATGATTAGTGTCGTTATGTGAAGACATGTAGGGTAACACTATGTCAATTGTTTCTTCAATCTAAGGGTGTATGAGAAAGTGTTAAATATTCGATTTAGAATCGAGATATTTAAATTAATAATAACTATGAGATAATTTCTATTTGATGGAAATTATTTAATTAAGTCAAGATTGGATTTTGAATTTAATTAAAATATGCTAAAATTATTTTGTGAAAAATGCGAGGCGCCGCGACGCCCAATGGGCAGAGCCGCGACTCTAATTGGGCAGCAGGCCATATCAGATTGGCCTGCTGCAATTCGTTTTGGGCCAGGCTTTGAGCCCAACCCAAAATCTGAATTTCCCCATAATTTCACATATATATAGAGCATCTCCTCATTCATTATAAGATACATTATTCATATATTATTCTAAGTCTTAGAGACCTAGAATGAAACTCTCTCTTAAAGTTCTGCCGAATTTCCTAGCTGTTCAAATGAGGTATATATCGGTGTTCTTGGAACTTGTTGTGAAGGATCAATTGCGTGCTCACCCTCGGAAATTACTAAAAGACTCCAGAGTTTTCACACCGCGAGTATTCTATCAAAGTATTACGGTTATATACATGTTATGTATTGACGTGTTATATATTACTACAAAATCATCCTACAGTTCGTCGCTTGTTGGATTTGAAACACAAAATTTTCAAATTCCGCTACATACACGAACCCAACTTAAACCTTTCACATAATCTATGATATTCCTGCTTGTACTTAAAATCGCATTTTGATACCGGCAATCAACTCTTTCATTAAATAGGAAAAAGAAGGGCAGAGCACAAAAGACTACATAACAATCATTTCTGTTGAATCCTACACTCTTGAAGTGATACAGAAATTTGCTATGATGCTACTATTTAAATGTTCCTGCTGTACTACTCATAATGGGAGACAATCATGCACCTTTTCTGTATGAGCCAGATTGCAAAACATGTTTGGTCCTTTCGTCAAAGTTGTGGCGTTGTAATTAGCAATAAGGTAACATGAGACAATTACTCATGTCTTGGTGGCTATCTAAAGCTAATAAATGGTATCCACGCAGTGCTATTACAATGCCTCCCAACAGTTATATGCTGGGGAGGTATGTAAAAATGGATGTGCTGCTAGTTATGACAATGTTCACATGTCTGGCAGAGTTATTATTATTCAGCAGGGCTGTAAAAACATGACCGTTCTTTTAAATAGCAAATATCCCAAAGTCCGATTGCCTCTATCCTGGAATTTGATGTGTAATGCAGTGAGAAGGCAAAACAAATAATCAGTAGTCAACTGGTTAAATAGAATAAGCCTGAGTTTGGTTGGCTAAAACTAAACATTGATGGCTGTTGTAAAGGGAAACGGGGAAGCTCTGGAGGAGGTTGTACTATTAGGGAAAACCTTGGGTACTTTGTCATGGCCAATGTAGTAACAATATGGCTGTGGCAAACGCTCTTTTAAGGTATGAAACTGTGTATTAGCATGAGTTTCTTTTATGTGATAGTGAAATTTGATTCCCAACTGATTATTAATTATTAACAACAAAATGAAAGCACCTTGGCTGATCCAATATGTCATTGATCAGATTGTTAAACTCTCAAGTAGTGTAATTTTGTTTTTGTCCACACAGAGAGAAATATGGCTGCTGATAACTAGCCAATCTGGGGGAAAGATTGAGAGATCAGGTTATATTTGATGAAAGCTATTTGTCTACCAGAAATAGTGAAAACATCAAAACTTGATCGAGATGGTATCCCAATCTTCAGAATAAAACCAAGAAAGAATCATCTTGTTATTATTGATGCTAACACTAGATAGTAGACAGTACTGAATCTTGCAGTTTTGTTAACTCTGTGTATAGCATCCTTTTGTGAAGCTTATAATAGTCAAAATGTGCTGGAGGTAACCTCTCAAGTTAGGCAAACATTTTGTAATCAGATGTATATAAAAATGATTTCTATCATTTGTCTTTATGTTTTGGAGGCTAAAGGTTAAGGTTTATTTCTTCCTCCATATACTAGTTCTTTTTACTATATATAGGTTGAGGCCCTGCCTGACCCCCATCCTCCACCATGGAGGACTTTCGACTAAAAAAAGTCTTTGAAGAATCAATTCTTCTTTACTACTCCGCAAGTTGGATAGTAGTGCAATTATCCTTTGAAATGATTTTACCGTAGTACCACACTTCTAAAGAACAAAATATAAGGTGTACTCAAATACTTAAAAGATAAATCACAACAAAAAGATCTGATACGAGTCCAAACTTTTGTTCTCTAAGATATGGGATAAAGGATGATAATTTTGCTCTAGCCAGTAAAGTTGATGCCATGTGATCAGGAGGTCACGGGTTAGAGTTGTGCTGCCATGTGATCAGGAGGTAACAAGTTAGAGCCGTGAAAACAACCTCTTGCAGAAATATAGGGTAAGGCTGCGTACAACAAACCCGTCCGACTCTTTCCTGGACCTCGCGTATAGCGGAAGCTTAGTGCACCGGACTGCCCTTTAATCTTGGGATATCTTACAGGACTATTAATTATCCTGCGTCTGGTTATAAATATTAATTAGTTTCGAAGACCATTTTTACTAAAATGGTGGAATTAGCTAATCCAACTAACCAAACGATGTTCCTCCATGGGTCCAAACTAAGAGGTAAATTACTATATGTAAATTACTATATGCGCTAGTGGAGGACGCGCATATTAGGCGGAGGTGACAGTCTTACTTCCATAAACTCTTGAATGAAAAAGAAGATAGAGACATTATGCTGGGAGATCTGGAGCACTCTGTTAGGTACCAAGATTTTGGGTATTGTGAAAACATTAAGGTTGAGGAGGTTCAGGTTGCTGTGTGTGGGATGCGCAGGGGATGAGCGACCGGGCCTGATGAGATCCCAGTTGAATTTTGGAAAAGCGCAGGCAGTGCAGGTTTGGAGTGGCTGACAGAGTTGTTTAACGTCATTTTTAAGACGGCAATGATACCCGAAGAATGGAGGTGGAGTACAATGATTCCTTTGTACAAGAACAAAGATGATGTCCAGAATTGCAACAACTATAGGGGTATCAAGCTGTTAAGCCACACCATGAAAGTTTGGGAAGAGTCGTGGAGATGAGGGTGAGAAGATGAGTGTCTATCTCCGAGAACCAGTTTGGATTCATGCCGGGGCGTTTAATTATATAAGCCATCCATCTTATTAGGAGGTTGGTGGAGCAGTATAGGGAGAAGAAGAGAAACTTACATATGGTTTTCATCGACCTCGAGAAGGCATACGACAAAATCCCTAGGGAGGTTCTATGGAGATGTTTGGAGGTTAGAGGTGTACATGTAGCATACACTATGACAATCAAGGATATGTATGATGGAGACAAGACCAGGATACGGACAGTAGGAGGAGACTTGGAGCACTTCCCAGTGATGATGTGGTTGCACGAGGGATAAACTCTTATCCCATTCCTATTTGCCTTGGTGATGGATGGACTGACGCGACAAATCCAATAGGAGGTGCCATGGTGTATGTTATTCGCAGACGACATAGTCATGATTGATGAGACTCGCAGCGGAGTGAACGCTAAGCTGGAGGTTTGGAGACAGACTCTGGAATCTAAAGGGTTCAGGCTGAGTAGGACCAAGACAAAATACTTGGAGTGCATGTTCAGTGATGGGAGCGACTTTGAGACAAGTGTGGAGATGAGGCTTGGTACCTAGGTCATTTCAAAGAAAGGGAGCTTCAAGTACCTTGGGTCTATTATCCAAGAAAATGGAGAGATTGATGACAATGTCACACATCGTATTGGGTCAGGGTGGATGAAATAGAGGCTCGCATATGGAGTATTGTGCGATAAAAAATTGACACAAAAACTTAAAGACAAGTTCTATAGGGTGGTGGTTAGACCGACCATGTTGTATGGGGCGGAGTGTTGGCCGGTCAAGACTTTACACACCCAAAAGATGAAAGTTGCGGAGATGATGATACTAAGATGGATGTGTGGGCATACAAGGAGGGATATAATTAGAAATGATGATATCAGAGACAGAGTGGGAGTGGCCTCGGTGGAGGATAAAGATGCGAGAAGCTAGGTTAAGATGGTTCGGACATGTGCAAAGGAGAGACATAAATGCCTCAGTGTAGAGGTGTGAAAGGTTGGCTATGGACGGGTACATGAGGGGTAAATGTAGGCCTATGAAGTATTGAGGGGAGGTGATTAGACGAGATATGGTGCAGGTGCAACTCACTGAGGACATGACCTTAGATAGGGGGTTATGAAGGACACATATTAAGGTAGAAGGATAGTAGGTAGTCCTACCTACGCTTACAAACTGATAGTTGTAGTATTATTATTGTAGGTTCGCTTAGCCTATCATATTGTCTTATAGTCCTTGTCGTTTGATTTATGCAGCTATGTATATTTTTTTTGTCTTATTTACTTGCATTAGCTATTGCTTGTTTTTGCTTCTTTATTTATCAGAATACGCTGTCATGACTTACACACTTTGTGTGTCTTACTTTGATTGGGCTTGTGATTTATCTTGAGCCGAGTGTCTCTCGGAAATAAGCGTTCTACCAAGTTAGAGATAAGGTCTGTGTACACTCTACCCTCTCCTGACTCCACATTTTGAGATTTCACTGGGTATGTTGTTATTCTAATCTTAGGAGCAACCGGAAGTGAGAAATGACTAAACTAACCAGAAATGAAAAGACTAAATAACATATAGTCATATGAAACGTATTGTCGTTTAGCTGGAAAAAAATGTAAAACAATGAGTTCATCTTTCCTTCACCGGCACCCCCGGTTTCTGAACTTGTCATAGTATTAGAATTGGAGGTAACTTGGTAACTAGGACTATTGTTGTAGGGGTTGAATTGAAGGGATTTTAGATGTACCAAAAAAATGAAGGGATTTTAGGATATTTTCCTGATTAAACAAATTACTCTTTCACACGAATACCATCTGGGTTTTGGGAATGATCCACAGTCCAACAACCCCAATCTGGATGTCATTAAAAGTACTAAATAAAATATAAAAAAAAAGGAAGAAAGAATGAGAGAAAAAATAAATGGTAGATAGACATTGATTTGAATAAAGAAATGCATATGGTACACATGGGTATTAATGACCCATGTGCGATCCATTATTATTATTATTATTATTATTATTATTATTATTATTATTATTATTATTATTATTGGTTTTAAAGAGAAGGGATTAATATCATTCCAATCCTACCTACCATCTGGAGAAAGAAATAAGAAATTCTACCTACCCATGCATGCTTTTGAAATGAAAAGCGATAAAGAAAAAATAACTCTCCTATATCTTGCTTTCGTATCACTATTATTATTATTATTATTATTATTTTTTTTTTTTTGAAAATCATGTCTTTTATCTCCTTTTCTCTTCTAAATCAAGTCTATGTTAGAAAACAATCATTAAGTTATTTATGAAATCTCATAAGTAGTATTTATCGACATCGAGAATCATGTCCGCAGATCAATTAGAGGTTTATATTAGAAAATAAAACAAATATGTATAGTGTTATACTTCAGATGCAAATTTAATGTTTAAAAAATTAAAGAATTAATGACCAATTCATCTATAATATAAAGCTAGACATAGACAATGTCGGTTTTTTTTTTCTTTTGTGGTTTTGTTTGACTTTTTATCTTATTTTTATAATAAAGATATTAATATATTCATGGGATTACAATAGAATTTAATGCTTACCAATAACTTTTAAAATAAATACCAATAAGGACAATGAAGTGAAGGCAATAAAGAATGGCAGTAAATGAGGATTGGATTGCAAATGCCTTTGATCTTGCTGTTAACACAAGGATTATCAGATTTTTTTTGCCATTCCTTTCTTTTTTTATTCGTTCTTCTATTTAATTACCTCTCCTTTAAATGCCTTACATAACGTTCTCCTCTTTTAGAGTAAAATTTCAATTACAACTTTATAGATGCATCACTTATAATAGCAGAACTTGAAAGTTTTGTAAAAGTTTTGGTTAGAAGCTACATCCAATTTGATATATTTTTGAAATATGAAATCTTGTATGAATGTAATTTAAAATACATAAAGATGTATCTGTATAAGCAACCACATTTATAAAAGTGAAAGTACTTTTCATTTGAAGTGAATATGACAAATACTTCTATAATAAAACCAAAATAATTTCAAAAGGATTATCATTATATTTCATCAAAATCCAATGAAACAGAAAAATAATTAGGAACAGAAATTAAAGTAAAACAAACTACAAAATGACAATTAAAATGCAGAGGTGAAAAGGGCTGGACAAACAAGAGAATAAAACATTATTTTACATGTATTATTTTTTGTAGTAAAATTGGTAATTGAAAGTAACTTTTAAAGAGCAGTCCCTGTTTACATGTCAAGAATTACTGTTAATAGGTTCACTTTATGAAAACTAATAGTTATGATATGGGTTTTAAAGATCTAAATAGAATGGTCCATATTTGAAGGTTTTTATTCTTTAGTTTACTGTAGTATTTATTCATATTTTAAATATAATAATTTGTCTCAAAGCTGACATGATAGTACAGATAGTTTTTGGACAAAGGCATGATTTAAAAAAACATTGGAATAGCAAAACGCTTAGTAGTCTAAGGTGCCATGTAGGCATTGAAATATTATTTGCGAGGATCTTATCGAATTTAATTATTATAAATTATTTAAAAAAGCTTAATTAATATTTCAGGAGCACTCTACCCTCTCAAACTTTATTTGCCGAAGTATATTGAATATGTTATTGATTAATATTCAGAGCACCTAATTGACAATAGCACTACTCGTAGGTAGTGTCACCAAGCTAGGAGCAAGTTTCTCCAACAAAAATTCAAGGCTTAGTAATTAAACATACATTTTTCTTTTCGTACTCTTCATTTTTGTTAGTATTTCAGGATCATTTCATATGCTTAGCATGTCTGATTAATAAAATAGAAAATTCCATTAATTTTAAAAAATTAAAATATCAACCTCAAACATAAAAGTAGTGTTTTAGAATTTCAAGAATACTTTGGACAGATTTTTTCAAAATTGCCCTTATTTAAATAATCAACATTCATTAACTATCTTTTTTTTCTCTAGGCATTTAATTATGTAAGCGTAATATTAATTAGGGGTAAATTAGTAAAAATATATTTTTAATTTTTTAGGAGTGAGTATCTTCTTAAGGTGGTACATAAACTAAAAGAATCACTTATTATAAAATAGAGGAAGTATCTAAATTAGAAATTTAATTGATTACTCAACTTTCACTTTTTCGACCAGGGTTGAATTCCCACTTAGTAATTCCCTCACCTTTTACTTCCCCTACCCTATGTAACAATTTTTTAAAAAAATTTTTTTAGATCGAGCACAAAATCTTAATCTAAAGAACAAAATTCGAGCAGTAATCTTGAAAGTTGAAGTTAGCCATGCCCATAATGTGAAATCAGCAGCATTTGGATCACACGTTTTATTCATTTCAACTGGCAAGAATCCAAATCTGACGTGTCATTGTATGCGTTGAATATTCAACCTGTGCCACTACTTTCCTTTTCATTTTTGTTTACATTTCCTCTCATATCCATTTTCCCATTCCTATTCATCGGAGATACAATGCTCCGATTCACCATCTCACACGATCACAACCTCACATCCACCTTCATACACGAACGACGTCGTATCAAGGGCTTTCACATCAATCCTCAACGACGTCAGTTATTGCTGAAGCGCAATGCCGTATTCGCGAAGGCTGTTGAGTTCAAATCTCCGGCGATAGGAACTGAGCTTCAGCAGCAGCAGCAGTTGAATAAAGATGAGACGACGGCGCTACTAGATGTGAGCGGGATGATGTGTGGCGCGTGTGTCTCGCGCGTCAAGTCGATCTTATCAGCCGACGATCGAGTTGACTCGGCTGTGGTCAATATGTTGACCGAGACAGCTGCGGTTAAGTTGAAACCGGAGAGTGGTTTGTCGGCGGAAGAGTTGGCTAAGAGGTTGACGGAATGTGGTTTTCCGACGAAGAAGAGGTCGTCGGGGTTAGGTGTGGATGCGAAGGTTAAGAAGTGGAAGGAAACGGTGAAGAGAAAGGAGGCATTGCTTGTTGAGAGCCGAAACCGAGTTGCTTTCGCTTGGACTCTCGTTGCTTTATGCTGTGGAACTCACGCTACTCATATATTGCACTCTCTTGGCATTCATATTCACGGTAAATTAACTAGCATATCATGCACATTTGCTATGTACTCTTTAATTCTGTATTTTCTTTTTCTAATTGCTTTGATATGCGTTACTTGACCCGAGAGTCTTTTGGGAATTTGCCTGTCTGAGGTCTGTGTACACTCTACCTTCCCGCCGGTTATGTTGTTGTTGCTGTTAAAAACTGAAGGCTCTGCAAAATTTTGGAGCCTCTTCTTGAGTGAGTGGACATGCTTGCTAGTTCAGAACAACGAGGATTTGAACATTTGATTTAACCGTTTGTAAGAAATGTTGAAAAGGAAAAGGCAAATACATTAACTCATAGAAGTACAACCGATTCAATAATGATTAATATTACACAGCTTTTCTTTGAAATTATGTGGGCGTTTGTACATAAAAATGTGAAATTTGAAAAAAAAGTAGTATTTGAATTTTTTTTTGAAAAATGGTATTTGAAATTTGGAGTTGTGTTTGGATATGAATACAACTTGGAAAAATGTTTGAGTTTTCACGAGTGATCTGGAGTGAAAAATGTGAAAACAAGTATTTGGAGTTTTTCGAAAAGCTGAATACCGGAAAATTGTAACAATTCTATGTCCAAACATTTTATTCCGGGAAAAAGTAAAAATTATCCATGGCCAAACAGAATATCTAATTCAGCTTGGAAATATCTGTACCAAAAGCTAAATAGCTTGTGTTTGATGAAATTTTCTATTCTGGATAACTCAGAGTTGACCTACATTGGTACAGGTCCAATGTTGGATGTACTGCATAATTCTTATGTCAAAGCTGGATTGGCAATAGGGGCTTTACTTGGACCTGGACGCGGTCAGTTGCTACTTGTTTATTCTATTCTTTTTCTTTCTTGATTGGCAGTTACTTTCTACTCTGTTTATCTTTTTTTTTCTTTTCTTATTTTGTTCAAGTTCTGTGTTACTTTATCTAGTTAACTGTGGAAGTTGACTAAATCAAATGGGTATGATGTGTGATTGAATTTGATGTCCAATTTTGACTGTCATCTCTGCGATTAAGTCTTCGAAGAGAGTCGATAGCTTAAAGTTGTTATGAGTAGTATACATAATCCTTTTTAAGTTCGCAGGTTAATAGTGTCATATCAAGAATTCAAATGAGAATGTGGGCAGGCCCTTCCCCGGAACCTCATGCATTAGTTGGAGCTTAGTGCACCGTGCTGCCTTTTCCCCCAATACTAGCGTCATTTATAGGCAGTTCTGTAGATAGGAATTATGTAATTTATCATCCTAGTTCATTAATGACCGAATAAATTATGTTACAGACCTGCTCTTTGATGGTCTTCGGGCGTTCACAAATGGATCACCAAATATGAACTCTCTTGTTGGCTTTGGATCGATTGCTGCTTTTGCAATTAGTTCTGTAAGAATCAATTAAAGTTGTGCAATTCTCTTGCTAGCAGCACTTAATTTATGATTTCAATGTCTGTTTTCATAATATAGTAGTAACTCATTGCTTTCTTGAGTTAAGACTGATATGCTGACAACTTCTTCTCTTTCTTAGGTCTCACTACTTAACCCCGAGCTTCAATGGGAAGCATCATTTTTTGATGAGCCGGTTTGTCTTTTCTTACTTTCCTCTCTACTACTCTGGAAGTTATTCGATTTCCTTCCATTTTTGTCCGTGTAGTTTTCATTTGCTTGCTCATATGTACTCCTGCTTTCTGGTGTAAAGGACATTCAGCAGATTGTAGTTCTTAATAACTAGTTTCTCTTTTTATATTTGTTTATGAATTTTACATTCAGTTCTTAGCTGAGAGGGTCTTTCGTTCCACAAAGTTCAATGTAATAGGTTGTCGAGGTGGTGCTACAGATAATTGAGCGTTATTGGGCTCAGGTCTCTTCTCTAATATTAAAGAGCCTCAAGCTTCAAAAAATTTCTATCTGAAGTCCTAGCAAAATTCAAATAATGTCATCAAGGATTCACATAGTCCTCTATTCTAAATCGTTAATTGTTTTCTTTTTGACCTGTTTGAACTCTGAAGTTATTTTGAAATGTATTGCTAACCACTGAGTCCATTCTCCTTGCAATGGTTGAATTTTTTGAAATTCCATAAATCTATAATCAATCTCTATCTAGCAATCATTAACTTTCACTATGTAGTACTAATTTATAGCTATTTTCCAATTTATTAAGATATCATTTATGCTCCGTAATACCTTCTAAATGTGCTTCTATGAATGTATGTCTCGACCAAAATCTATTCAGTATTATTAAACTGCTGTTTGTTCTTTTTAGCGATGAATTTTCTCATTCAGAAATATTGATTTTAGTATGCAGGTCATGCTTCTTGGGTTTGTATTACTAGGGCGTTCCTTGGAGGAAAGGGCAAGGCTGAAAGCATCTAGTGACATGAATGAGCTATTAGTAAGTTGTTTCCATTGCATCTGCTTTAAGAAAATGGACCAAATATAGGCTATAACTGTTCAGTGTTTGACTATCTCCAAATGTTGGAGAATCCATTAACCACTGGAATACTGGTTATTTTAGATATTGGAGTTCTCTGATACAGTTGCATCAACGAATACGTTATAACCATTCATAAGACTTCTATGCTAAACAACCCTTTTAATCTTGTTATTGACCAATATGTTGTCCTTGATAGCATGAAATCCAACTATTATAAATGTTTTATTTTTCCAATAAGTCCTCAGACTTTGAATTCTATGCACACACTAGTTAACATATTTGAGATGGAATTGAACCACATCCGCTATCAAATTTTCTCTTGTTTTATTGATGCATTAAAGAGTTCCCCTTTCCAGAATGCTACTATTGGTTATTAGCAGTTATACTTTTGGAGTTTGATCTTTTAATTGAGAAAAAAAAGCAGTTCTATTTTTATAGCGTGTAAAAGGTGTTATGAACTGGGTTACGGATGATCTAGTTTTAGGAGTTGCATAAAATCTCTGGTCTCGTATTTCTGGTGGCAGCATTTATTTTTACACATCTATGGAGGAAAACCATAGTGTAGTATTCTGAACATTTAAAATTATGCTACCTAAATATTTGCACTTAGCAAAGAATAATCTAAGGTTAATTTTGGGCTACATTTTTCTTACTTTATTGGACACAATAAATAAAGGCTTCACAAGGCTACTTTTTATTTTTGATCTATATGAAATAGAATATATTACTTTCAGACAAGATCCCCGGAGTTCGCTAATGAAGTGCTGAGAATGAAATAAACTGAAGTTTGTATTGTACCATACTTTATCCCTTTGTATTCATGATTAGAGAAGCTTCTATACTTGTTACTCCTTTTTCTTACGAAATATTGGTGTGGCTCTCTTGGCAGTCGCTTATATCCACTCAGTCTAGACTTGTAATTACTTCCTCCGGCAGTGGTTCCTCGACTGACGTTGTCGATTCTGATGCAATATGTATTGAAGTTCCAACCGATGATATTCGAGTTGGTGATTCTTTGCTCGTTTTGCCTGGAGAAATTATACCTGTAGATGTAAGTCAAATTTTACACTGAGTACTTTTCTTTTAGGATTCAGCCCAAGGACGAATATATGGAGATCTTCATTAAAGCAAAATAAAATACATATACTAATTTCCTTGGTCCAAACATTTAGGATGCTGATGTAAACTAGAGCCATCAATTACTACGAACAGAATATGGAATCATTAGACAAGGAAAAAGTTATTACCACAGTACATCTTAACGGTGATTTCTAGCACATTTTTTTGCTTTGGCGCTTTTTGGTCCTTGTCTTAAAAACAAATGGAATATGTGTTCCGCAGGAATGAACTTTTTTTTTAAAGTTTTCCCTAGGATTGAATAGGCAAGTTTGGAAAAATGAGAAATTTGTCCTGTTTAAAAGAAACTAATTAATTATTAGTTTAAAAGAATCTATGGCACCTATATCAGTCTTCAGAAGGAATACAAATGTCTGTTCAAGGATGTCGAGTTCTGTTTGAAATAATTGTTTTCTCCTGTTTATTGAGTAGACATACAACATCTTACATTCTCAAATGCTAAATCAAGTTGCCTTTGCAGGGAAGAGTCGTTGCAGGTCGAAGTGTTGTGGATGAATCTATGCTTACTGGAGAGTCTCTTTCGGTGTTTAAAGAGAAGGGTGTTTCTGTCTCGGCTGGTACAATAAATTGGGTATGGTGGTGTCAAGATTCAATAAATCAATCAAATATGATAATCCAAAAACTAGTTGGGTTCAGCTATATGAATCCTCTCCGTCCATTCTGCTATGTTCGGACATGGTGCCAAGATATTACGTGTATAGATATGCTATTTGCATCTTTCTGACAAAACTAGTTTACTTTTCCCGTGTCGTCTGTAACAAAATGAGGTTTGATGGCCTTTTAGAATGAATAGTTTTATAGTTATCAACATAGGAAAAGGCTATATACCAACTTATATCCATTCTAATACTGGTGAGACATTAGATTCAAATGTTAACTGATCCTTGTTAAGGTTATATGAATGATGGTGCATTAGATTTGCGCCACTTGTTTTTAGATTGACTTAGATTTGTGCTACTTATGCTGATTGCAATGTTAGTTGATGAACACCTTATGATGGTAGAACTGGAATATTTTTTTCTGAAAGACTATGCTTACATTTCTGTTTATATTATTTTATTTTGAAGTCCCTGTTGTTATGTTTCAGGAAAGTCCTTTGAGGATTGAGGCCTCTTCCACTGGTTCCAATTCAACAATTTCCAAGATTGTTAACATGGTCAGTACACTGTTTCTTAGTGATGTTTTCTCCTTCCAAGTAATATTTATTGCTTGAAGCACTTTCTATCATTTAGATATTTAGAAACTTGAAGAGGGAAAACAGATACCGCAGGGATGTTTCTTTATTAGGCTATTAAAGCTACTATCCATTGGAGGCAAAAGTACTGCTCTGTAGGTGATTTCTTCACATCTATTCAAGCCTTGAGGACAAAGTTACCCGGTATCTGGTGGTGGGAAATAGCAGGTACCCTGTGGAATTAGTCGAGGTGTACTCAAGTTGGCCCGGACACCAAAGTTATAAAAAAAATTAAAGCTACTATTTTGTTGATGTAATGACATAAAACTTGAGAGTACAAAATTGATGACAACAACATACCCAGTGAAATCCCACAACGTGGGGTCTGGGGAGGGTAGAATGTACGCAGACCTTACCCTGGATATTATTAGGAGGGCCGTGCAGGTCCACAAGGATCAGGATCAAATGAATGCACATTCTCTTTCTGGCAAGCAAAGATATACTTCTAACCTCTCAGTAACCAATGATTAGGCGAGGCAGAAGTTATTTAGTTAGGGTTTTTCTGGTAAAAAAGAAGATATGATTCTTGATTATTCTGACCTTAATCGAATCATATGTACAAAGAAAATAGGAATAGCAATCATAGATATCTTACCAATCCAATTGGGGTAGGGAGACTTTCCGAAAGACCCTCGGCTCAAGAGAAAGCATAAAGTATAAAAAGAGGTCAAATAAGGACAAGAAATTCAAAACAATTCAAAGCAGTATGGAAATGAAAATAACGAAAGTGACTAAGCCCTGATAAAGCAGTTTGAAAAAGGGACAGTAGCTACCACATATAAAATAGGATAATCGAAGTACAAGAAATACCAGGTAGTAGCAGAAAACAAAGCACAAGAAACTATAAAACAATACTGCGACTACTAATATGAAAGAATAAACGAGATTACCTACTAGCCTTCTACCTTAATCTAAGTCCTCCATAACCTCCTATCTAAGGTCATGTCCTCGGTAAGCTGTAACTACGCCATGTCCTATCTAATCACCTCTTCCCAATACTTATTCGGCCTACTCCTACTTCTGAAACTGTCCATAGTCAACCTCTCACACCTCCGCACTGGGGCATTTTCGTCTTTCCTCTTCACATGCCCAAACCATCTCAGTTTCGCTTCCCGCATCTTGCCTTCCACCGAGGCCACTCCCACCTTGTCTCGAATAGCCTCGTTCCTAAGCCTATCTCTCCTAGTGTCTCCACACATCCATCAATGTCCTATCTCTCCTAGTGTCCCCACATATCCATCGCAACATTCTCATCTCCGCAGCTCTCATCTTTTGAACGTGAGAGATCTTAACTGTCCAACACTCCGCCCCATACAACATAGTCGGTCTAACCACCACTTTGTAGAACTTGCCTTAAGTTGAGGTGGCACCTTCTTATCAAATAGAACGCATCAGATATTTAAGTAAAACCGTAAGGATTAAAGGTTGGACTCCAAAGCCCAAAGATCTAGATAAGAAGGCTTCAACTTCTTCATCAGTCAGAGGAGAAAGTCAAGTCTCCAAAGAAGAAGGCTCCTAGAAGCCCCGTCAAAATTGGAAGATAATTCTAATCAAAATCAAATAATGGAATTGATTGAAACAACATATTCCCACACCAACGACCCCGACAACGGAGACATGCTTGATCCCAAAGGATTGGCCCGGTCTTATCTTATGTAAAAGACATAAAGCAAATGACTCTTCAAAGAAAGTGGATCCCTGTTAATAAGAAGAGGCAACCTGACCCTTCAGAAAAGCAAATAATGACTTCTCAATCAGCGAAAGGACAAATGTCCCTTCAAAAAGCAAATAAATGTGTATCGTCCACATGTAAAGATATTTGAAGGGGAGCCTTGGAGTAATTGATAAAGTTGTTGTCATGTGATCAGGAGGTCATGGGTTCAATCCGTGGAAATAACCTCTTGCAGAAATGTGAGGTAAGGCTGCGTACAATAGACTCTTGTGGTCCGGCCCTTCCTCGGACCTCGCGCATAACGGGAGCTTAGTGCACCGGGCTGCCTTTCTTTCCATATATAAAGATAGAATCTCATTTTGAGGCTTATAAAAGCTCTCAAGTTGTAATAGATTAGGCATCAGAAAAATTCCCCGTTCTAAGAATTTTCCTACCTATTCTCTTAAATGTTTGTATAAAATTTTGAAATGAAATAAATTGTAAGTCTTTTGAACTTATTCTCTGTTATCTTTACTTTAATTGTTTAAATAATTTATAACTGTGTAAATATTTTACTTAAGATCCGTTTTAGTATCAACATATCGTCACGAGAAAGAGGTGCAATGCTACCATAATGAACAAACTCAAATTAGCACTGTGCTACAGGTACCATTACCGTAAATAAGATTGGTACCTCTAGAACAATCACCATAAAGAGAAAGATAGTAATTCGACAAAGATAGAAAACTTGGCTAGATAAACAATATAAGGCAGCCTGTTAGTAGGCAGAAGTTACTAAGTCTCCACCAAGATCATGGAGGTCTTGAACCATGTGAGAAAATAATGGAGAGAAGAAATATACTTACAACTTTATGAGATGCAATATAAGACACCTATGATAAGTGTGATACAATTAATATTTTGTATTTAATTGATGAGGGATTATCTTGACACTAACTCTAGCATTCTAATAAATTCATTTTACTTCTAAGTCTAACATCCTCCAAAGGTGCCAAATAGGAAAAATTTTAACTAATGGGAATATAGTCCATTACAACAGCAACATTCCCAGTGAAATCCCACAACGTGGGGTCTGGAGAGGGGAGAAGGTACGCAGAACTTACCTCTACCTTGGTAGGTAGAGCGATTGTTTCCGAAAGATACTCGACTCAAAACAAATCATAAGCACAAGCAAAGCAAGAGAAACGGTCAGACCCGGACACAAAATTTAAAGCAGTATGAAAATGATGGTAACAAAAGTGAATAAGCCATGAGCGCATTTCAAAAAAAAAAACCCAGTAACTAACGCAGGTAAATAAGATAAACAAAGTACACTACAAACAACATAGCAACAGAAATCAAACGACAGGGGCCTATAAAACAATACTGCGCCTACTGGTATGATAGGCTAAGCAAGCCTACAATACTAACACTACAACTACCAGTTTGTAAGCGTAAGTAAGACTACGCTCAACTACCTACTACCCTAATCTGTGTTATCCACAATCTCCTATCTAAGGTCATGTCCTTAGTAAGTTGCATCTGCGCCATATCCCGTCTAATCACCTCTCTCCAATACTTCTTCGGCCTACCTCCACCCTTCATGAACCCGTCCATAGCCAACCTTTCACACCTCCGCACTGGGGCATCTGTGTCTCTCCTGTGCACATGCCCGAACCATCTCAACCTCGCTTCCCGCATCTTATCCTCCACCGAGGCCACTCCCACTCTATCCTGGATATCATTATTTCTAATCCTATCTCTCCTTGTATGCCCACACATCCATCTCAGCATCCTCATCTCCGCAACTTTCATCTTTTGGATGTGTGAAGTCTTGAGTGACCAACACGCTGCCCCATACAACATAATCGGTATAACCACCACCCTATAGAACTTGCCTTTAAGTTTTGGTGACACCTTTTTATCGCACAAGACTCCAGATGCGAGCCTCCACCTCCGCCCCATTAGTTTTAACTTTTTCTTTGAGCAATTTAGTAGTACTAGACTGCTCGACCTAAAATTAGAGGATTTGCGGCAAAAACACTAGGTGATTTCTTTCCATTTGTCCAAGCCTTGGTGTATAGAGTTGCCGATATCTGTGCTGGTGAGAGGTAGCAGGTAACCCATGGAATTAGTGGAGGTGCGCGCAAGCTAGTCGGGATACCACGGTTAATTAAAAAAGAAGTAAAATGAAGCTGCTATGTTTACTTTACTCCTAGCTGACAACCAAAAACTGAGACTCGCTGTTTTCTCAAATCTCAAATGCACTTAGTTTCTTGAAACACTCAACATTTTCTAAAGCTTGTAGTGGGGCCTTCTTTGAATTGCAGTTTTCAAATTAATGTGCATTATAATTTTCTGTACCGTGTAGGAATTTTGGAACTTCTAATGAGATTGTGATTACTGTTTGTGGAGTTATGTTACGTGACTCCCTCTGATGTAAATGCATTTTATGTTGTTTACAAGCTTTATTTCCTGGATAGAGAACATTATTTCCTCTTTTCTGAAATTTTTACTTTCAATTACTCTTTCTAATATGAGCAGTTAGACAAAAGCGTGTACTCAACTTTTGACACAAAAGTGGATGCTGATCCTAAACTAGAATTAGCAGATATGTGCGGAGCCACTGCCATCTAATGTTGATGCGTAAAAACTTAGGAATTTATGAGCTTCTACGTAAATTTTCTAATTTTCCAGGTTGAGGATGCTCAAGGCCGTGAAGCACCAATTCAGCGACTAGCAGATACAATTGCTGGGCCATTTGTTTACAGTGTAATGACATTATCAGCTGCCACATTTGGGTTCTGGTAATAAGTTTACTCTTTCCCTTTTTATCACAAATATGTTTGAGAAACAGTTGACTTCTCTGGTAGCTTATTACGTATAAATAGACAAAGGATAGGTACGCATGAACAAACTGGAAGAAGAGTTAGAAGATCTAAACAAATACTTGTTAGTCTCTGAAATGAGGGAATAATGGTGCTCAGTGACTTCTCATGGATGATGTTAATGGTGTGTTGGGTGACTCATAAGTCACAGTTGACATGTTGTTCCTAAAGCTATATCTTGAAGCCGTGTTTTTCCTCCTAACAGTTCACAAGCTGCTGTATTGAAAATCTATGTTCGATCATTCCTATGAGCTATAGTTGCATCTGATTGCATGTAATTTCTATTACAAGGTGCACTTGGAGCACTGACAAAAGTAATGTAGCCTTAGCATGTCACTCGGAATACAAGGCATCGGTTCACTTAAAACTACCTCCTGGAATTGTGTCAAATCAGGATCAAGTCCAATCAGACAAAATTCAGGCACCAAGTTCGCTCAAGTATTCCTGAGCACAGTTATCCTCTGGGATCTCCAATTTTTTGTTTGAAGACAAGGGAGGGGGAGAGTCTAGTGGTGAGGGCCCTCCACCTCAACAATGAGGTTGGAAGTTCGAGTAACCAAGGAGCAAAGTAGGAAAAACCACTATTATGCTCCTAGGTAGGAGGGGTTTGAGGATGGTGTTTACCATATCCCTAAAAAGAAAAACATTCGTGTTTGGAATAGTATACCAGTGAGTAAAATGCTACCTGCTTTGAGCAATGTAATTCTTGATATTCCTATATTTTTCCGCAAGTAACAAATTATTTCATTGAGACTGAGCTCTACAGCATTTACAGGAATCCCTAACTCAGGTTCCCCTTAAAACAGTTTCAGGAAAACCAAGGCTCAAACTAAGTTCTTAACTACAATGAAATATTTTCAGCTCCAAAACTTGAAGCTCTAGACTTAATCTCAGTAACAATGTTCATGGACTCGGCATTCAATGGTCTGGTTCCTGTTTTTGAAAATACATGCATGTGGCACATAGAGCAATCTTCATCAATCATTTCCTCCAGCTCCTTTTCATATGCAACAAGATCGCTGATTCTCAAGACCTCTAGGGCAGTGGCGTGCAAGGGATTCTCGTAAGCGGTGTCAACATTTAAAGAAATAAACGAAAAAAATAATATTTTTTTGGTACATTGGAAAGGACTAGAAAAGTTTGAACTCGTTCATAAGCTACATGGCTTAAATCTGCCAGGAGGAGAAACTCCATATCCTTGAGCGCCTCTTCCCATATTAGTAAATCTTCTTAGTGCTTGTGCCCTTCGTTTGCCAGAAAGTCGGCACATTGATTGACCTCCCCCCATGTATGTTTAATGATGGCCTTTGTAGCTTCCAAAAAATATTTGCAATCTTCAACAATAGCCCTTTGTTGGGGGAGGGGGCGGTATTGTATGTCTTCTTCATTGACAAGCCTGGTGGCAACTGGCAAGTAGGCAGTCTGTTTCCACTTCTAAGTCTTTGTAGAATTTCTTGTGTAAGTTTGATCCTTTTTTGATGCTCCATAGTTCTGTAACGAGTCTTGAAGTAGCCTTTACCTTACTTGAGTATCCTAACATCCACTTTCCTTGGTCATTTCTAAAAAATATTCCTCCAAAAGTAGCATCTCCTGTTTGCGTTTTGGCACTACCATCAGTGTTCAGTTTTATCTTTCCTGCACAAGGTGGAGACCAATCTATTAGTTTTAACTTGTTTGAGAATAGGAGTTTGACTAGGAGATACTCCAACAATTTCCTTAGCATACTCTGTAATTTGTCTGATTCAGGAAAGTTCATGTGTCGATCCCAACAAAAAAAGAAAAAATACAGTAAAGCCATCATTTAAAAAAAAACACAAGTACAAAACTACAACTTTCCTTGACATGTTCTCATATTTTGATTTATAATAGTCTCACTAGAAATAGTACTAAATACATCTTTGTCGACATCGCTTCGACTCGTCGGCCCTTTCCTCAAAGTTAATGAACTTGGTTTTGAAGGGTCGGAGGTGCTTTAGGAAAAGATCTCTTCATTGAAATTTAAACTGAAGTAAAAATTAAAATATCAATTAGGTAACCGCTAAATGATTTCATAAAGTTCAACTCAAAAAGAAAAATAATGTATGTCTTCAACAGTGAATGTAGTTTAGTTTCCCCTTACAAGGAAGGTCATTGGATCAATGCTACCTGGCATATTAACTTTTAATCAGTAAGAACTAGCATTGCTCAAAAAATTTGAAACAAAAAACAAGCTATCGAGGTTCGAGCTACTGACCGCCTAACCAGAGAACCAAGATGCAACTTCTGACAAACGGTGTGATTTCTCTCTTTATTTACACATTTTTTTATATTTGCATGTTATTGATATATACATATAATGAAGTGGTGTCGGATGACACCGCTTCCATCAAGGTAAATCCGTCCCTGCTCTAGGGCATCATCTGATAGAGAAACCCTAGAACATCACATTATATGAGCTTTGGTATAAGCATTCAAAATATAGATGATCAATGATTCTGCAACAATTTGGCGAATCCTTGATACTCTTATTTGGTTAACTTATGTCTTTCTAGCAATGATATAATAAATTTATTACTTTATCAAAATCAATTTGGTAGCAGCAGAAATGAATCTTTGAAACTCTTATTTGGTTATTTTAAGTCTGTCCAACAATGATAGCATGGTCTGGTACTGCATATATTTTCATGTTAATGAGTAATTACTTATAATTTTCTGTTGTTTGATATTTATTGCTCATTATATAGGTATTATGTTGGGTCACACATCTTCCCAGATGTTTTATTGAATGATATTGCCGGACCAGAAGGAGATCGTTTGCTTCTGAGCCTGAAACTTGCTGTAGATGTATTGGTGCGTCATGTTGAACTGATGAGCCATTTTATATCAATGTCTTTCTAACTAACTTAAATTGCTTCTCCATTTCCCTTCTATCTTTGTCTAGAAAAAATTTAGTCATTCTCTATTCTATCAGTTCTTGTTAGAGGCTGCCCTTGTGCTTTGTTTTCTGGTGACCTTTGTGCTTCTCCATTTGCTCTTACGATGTACCTGGTGAAGGAAGATTTGGCCTATTACTTTAGGGAGATGAAATTGTTGGAGTAATTCACTTTAGCAGAATCTTTATTAGATGACACAAAGTAGAAACCAAGTTGTAAAGTTTACCGATCAGAAAGAAAAATAGAAAACAAATTGAAAAGTTTAAAAGAGAAGAATTACTGCAGAAGGCAGCTTTTCGATGCTATTGCTTCATAAATACGGTATCATTATAGGTGAAAGCACAGGAACTGCTTGTCTACAGGCAAAAGTTTGTTCTCTTTGTCTATTGAGAGTAAATAATTTGTAATAATTGTGATATGACTTGATAACCTACCTTATAAGAAAAAAACAATTGTGATACCAGTCGACCAAGCTTATTGTGGTCAACTCACCTAGTTTATTCTAATTCTGATGCATAGCTTGTTCTGGGACTTGAAAGTTCGAGCATATGATCCTCCACTTATAAATGTCCTAAAATGGTGTGTTTTCTTTTGGATTAACCATATTATTGTCTTTGATATTTTGACAGGTTGTCTCCTGCCCTTGTGCTTTAGGCCTTGCCACACCAACTGCAATTCTGGTTGGAACCTCACTAGGTACATACTAAGATTTAAATGCTTTTGCTGTAGTTCAAGGTGTTTCCTCCATTCTCCCTGCTATGCAGCAATTGAGGACATACCCGTTACATTCCTTATCCTCTTTTGATATTCTTTCCTCACAAGAGTACTCTCCTTGATGTATCTCTTGCTTCATAAACTAAACTGCTAGGAGATTTAGATGTTCCAACAAACAAGCAGAAACGTGGGCTCCTTGGATATCAAAAATGCCAATAATACAAGCAATTCCAGAAAAGTTTCAAGCTTTCGTCCTAGATATATACTCCTTCTGCTCAAGTTTATGTGACCCTATTTCCCTTTTAGTCCGTTCAAGAAGAATCACTCCTTCCTAAATTTGGAAACAATTTAATTTAAACTTCTCATTTAACCCTTAATGAAAAGCTTTTATAGCCACACAAATGTATGGCATGTCTAAAACCACAAGTTTCAAAAGTCTTGCAGCCACACAAATGTTATTGGCATGTTTAAGACCACAAGTTTCAAAAGTCTTATTTTTTCTTAAACTCCGTGGCAAGTCATAGTTTCACATAAATTGAAACTGAGGGAGTATCATGTAACAACCGAAAACAAGAATTTTCGAGAATTATTTGTAAACTAGGAGTCTACCTTGAGAATGTTATGCAAAGAGGATTCTTGATGGTAAGTTTTTTTTCTTTGAAATAGTACATCTCGAACACTTCGAGCAAAGTTGGTCTAAAGAGCAGGTTGGTCGAGTCAAGGTACTGACTGTGAATGGCAGTTCACCAATGAGAAGAGAGAGTAACTGCTGAAAATTAGTGTATCCGTTAATCGTTGCACTTGTTGCTGCGAGTGTGGTGGTGTTGGGTCTGTGTTTTGAAAGGTGCCACTGGGGTGTGCCCCAGGCGCTATGAAAATGAACTGATGGCCATGGAGGTGCATGCCGCCAGCCTTACCCAATGCGCACTATTACTTTGTGGCTTAGTTTATCCGCAATCAATCAACTATGCCTGAAAAATCAATTCCATTTTGTTGGTTTCATAGAGGAAGAGGAGCAATTGAGATTTGTGATGGGAAATTGTACTGCTATTTGCATGAGAGAAAGCCTACAACATGCAAGTGCCTTTATTTTTCAAAATACTTTTTTTCCTTATTTTTTTCTTCAAAATACTTTTGCTGTCACTTGATGAAATTCCGTTCAAAAGCAACTAACGGAGAAGAGAATGTTTAAACTCTCACCTTCAAAGATCGATTTGAACTTGAATAACTAAAATTTAAGACACAAAAAGACTTGCCACGTGGTACATGAATGCATTACGAGTGCTGGCTGGTCTTATAGAGATTAGAGAGTTTGCTGGACAATATGGAGAACAATATTAGTAGAGCCTCCATGGCCAAAATTTGTGGAACCTTTTCTTACACTTTCCCTTTGGGGCGTTAGGTCTATCTAAATATGGTTATAGGCTTATAGCCTGTTGCTTATTTTTTACACTTTTTACTGCTTAGCCATTAAAAGAAAGGAAGGAGCATAAGATAACATAAAATTACAAGAGCAGAAGAACATAAAAGGATTACTGGCAAGACTCACTTTCTAAAGATTCTTCCTTGTTTTTTTAATAATCGTGGTGTCCCGGCCAACTTGCGCGCACCTCGACTAATTCCACGGGATATTTGATACCTCCTACCAGCAACATGTATCATGTAACTTTGTTCACCATGGCCTAGACAGATGGAAAGAAATCACTTAGTGTTTCTCAATTGGGATTTGAACCTGACACCTCACGGTTCTCCTCCCGCTTCATTGACCATTAGGCCACACCCTTTGGTAAAGATTCTTCCATGTTTGGTAAATTAATTCATATCTGAATTTTCTAGGATTTTTCATATTTTTTCTATTTTAAATTAGATTTCAGTTGTAAAGAAATTGCAAGTTAGGTTGCTGTTTGGCAAGAACACTCCACCTCCAAACAAGAGGTTGGAGTTCAAGTTACAAAAGGAGGAAACTGAGAACTGTTGACTCATGGGCAGGAGGGCTTGGGGGTGAGGTTTACCATATTAAATCATACATTATACACAAATTTTATGGGGCTTACATTTAAGGTCCTTCACTTTAGTAAAATTGGCCAGAGTTGGGGAGACACCTCCACTGAGGATCTTTAGAGAAGGTTGGGAATGGAGAGCGCTATCTATGTTTACATTCAACTGTATGATAATTGGCAGCTTGGGGAAATGTGAGACTCCTCAACACCCTCCCTTCCTTAGTCATCTCCATCTCTCTTTCCTGATTAGCTCTTCCTCTTCCTTTCTTTCCAATTTATTTCAGTGTTAATCTTCCTTTCATAAGCTAATCCTCCTTTCTTAGTCTAATTTCTTCTAGTTACTACTTCATTTCTGGTCCTTTTTTTAGAGATTCAGTTCAATTTCTCTGTTTTGCTTTAAGAGGATGGTCGACTTCATATTCTATCCCCTATCCTACCAAGCTCTTACCTGGGTTATTTTTCAGCGACCACTGAGTAAATTAAGCCTAGTATACAGCAATGAGAAAGGTGGTTGTTGTAAGATTTATCAGATATAATAGTGGGGAACATGATCTTTTTGGCTGGAAATAAGACTTTTGATGTTGTGGTGGTTGGAGATAACTGTTATGAAATCATTGAAGGGAAAAGGAACTTTGTCAGCAGGTTGTCTATAGATAGAATCAGCATTTGGAAATCTGTTAACTGTTTGATAGTGGCATCAAAAGGCAAGGGGAAGGCTAGAGAGAAACAAGATATGCTTTGAAGGCAAAAAGAGTCACATTTCACTGGTAAAAAACAATTGTATTCATAATATGTACTATTGGTGTAAGGAGGGTTTGTTAGAGGATATGGATCAATATCTTGATTTCCTAGATATGTTAGGGAGAAATTTGTAATGGTTGGTTGGACTGAGTTTTTTCTTTCTGTTGTAATTTCTGTACCATTTTGGTACTTCATTGATAAATTTTACTCTACCTTGTGAAAAAAAAGACACCTCCAATGAGGACCTTTGCCACATATTTGGACCTATTCATGCAGAGTTTCAGCTTATATGTGCAAGTATAGTCGAATGTCATATCATGCTGCTTATTTTGATTTTGGATTCGGAAAGACTTGACACAACAATATTCAGAAAAACACTAACATACTTGCCTTTTTGTTTTCCCCTTTAGTTTAACCGGCAGTTGTTCATTTTTCATGACATAACCTTATAGATTGTCAAATTTACTAAAGCTTGTAATTATCTTTTGAAACCAAACAGGAGCAAGACAAGGACTTCTTATCAGAGGAGGAGATGTACTGGAACGCTTGGCAAGTGTGGATCATGTCATGCTGGACAAGGTGTTTATTAGTTCTTCAATTGAGTACTTAGTTGCAACTTTTACTTCCACAGCTAAAATAAAAAAATCTATAGTGATTTATTTGGATTACAAACATGATCTCTGCTTGCAACTCTCAGACAGGAACTCTGACTGAAGGAAAACCTGCTGTCTCTGCTATCACCTCATTGGGTCATGAGGAATTAGAGATTCTTCAAATAGCTGCCGCAGTGGAGAAAACAGCATCACACCCCATTGCTCATGCTATTATAACCAAAGCAGAATCATTAAATTTGAGTATCCCTGTCACACGTGGACAATTGGCTGAACCTGGCTCTGGAACCATGGCAGAAGTAAATGGCCTCTTGGTTGCAATTGGAAAGCTGAAATGGGTTCAAGAACGTTTCCAGCAAAAAACAGACCTTTCTGATTTGATGACTCTTGAGCAATCTGTGATGCATAAATCATTACAGGACAGTCAATCATCTAATCATTCAACAACAGTTGTATACATTGGTCGGGAGGGAGAAGGTGTGATTGGGGCCATTGCAGTATCTGATAAATTACGTGAGGATGCTGAGTCTACATTAAGAAGGTAAGCTTGAAGATAATTTCAAGTGCAAATTTTAGATGAATCTTAGAAGTTACAATCATCATCAGTCTCCCTCATGACCCCACTCCTCAATTTTCTCCTTGCTGCATAGATCTGTTTCTCCTCGCGCAGTTTTACAGACTCCAGATTTCTATGAACATGTTATAGATTGAAACTTAGATCATAAAGATTTTACAGATGTTCCCATCAGATTTCAATATGAATGGATTCAATATGTAGAGCATCACAAGAATGTGTTCCACCACCTGCCCGTTGCTCATCCCTTTTCTTTTCTTCTAACTTCCCCTTGTAAAATTCTTAATTTGATTCTTGTTTAGTTTTCTCATATTTTTCTTTTTAATTCTTACCAATTGAAGGCTTCAGCACAAGGGAATTGAAACAGTACTGTTATCGGGAGACAGGGAAGAGGCAGTTGCAACTGTAGCAAAGACAGTTGGCATAAAAGACAAATTTGTCAATGCATCTTTAACACCCCAGCAGAAATCTGCTGCCATCTCAGGTCTTCAAGCTTCAGGCCACCGCGTCGCCATGGTAATTCCATTTATCTGGTGAAAACCTAATATATTTTACTTGTCCCTCAAACATATAGAAATATCTTGTCCATAATACCATGTGCAATTGCGTCGCCGTGGTAAATGCATTTATCTGGTGAGAACCTAATATATTCTACTTGTCAGTTGTCACTCAAACATATAGAAGTTATCTTGTCTACAATACCATGTGCAATTGGCTGCTACCTCTCTCCCAGAACACTAACTTAAATAACAATTGACTTCTACAATTACACGACCCTTCTAAGGAAACTGCTTCTCCATGGCACACAACATCCGGTAATCAACTGTCATATTTTGCCCTCTAGCAAGTGTTGTCATATTTCCTTTTTCTCTTTGGGGCTCTTCATTACTATTTATCTCTCAACGAGTATTAGTTTTGTACTATATGAGCATGTGATTTGCTAAGTGGCCGTTTGGCCATGAATATTTTTTATTTTTTTCCGGAGTTGAATTCCGGAAATCATGCTTGGCCATAAAATTACGGAAAACTCCGGAATTTGAAAAACACCAAAAAGTTATCCAAAAAGTTGTTTTCACCTTTTTCTCTCTAAATCACTCACAAAAATTCAAAAGCAACTGCAATTTGTATTCATGGCCAAACACAACTCCAATTTCCAAATACAATTTTTCACTTTAAAACAAACACTACTTTTTTCAAATACTCACAAATTTCATGGCCAAACGGGCCCTAAATGTCAGATGCTATGCACGGCTGTCTAACTGGAACTTCATATTTGAAGGTTGGTGATGGCATTAATGATGCACCTTCTCTTGCTCTTGCTGATGTGGGGATTGCTTTGCAAGTTGAAGGACAGGAAACTGCTGCTTCAAATGCAGCATCCATTATACTCCTTGGAAATAGACTCTCACAGGTACATGTTCCATGTCATCAAAGTGAGGCTTTTGTTTACTTTTATTTTTACTCAAACAAATATTTAATCATTTCCACATATTAGCGTCGACCATAAAATGGTGTAGCGTGTACCAAGTCATTTTTTCTTTAATAAGTTGTAACATGTATTAGGCCATATAAAGAGGATACACCTATTTAGTCATTAACCCCTCGTGTCTTGTTTGTGCTTATCTTTTCATTGAATGGTCATGAGAAGATGGATTCAAAATTTCCTTTATCAAGAAAAAGGTGGATTATTGTTTATTTGTAAAATGTTGCTGAATATCATAGCACAAAGAACTACATATAGTACATTAACTTATTTCACACTAAAGTTTTGAGGATTGTCGAGAAGCTATGATTAGGTTCAGGTGACTGAAAGCAGACTGTACCTCCTGTGTGTATATCAGCAATTTCTATGGGATGATTATACAAATGTTCAATACAAGTTACCTGTGAATTTATTCTGTTGAAACAAATGATGACGCGCCTCATCTTGTAATTGGTAATGCTTCCTAACTCTTTGGCAGGTGCTGGAAGCTCTTGATCTTGCACAGGCAACAATGGCAAAAGTTCATCAAAATTTGTCTTGGGCAGTTGCATATAATTTGGTTGCGATACCAATTGCAGCTGGAGTATTACTTCCAAAGTTTGATTTTGCAATGACACCATCTCTTTCAGGTATAACATCCATATTGCTTGTTCTGCCTCTCGGTCCAAAGGATTTAAGATACCTTGATGTTGCCTTATGTGGCATCTTGTTGACAATCCGTTGGAGAATATAGCCAATATACTTCTTAGAGGGGTTTTTCACCATGGTTTCTTTATTAATCTATGTTGGTGGTTTTGGAGAAAATTCGACCTTGATCAAGCTTTAACTGCGGCTGCAAATTGTGAAAGATAATTAACAGTTGTTACTTTCTTTTTTTCCTGACAGGAGGGTTAATGGCTATGAGTTCAATATTTGTCGTCACCAACTCACTGTTACTACAATTCCACGGGTCTGAAAGGCAAAGAAAAGAGAACCTTACCTATAAACACGCTCAAAAGGAGCAATAACTCCTTCCTCATCCAAATCATGGAGTTGCCATGTAAGAATCTGAATCTATGGTATCTTTTGTGCTACTCACTCTTGGACTTTGCTGTTATGTCAGCTTCAAGGGGGAGAGAGCTGAGAGGAGCTGTAGTGTCATAATATAGTAGTTAATAGAGAGTATTGTCAGAATGCTTCCATCTGAAAACCGAGACAATGGTGTCGTTAATACAAAATAAATAAGTAAATAATAAATATTTGTCATTATGAGCTCAAATCCGAAAAAGAACAAAAGAAAGTAAAAGAGAACACCGGCACACGCACAAGGGATCATTGAATATATGTTAGATCACATCAATTACTTTTCCTTTCGTTGCGAACAAGTAGGAATGGCATCTGGTATTGAAGTTCAAAATTTGACATACGGATTTGAATTTAGGTTTTGGAAAGCTCAATTTCATACTCGTATATTTGGAGTTTGAAATTTCAAATTCGTATTTATTAAGTTTGAAATTTTATACTCGTAATTTTAAACTTTAGTCTCGTAAGTCTGAATTAAATTTTATGGCGGAAAACTTAAAAACTGTTATAGACCAAACAAGAGAACCCAACCCAAAAGTTGGGAGAGATCCATTTAACAATTCTTTCTTTCACCGAAGGGACAATTGGCACATAACATTTGCCCCCGTTTGAGAACCAACGACCCAGTTGGTCACTGGCTGGCACCTTTCTTGGGTCCAGGCCACCACTTTGAATTGCTGCCTCATGCGTGGATCGTCCGACTTTGATAGTAATTTTATAGACCAACACGAGAACCCAACCCAAAAGACTCGTCTGATATGTGGGAGAGCCCATTTAGCCTATAAACCCATTAACATTTCTTTCTTTCACTGATGAGGGACAAACACATAACAAAAACTTTAGCTATTCTTTAAACTGAAAAAGACCAAAAAGACCCGTAACGTATGGAAAATAGTTTACAAATATCCTTCCTTTACCTTTTGGTCTAACAATATCCTCAACTTCTTGTTTAGCTCAAGAATACCCCCTCAGACTAATAGCTTAAACCTGATGGCTTTTGCAATTTAAAATTGTTACCTGACCTATTATGATTTGCTACATATATTACTTAATTCAAAAAATAAATCCACCTATTTCTTAAACCCAAACCCGCCCTTAATAATTTGGCCTGTTTCTTTCAACCTAAACCAATGATCCCATTCTCATTTAGACGCAACATTCAGCCCCTGTGCTTAACCTTCAAGCTACGCAGTTTGTATTTCTCTTGAAATGGAGGTGATTGGGCTCAACAATATTTGGTAATGTCCACCACAAAAATTTCAATTTATATGATGTAGTTTGATTATAAACAAAGTTTAAGAAATAAAGGAAGACTTTTGAATCTTGTGGTCTAAAACAAGTCAAAGATGCTTATGTGGTTATAGATTATCTCGTTAAGCGTAAAAGATAAAGTTAAATTGTTGTCGAATAAGAAGTGTCATTTTTTTTACTAACTAAAAAAGAAAGTGTGTTATATAAATAAAGCCAGAAGGACTAGTCCAATTGGTACTAGAAAAATAAGAGCGGGTAGAAATTAGCTTGAGTTCAGGCTTTATAATCTATTGGCAGTGTAGAAACTAGGGCCGACCAACAGGACGGGTTCGAGGTTGGAAGGGACCCGGCGGGACGGGACCCGATGGGATGCGAGGAGGGGGGGGGACTCGGGCGGGACTGGCGGGTTCTGCCAGTGTCCCGTCCCACTCCCGGTCCTGTCGGAAAATGGGCCTGGTATTTATCGGGTCGGGATCAGGTTTTCCATTTTTTTTTGCACTTAATTTAAAAAAATAGCATATATATAAAGTATAAACACATTAATAATTGAACAAGATAGTATAATAAAAATATTCAAGACTGTTTTTGTGTCTCTTATATTATTTAATAGAAATATGATTTTTTTGTAATACAATTGTCAAAATTGCAACTTTGTGGTGTTGAAAGTTGCAAAGAACATAGTAAAATTACAATTAAAAATATTACATATGTAAAAACACCTTTTCTAGTTTCTTTATAATTTCTTGTGGTTCTTCGGTTAGAATTGGTATTTGTTGGTCAAATTGCTCGACGTCGCTTCCACCTCCTTCGGATAATATGTCGTTGTAGTTTTTTGTCTTCTTCGTTGATCTCCGGTTGACCGCACCTTCTCCACTCCGCTCGTATCTAATCTCTAAATAATACTGCATTCTCTAAGCTGTCTCCCGCTAATGAGTGTTTGTGCTCTCCTATTTGAAATATGCCGGCCGAAAAAATATTTTCAGACGTTGTTGATGACGCTTGAATGTTCAACACATCTCGGGCCATCTTTGATAGTGTCAAAAATGTCTTCTCATTCTCCCTCCAATATTTCAGCAAGTTTTCACGTCCTTCATTGAGAACTGCTTCGTACGGTACAACACCCTGCAAAACAAAAACATCGAACTCGCTTAGTAGTGTTACCACTATACATTCTACTTCTAAGGCTTTCAATACTAGCCGCAGAAACATCATATCTTTTTTGAGGTTGTGTTGAACAAGAAGATGATGGTATGGAAACGAGTTGGTTGCTAACACTTTCTTGTTGGTAATAGCTATATATTTTTTTGCATTCATCTTGTATGCTAGACAACACTTCTTCTTTAGTTTGTTCAATAGGTGGTGGGTCATTTGGATTTTTGGGAGTTGGAGGAGTTAGTACTGCTATACAATCATAAATAGTTTCAAAAAGTGTTTTACATCCGTCTATTTTAATAGTCAGATTTAATACATCACCAATAATATAAATAGTAGGAATAAAAATAAATTTTTTATTTTATTTTGATGAATATTTTTAATAGGTGCCTTATAAGCCGATTTTTTCATATATTCACTAAGTAGTAAAAATATTAGAGCTATATAAAATAACATTGTTGAAATAGTAGGATAATATATATCGAAAAATTCTTTTGTTGTTTGAAAAAATTTCTCTAAAAATACAATAAATTCTGAAATTTTTTCTCAATCGCTATCTACAACCATATCAGTTGGAGTTCGATTATGGGCGTTAAAAATAAAGTTATAGGTCTTCTATAGTCATAAGCAACAAGTAGTTGCTCGTATAAAGAATTACACCTAGTGACTACTTCTTCGGGAATTTTTTGATAAGATAGTCCGCAATCGTGACAAGTTTTTTTATAATCTTTTTTTCGTTGTATTCTATTACTTTTAAAAATAAAATTTATAGTAAATTGTATTTTATTAAGAATGTCTGCAAAAGTGTTAGACCATCATTTATAACTAAGTTATATATATGGCACGCACATTTTATATGAAAATGATTTGAAAAAATGGAGTTAAAAGATCTTTTAAAATTCTAATAGCATAATTATTAGAAGAAGCGTTATCTAATGTAATAGTCATAATTTTATCAGTTATTCCGTAATAATCACAAACTTGATTAATATTCTCTGAAATAAAAGTACCAGTGTGCCTATCATCTACATATCTATACGCTAAAATACATTTTTGCATAGACCATTTATAATATATCCAATGACAAGCTACCGTTAAATAATCATGGCCGTTAGTACTACGGCCTATATCAGACGTGATAGATACTTTATCAGGAAAATGATACAAGGAATAACGTAAATACTGTTGATATTCATGTGCAAATTTAAATACATCTCTCTTAACATTTGATCTAGGAAAAAATCGTTAAAAGCAAGATTATACATATCTCTAATATAATGAATAAAGCCAGAGATGATGGAAATGAAAAAGTCAAACCCTCCACAACAACTAATTTTGCTATTGACTATCTCTATATTTATAGTATTTAGGGCCTACAATTCCCCCTCGTCATAGTATTAATTTGACCATGTATTTGATCCGGGACAGTATGTGAACCTTGTCCAAACTAAGAGGGTATTGGCGCACCCTACATTTCAGTCAGGTGTTGGTTCCACCTATCTTTGTGAAAGTTTTGTACGTGTCTCAATAAAAACCCCTTTCCCACCCTGACCTTTTCACATTTTAAATTTAAAAATATTTTTACAAATTTGACATCTAACTACTTGATTCTCTTCGTCCCTATCAAAAAAAATTCATGCATATGATTTTAATGGTCGTTTTGTTGGGCCTCGTCTCATACTAGGGGGAATAGGAGGCGCTCCAGTTGGAGGTGCACTAGTTGGTGTTTCATCTACGTTAGTGGGTGTGTCATCTAGATCATGTTCTAAATTAAAGTCTTGTTGAGTTTTAGAAAATATCTCCTCGTCTAAATCTAATGGTATTTCAGGAAAAAAATCAGTATCAACCAAATCATCCTGTCTAGGAATAGAATGACTAGAAGAAGTACCCCTGCCCTTGTTACCCATACTAGAAGAAGCTTTACCCTTACCCTTAAACATACCTGTAATTCATTCTATTTTAATTATATGAATATATGCTAATAAATAATTAAAGATAATAAAATTAAGTGCGCTAATTAAAATAAAGAAATAATAACAATTTAATGAAGGAACGGATGTACCAAACGCCGACGTAACGTCGACGTGTAATCGAGAGGTTGAAAATTGAAACTTTGCTTGATTGATGATCCTCAAGCTAGTTTCCAACTTCACTCCCAAATGAATAAATAAAATTGAATATTTAGTAGACAATGTAGAGAGATAGATTGAGAGATTAGAGGGATTGTAGGAAGATTTGTGAGAAAGATGAAGAGAAAATGAGGTATTTATAGTTGGAAAATTGGATTAAAGTGTAAATATAATAATTTAGGGGTTAAAAATAATAATTCTAACAATCCCCACATATCTCAAAAGAAATATTAAAGAATAGACTGAAAGGAGAAGTTTTGTTGGGTTTTCACATATCTCAAAAGGAAAAGAATGAGAAAGAATATTTTGCTGGGTTTTTACATATGAGTATAATGTATCAAATCTGGTGTCGCGTAGATTATGAATCAGACCTAGATAAAATAAGCTTAAACTTACAGAATAACTGGTGAAGTTTAAAATTTCTATGAACCAAGAACTCTTGTAAGCGTAGGGTCTTATCTATCGCATTATACTCGCACAATCTGTGTTGGTATCGCGATTTTGCACTAAGAGGTCATGTGCTTGTCCTGAACTCCTGATATTCATGATTGCTCTAGAAATTCATCACAATTTCATAAGAGCGGCACCACTCCACTCTCATATAGGTTCATCCATCAAGTTTATTTTGTAGAGCAATACACCACCTATAAATGATATGTTAATGGATTAAGAGTTTATAACCCAGCCTTACTTTTCTTGCAGATTTGCACTATATACACACTATAATGATCACGGAAGGGACACATTTTATAATGCACAAGATCAAACAATGATTTGTTATTACCCATATGAACCTACCTTATGGGATCTCCAATCACATAGGTTGGGTTACCATACTGTTCGATATACAACCTGACAAAAATCTCATTCCCGTCAAAGATTTATTTATTAATTTTCTTCCAAAAAGTTTAGTCTGAGGATTGACCAAATTCACTTTTGACTTCACATAATTTAGGAATATAATTTCATCTCTTAACAGTTGTTTTACCACATTATGTCTCAACATCAATACTCACTAAGAACTATCTTAGCATCATTACTAGCCAACTCCAAATCACAAATTCAATTTCATTGTGGTGTACTTGACTGATTTTCATATTATTATACCCCCACAAAGAATGAGCACATAACCACCAATAAATTTTGTCTCATCTAAATCAGAGATACATAAAAATCACAATTTTCAGAGATACATCAAAATCATAATTTTCAGAGATACATCAAAATCACAAATTCAAAATCACAGACTTATCATAACTGGGCCTTGTATCATGTACGTAGTTGCAATTTTCTATTTTTTTTAAAAAAAAATTTGATATCCAACTTCCCGACTTACGCCAGATTATTACTGGAGATAGTAGTCCCGGTCCCTCAGTACTACTACCAGTAAATCGCGAAATGTGCCTGAATGACTAGGGTTTAAGAACAGATCAACTGATATCACCTACAAGGTCCTACCCCAGAAGAGAGCAAATTGTTGCCACCAGGGTTCGCACCCACGCTACAGACCTCTAGCTGAATTTTAAATTCCCCTCCTTTGCCATCCAACTATGCACGGGGGACGCAATTTTCAATTTTACCAGAGATCTTTTCCTCCTCTGCCTTCTTTTTCTATAAATTTGACAGGTATCCTATCTTAACATTACTATTTAATATGTGTCCAATTTTTAATTTACGCCTGTTTTTATTTTGCAACAATTTCAGATATATGATGTCATCTGAATTTCAAGATAAATAGCTGAAGTCAGATAAAAATAAGTGAATTTCAACTATATATAGCTGACGTTCATACAAAAATGGTTGACGTTTAAAAATTATTTATTACTGGACGTTTAATTTGCTGTGTTAAAAATAGTTATATAGTATATATTTTAAAATATTTTTAATAAAATAAATTTTGCTACTACATGTATATTTGTTATTTAATAATTTTCATTTATCTATTGTTAATTTCAACATTTTATTATGTATAAAATAATGTATAAATTTTCATAAATTTATACAAAAATTAACTATACGAAAAAGAAAAAGTGGAACCATAGATTGTACAAAATAATGCCTAATTTACGTGGAAAGGAAAGATGAAAAACAAATATTATATTAACAATATACATTTTATATGAACATTATTTTCTTCACCGCTCTCGACTAAATGTATTAGCAATGTACGAATGAGATAAAATAAAGACCAAAAAACCCTTAAAAGTATGAAATTCACATGTAATGATTCTTATATTATTATTTATTGTATAAATATTTTTTACATAATTATAATTAGTAACTGAACCAAATAACCCCTTAATGATTGCTATCTAATATTTTATATGAAATTATTATTTAGGGAGTTAAATAGTTTTATCTCCCTAAAAATAGTGAAAAAACAAGTTTTTTCCTTTTTAATATTCATATTTCAACCATTTATTTTTTGACAGTGAATACGTAAATCTGGTAAGCGGTCGTTTGATTCGAGGACAAAGTTATCCCAAAATTAGGTCTTAGGATTATAATTTTGAAATTAATAATTTCTAGATTATTTTATACTAGTTCTTTATTTGATTCATTGGATTAAAAATGAAATATAAGAGTATAATTCAAAACATGTGTTTGCTTTGAAACTATATAAAATTGAATAATTTTTTGTTTTAAATTTTAACCTAGGTTATTTTAATGAATTAATATATTTGACTCATTTATTTTTCTAAAATTTTTAGTAACTTTCAATCTATTACTACACAATTTAACTATTCCAATTTATCGTCGGTGTAGGGATTTGTTGGGTTCAAACATATAAGTAGGCACATCGAAAGTTTAAAATTTTATTCTACTTACCCCAACAATTTCTTCTGGTATAGTTATATGACAATTGAAACCTGTAACATAAAACATGAACACTTACATGTTAATAAATTTGGAGTATTTATTTAGGGATTACACACGACTGTCCCTTCGACTGCAAATACTATGCTATGGTGTATTCCTCTGTCAAGAAAGCCAGAAAATCTTGGCAGAGGTTTGAGAGAGTTTCGTCCTAGACTCTAAGTCTAGAATTAGTTTATAGAATTGGTGTATAATAAACAATGGGGATGCTGTATTTATAGTTGAAAATTAGGTTAGAATGTTTTAGGGTTAGGCTTAATCCTGGCCCAAAACCCGAGGTGCAGTGGGCCAGTTCGACTGGGTTCACTGCCGGGTCGGCGCCGCGGTGCCTTACGTAAATTTATGTTTCTCGTTTTCATTTAATATAAATATTCAGCACATTAAATCCAAAATCCAATTTTGATTTAATTAAATAATTTCCATCTAATACAAATTATCCCATAGTTATTATCAATTTAAATATCTCGATTTCAAATCGAATATTTAATACTTTCTCAATACACCCTTAGATCGAAGAGACAATCGACATAGTGTGACCCTATATGTCATCATATATCGACACTAATTCAATTACGGTCCATACGGAACTCCTAGACTACGCCATACGACGAACTCAATATATGAAGTACGTTTACATGAATCCGGCAAACATAACCTTTATGTGAGATGATAAATTCCTTTCATTCGCGACACATTCGATCAAGCTTAGGATTTGCCATGTGTCTATTCAAATGGCTTGATCTCTTTATCTCATCCATATTAGTTGACAACTAGACCATATTCTAAATATGTTCTTGCATTGGCCAATGACTTGGTCAACCTAATATCACTGAGAAGGTGAGTGTTCTCTCGAATATCCAATCGAGGAATGAATCCTATTCTTGACTCAACTACCACATTAGTTTACATCATAATGCACCCAACACAAGCCGTATTTTATCCTATAAGGAGTTTAAGCTTGGGACAGGGTCAAAGTACATTACTCTGTAAACAAGGTGCGTATTGACCTCAAGTCAAAGTGTCTTTATCTCTCATACGCTGATAACACTTTAGACATGTATAACAAATAGTTTATCAGCACGGTATACCAATACTTTCCAAAAGTATCCATGTGTCCATCACTAGTAACCATAGCAAGTGTGACATACTATATTTTCTAAGAATGTGACGCAGACCACATGTCGACTTATAACATATCATCGGTATTCCATTCTCGATCATCATTAGTCGAGGCTATTTTAGAGTTACGCTCTATCATCAATATCTCACTCTATTAATGACAACGTAAGCTCAAGGGATGCACATTAATGAATAATTACAAACAATCAAATAATAATTCAATAATTGCAAATGCCATAAATATTAATCTTATTAATAATACGAATGTGTTCAAGTACATTTGTCCCTAATAATGATTGTCTCTAGGACATACATACTTTCAATCTCCCACTTGGCCTAGAGCCAATCTCCGATGTATCTAATACTCATGTTTTCAAAATGACCATTATGCTTAACTAAGCTTAATGGTTTAATAAACGGGTCAGCTAGATTATCATCTGTGGGAACATAGTCTAATCTTATTTCTTCAGTTTTCACCATCTCCCTGAGTATGTGGTATTTCCTCGGTACATGCTTGTTTCTATTTGTTGATATTGGTTCCTTAGCTTGCGCAATCGCACCAGTGTTGTCACAATAAATCGTTATTGGACAAGTAGCAGTTGGAAAACCCCCTAGTTCCTTCAGGAACTCAGATATCGCGATAGCTTCTTTACCAGCTTCCGATCCAGCAATGTACTCGACTTCAATTGTCGAATCAATAGTTGTAGCTTGCTTGGAACTTTACCAACTCACTATTCCGCCATTGAAAATGAAGGCATATCCAGATTGAGATTTGAAGTCATCAAGATCTGTCTGAAAGCTAGCATCAATGTACCCAGTACACACTAGCTTCTCTTGTCCACCATAGACTAAGAAATATTCTTTAGTTCGTCCCTAGGATTCTGCTGGAATTTGCAAGTCATACTAAGTGCATAGGCCACATCTGGCCTCGTACAGGTCATGGCATACATGATAGATCCTATAACTGAAGCATATGGGATTTTCTTTTCATGCGTTCAAGTTCTGCAACAGTAGAAGGGCTATCCTTCTTTGATAACTTGATGCCTTGACCCATAGAAAGACTTCATTTCTTGGAGTTTTCCATAGATAATCGTCTTAGCACTTTGTCTATGTATATGGACTGTGACAGCCCCAACAATCTATTAGGTCTATCTCTATAGATCCTAATTCCAAGAATGTAGCAGGCTTCATCCAGGTTCTTCATCATGAAGGTGCTGGATAACCATTTCTTGACTGATTGCATGAGAGTCTTGTTATCTCCCATTATTATTATGTCATCTACATATATAACAATGAAGACAATACCTCCTTCCTTGCGCATACTATAAATGCAGGGATCTTTTTTGCTTCTAACAAAGTCAAACGATTTGACTGCTTTGTCAAAGCAAATATTTCAACTCCTTGAGGCTTGCTTAAGTCCATAAATGGACTTATGTAGCTTGCATACTGCTTTGGGCTTAGTCTTGGAAGTAAAACCCTCAGGTTGTATCATATACACCTCCTCAATTAGGTTACCATTGAGGAAAGCAGTTTTAACATCCATTTGCCAAATGTCATAATCATAGTATGCGACTATTGCAAGCAAAATCCGAATGGACTTAATTTTCGCAACAAGTGAAAAGGTTTCATCATAATCGACCTAGGCCGTTGATTATAACCTTTAACCACAAATCTTGTCTTATAAGTCTGTACCTTGCCATATGCATCAATCTTCTTCTTGAAGACTCATTTGCATCCTATGGGTCTAACCCTTGTTGCCAAATCAACCAAGTTTCAAATTTGATTGATGTACATCGAGTCCATCTCAGATTTCATGGCTTCTTGCCATCTCTGTGAATCAATGTCTAACATAGCTTCGTTGTAGGTTGTAGGTTCATCGTCATTAGGAATATCTATTTTATTGTGTGTTTCAACAAGGAGATTAAGTCCTTCTAGCGGACGATGGGTCCTAGTGGTCATACGGAGTTGATTATTCTGCGTTTAAGTGTTTGTTGCATTTTGATTGTGAGAAGGTATTTGTGTGCTAGACAATTCATCACCTTGAGAGCTTTCAGGAATGTCATTTTCATGTATTTTCTAAATGGAATGATGTATAACCATTGTATCATCTTCCATTGGCTGTGTATGAGAGCCTTGCATTTCTGCACTATCTCTCATATCACTCCCACTGGTTGAAGGGCGTACTCTAAGTACCCAATCTTCACTAAATACTTCCACTGAATCTTTGTCTAGGTCTTTTGACAAGGGTTCAACTTCTGTGTTATCTTGTGGTTCTTGAATTTCTTCAAGTTCTGTCTTATTGCAGCTTCGTTCCTTGTAGACATAGTCTTCTTCAAGGAAAGTTGCATTTCTGGAAACAATGACCTTATGTTCTCCAGGAAGATAGAAATAATATCCCTTAGTTTCCTTTGGATACCCCACAAAATAATATTTCTCACTTTTAGATTCCAACTTGTCAATAAGCATCTTCTTTACATATGTAGGGCACCCTCAGGGTCACATGTGTAGTGTTGGCTTCTTGCCATTCCATATCTCATATGGAGTTTTCTCTACTGACTTTGAAGGAACCATGTTCAGAATATAAATTGAGCTTTGCAATACATAGCCCCAATGGTATGTTGGTAGAGCTGAGAAACTCATCACGGATCTAACCATATCTAATAGGGTTCGATTTCGCCTTTCAGCAACACCATTCATCTGTGGCATTCCAGGAGGTGTCCATTGTGATTGGACTCCATGAAGCTTCAAGTAATCCAGAAATTCTTTACTTAAGTATTCACCTCCTCGATCTGATTAAAGGGTCTTGATACTTGTTTCAAGTTGATTCTCTACTTCTGACTTGTACTCCTTGAATTTCTCAAAGGCTTCGGACTTGTGTTTCAAAAGATACACATGCCCAAACCTTGTGAAATCGTCTTTAAAAGTGATGAAGTAAGGGAAGTCTCTCTTAGCTTGAGTTGAAAATGGGCTACATACATCAGTATGGACCAACTCAAGTACCTCTTTGGCTCGCACCCCTTTCCCAGAAAGTGGTTTGTTGGACATATTTCCTCTTAAGCAAGATTCACAGTTACCATAGAACTCCAAGTCAAATGGTTCCAAGTAGTCTAACTTTCTTAATCTTGCTATCCTTGATTCATTGATGTGACAAAGTCTACAGTGCCATAAGTAGGTGGGGTTTCTTGGATTACTTATCTTAGCTCGTTTATTTTGCACATTGAAAATTTCACGACTACCATTTAGAACATACAAACCATCCACAAGCGGAGCATTTGCACAAACAAAACCATTAAAAGACAGTACATAACTGTCATTGGCAATAAATGAGAAAAACCCTTCAATGTCTAACATTGGGATATAAATGATATTCCTCGTTAATAAGGGAACAAAATAACAATTATTTAGTTCTAAACAAAAGCCTGAAGGTAAATCTAGTCTATAAGTTCCCAAGCGTTCAGCATCCACTCGTGCTCCATTTCCAACGCGCAGGTCTACCTCCCAAGGTCCAATTTTTCTGTTGTTAATCAGACCATGCACATTATTACAAATGTGTGAGCCACATACGGTATCCAATACCCACCAGTGAGAGTTATTTATAGACATATTTATCTCAATGACAAACATATCTTGTCCAATAGAGCCAGGAGCACCTAATGCTTTGCCTCTTCCTGGAGTTGTGCAATCCTTCTTCCAGTGCCCCTTCTTCTTGCGGTTGAGGCACACATTCGAAGCTACATTTGCCTTCTTCTGAACACTTCCTCTAGGTTTTATAACTGTAGGTGCAACAACTGTCTTACCCTTCTTCTTCTGCATGTTCTTACCCTTGGGTTTGAACTTGCTAGAAGAGCCCATCATGAGCACAGATTTACCTTTAGAGGTAGATAGTTCAAAGGTCTTCAGCATGTTGTGAAGATATGGAAGGCTTGCCTTGGTTCCATTCATATTGAAGTTCACAATGAAATTCTCAAATGAACCAGGGAGTGAATTCAGGTTCGGGTTGACATAGACGTTTATAGACAGCTTCGTTCCAATCGAAGCCAACCATTCTATCATCCCAATCATCTTCAGAATATGTGCTGACACTTGACCCCCATCGTTCAGCTTACACTTGAAAATGTCCCTCAACAGTTCATATAATTGTCTGAGACTGTGAGTCATAGAGACTCTTCAAGTGTTCTAGCATTTCATTGGGGCCCATGTTTTCATGTTGCCTCTGTAAGTCCAAGGTCATGGAGGACAACATTACACATTGTGCCGAGGTAGCATCGTCTAGATGTTTTTGATAAGCCACCTTGTTAAACAGGGCATACTCAACAGAATCTTCAACATGGACTGTAGGGAACACTGTGTCTAACACATACTCAATTCTTTCTAGACTGTAGGGAACTTGTTTGTCTCGACCAACATTTTCAGTGATAGATTCGACATTTTGTATAAACTAAGGCTGGCCAGTGGGCCGGGACGGCCCGACCCCGTCCCGAGCCCGAGTAAAAAAAATGGTAACGGGACTCGAACTCGGGACGGGACAATGTCTCGTCCCACCCATCCCGAGCCCGCCCCAATCCCGCCAAACCCAACCCCGCCCCGAGCCCGCCCCCGATCCCGCCCGAAAGCCCCCCTTTGCAAATATAATCGTTGCACCAACTATCATTTTAGATTTTGGTCGTTGGGCAACGGCCATTTTTGGCCTCCCCCAACCCCCTACCCCTTAATATTTATTTTTAACCCATAAGTTATTATATTTACATTTTAACTCAATTTTCCAACTATAAATAACTCATTTTCTCTTCATCTTTCTCACAAATCTTCCTACAATCTCTCAAATCTCTCAATATATTTCTCTACAAGTCTACATTGTTTACTAAATATTCAATTTTATTTATTCATTTGGGAGTGAAGTTGGCAACTAGCTTGAGGATCTTCCATCGAGCAAAGTTTCAATTTTCAACCTTTCGATTACACGTCGACGTTACGTCGGCGTTTGGTACATTCGTTCCTTCATTAAATTATTATTGTCTGTTTATTTTATTTAGCGCACTTAATTTTATTGTTTTTAATTATTTATTATCATAATTAAAATGAAAGGATTAAGAGGTATGTTTAAGGGTAAGGGTGCTTCTTCTAGTAGGAGCGGCAACCAGGGCAAGAGTACTTTTAGTCATCTTATTCCTACACAGGATGATTTTGTTGATACTCAATATTTTCCTACAATACCATTAGATTTAGACGAGGAGCTATTTTCTGAAACTCAAGAAGACTTTAATTTAGACGATGATCAAGATGATACACCCACTAATGTTGATGACAACACACCCACTAGTGCACCTTCAACTGAAATGCCTCTTATTCCCCCTAGTATGAGACGAGGTCCAGCAAAACAACCATTAAAATTAAATGCATGGACATTTTTTGATAGGGACGTAGAGAATCAAGTAGCTATATGTAAAATTTGTAAAAATGTTTTAAAATTTAAAACTGAAAAAAGGTCACGGTGGGACGGGGGTTTAATTAGACACGTAGTAAGTGCTCATTCAGCTAGGTATGCCCAATACCAGGCTTCAAAACCGGGTGCGCAAACGCCCGCTCCATCGGGACAAGGTTCACATACTGATATTGTCCCGGACCAAGTACATGGTCAAATTAACCCTATGACGGGAGAAATTGTAGGCCCTAAATACAATAAACATAGAGATAGGGAAGCAATATCAAAACTAGTTGTTGTGGAGGATTTGCCTTTTTCATTTCCTTCAACTCCCGATTATATTCATTACATTAGAGATATATATAATCATGCTTTTAACGATTTTCCTAGATCAACTGTTAAGAGAGATGTATTTAAATTCGCACATGAATATCAACAATATTTACGTTATTCATTCTATCATTTTAATGGCAAAGTATCTATCACGTCTGATATAGGTCGTAGTACTAACGGCCATGATTATTTAACGGTAACTTATCATTAGATAGATTATAAATGATCTATGCAAAAACGTATCTTAGCATATAGATATATAGATGATAGGCACACTGGTATTTTTATTGCAAATAATATTTATCAAGTGTGCCATTATTATGGAATAACCAATAAAATTATGACTATTACATTAGATAACGCTTCTTCTAACAATTACGCTATTACAATTTTAAAAAATAGTTTAACTCCATCTTTTTCAGATCATTTTCATATAAAATGTGCGTGTCATATATATAACTTAATTGTAAAGGATGGTCTATCACTTTTTCAAGACATTTTTAGTAAAATACAATTTGTTGTAAACTTTATTTTTAAAAGTAATAGAATACAACGAAGAAAAGAATATAAAAAAATTTGTCACGATTGTGCACTACCTTATAGAAAAAGTCCAGAAAAAGTATCCACTAGTTGGAATTCTTTATACGAGCAACTACTTGTTGCTTATGACTATAGAAAACCTATAACTTTATTTTTTAACTCTCATAATCAAAATTCAGCTGATATGGTTGTAGATAGTAATTGGGTAAAAATTTCCGAACTTATTGTATTTTTAGAGAAATTTTTTCAAGCAACAAAAGAATTTTTCGGTATATATTATCCTACTATTTCAACTATGTTGTTTTATATAACTCTAATATTTTTATTACTTAGTGAATATATGAAAAAACCAGCTTATATGGCAGCTATTAGAAAAATGTTTATCAAAATAAAAAAATATTTTATTCCTATTTCCACTATTTATATTATTGGTGTTGTATTAAATCCGACTATTAAAATAAACGGTACTAAATCACTAATTGAAACTATTTACGATTGTATAGAAGTACTACCACCTCCAAGTCCCAAAAATCTAAATCACCCACCACCTATTGAACAAACTAAAGAAGAAGTTGTGTCTAGCGTAGAAGACCAATGCAAAAAAATATATAGGTTTTATCAACAAGAAAATGCTAGTAACTTACCGGCTTCCATACCATCTTCTTCATCTTCAACACAACCTCACAAAAGACATGCTGTTTCTGCGGCTAGTATTGAAAATCTCAGAAATAGAATGTGCGGTCGTACCGCTACTAACCAAATTAGCGAGTTGGATATTTTTGTTTTGCACGGTTCTGTACCGTACCAAGAAGTTATCAATGAAGATGGACATGAAGACTTCTTTGAAATCTTGGAGTGGAATGAGAAGACCTTTCCGACACTTTCAATGATGGCCCGAGATGTTTTGAACATTCAAGCGTCATCAACTGCGTCTGAAAGCGCTTTTTCTAACGACAAATATCAAATAGGAGACCACAGACACTCATTAGCTGGAGACAACTTGAAAATTGCAGTATTATTCAGAGATTGGATACGAGCGGAGCGGAGAAGGTGCGGTCAACCGGATATCAACGAAGAAGAAGAAGAAAACTACAACGAAATCTTATCCGAAGGTAGTGGAAGCGACATGGATCAATTTGACCAACAAATACCAATTCCAATCGAAGAACCACAGGAAATTATCAAGCAATTAGAACAGGTTTCTTTGAGAATGTAATTTTTTTAATTGCAATTTTATTATGTAATTTGCAACTTTTGGACAACACTACAAAGTTGCAATTTAGATTTTAGACAATTGTATTTGTATTACAAAAAAATCATATGTCTATTAAATAATATAAGAGGCACAAAAACAGCCTTGGAATGTTTTTATTACACTATCTTGTCTTGTTTATTGAGTTTTTTTATACATATGTTAATAAAAAAATAAAAAAAGGAAAACCCGTCGGAACCCACCTCGATCCCGACCCCGACCCCGACCCCGCCCCGATTCCAACGGGATCGGGATCGAGACTCGGGGCGAGGCTGAGCAAGCCCGCTGCACCCCAGACCTGCCAGACGAGCAGCCCATCGCCAGGCCTAGTATAAACTGAAGATATAGATAGACTTAAAATTAAACTCTAATATAATTTCTATTGAACACATTCGTTAACTAATTAACATGGCCTTTAGTTTAATTAGCTCCCACATTTTAACATACGCTTCGACCCCATGGAAGAATACAGACTCATATAAAATATGGTCATAATGGGCCAAGATCCAGGTTCATGCTATCTCCGTATTTGTTGTGGCTGATAACTTTAATAGCACAACCTGGTAGGTCTCCAAACCAATTACAAATAATTTGTAACTCTTGTTTGACCGAATGTTCTAAACAATCGATCTGTGTCCCTCGGCTTGTCCGACACTGTGGCGCTAAGACAGCCTAGCAAGTCAACCACATTATGCGACTGCAATTATGTATCTAATTGAGTTTTGCCTTATAGAGCAAACACTGTGGTGTAAATACTCATGAAGGTTTATTACCCACTTCTACATTTAACATGCATATATGAAAGAGTCTGAGTCATCGTAGACTTAGAGCAAATGTTGTGGCATAAATACTCATCTCGCCGAAAAGGATTTTGCACTACAATCAATCATAACGGACGAAAGGTTCATTTCAAATGAGACTTGTATTAAAATTTTAGAAAACATTTTAATTTAGAGTTTTGACCTAGATCAACTCTAGTATGCTATATCAAATGTAACATTTTAATTATCATGCAAAGTCTATTAATCACTTATTGGGTACCGCCTGCCCAAGCATGATATTAAGCGATTTAAACACATACTGGGTGTCGCCTACCCAGACAGTTATTTGCGGACGTTATTCTAGTAATTTAAATGACAAATAATTTGACATTTAGCACATAAATAATATACTTATCAAATAATTTTTTTTGGGTCGCGACGCTAATCATGGAGCCGGGGCGTTGGCAAGGCAAAAACCTTTCGGCTTCTGTGGTTCATTAGGGACGCGGTGCTCCACCATGGAGCCGCGACGCCACCTTAAAACCTTAGCAAGCGCCGCGGCGCCCTACCATAGGGTCGCGACGCCGACATCCTGACAAAACGTTTCTGTGTTGACTTTTCTAAAATCGTTCGAGCCCTAAACCCAATTTAGGGATCAAATCACATATCCTTTATCCTCACCCACCATTATCAATAACGTACATATCGACCATCATCCATTCATATTCGTTATTCGCCGTGCATTATGTTCGCAATGAACCGATTATCTGCACTTGGCTAAGTCCGAGTTAGAACGGAATGACTTCTTCGATTTAGCGTAGGTGATAATTTAGGGTGATATCAAAAGGTTAACCATTCGGTCAAGATATGTATGATTTCAAGAAGCATTGTTTTAATCCAATTTTATGTTTAACCCATATTATTATGTTATTCAATTGTTATATAACCATTGAACCAACATGGCTCTGATACCACTGTAGGGATTTGTTGGGTTCAAAATATATAAGTAGGCACAGCGGAAGTTTAAAATTATGTTCTACTAACTCCAACAATTTCTTCTAGTATAGTTATATGACAATTGAAATTTGTAATATAAAACATGAACACTTATATATAATAAATCTGGAGTCTTTACTTAGGGATTACACGCGACTGTTCTTTCGACTGCAAGCACTATGTTATGGTGTATTCCTCTGTCAAGAAAGCCAGAAAATCTTGGCAGATGTTTGAGAGAGTTTCGTCCTAGACTCTAAGTATAGAATTAGTTTACAAAATTGGTGTATAATAAACAACATGGAGTGTTGTATTTATAGTGAAAATTAGGTAAGAAAAATGTTTTAGGGTTAGGCTTAAGCTTGGCTCAAAATCCGAGGTGCATTGGGCCAGTCCGACTGGGCTTACTGTCGAGTCAGCGCCGCGGCGCCTTACGTAAATTTCCATTTCCCGTTTTCATTTAATATATATATTCAGCACATTAAATCCAAAATCCAATTTTGATTTAATTAAATAATTTTCATCTAATAGAAAATATATCATAGTTATTATCAATTTAAATATCTCGATTCCAAATCGAATATTTAATACTTTCTCAATACACCCTTAGTTCGAAGAGACAATCGACATAGTGTGACCCTATAGGCCTTCATATATCGACATTAATCCAATTAAGGTCCATACGGAACTCCTAGACTGCGTCGTACGACGAACTCAATATATGAAGTACGTTTACATGAATCCGGCAAACATAACTTTTATGTGAGATGATAAATTCCTTTCATTCGCAACACACTCGATCAAGCTTAGAATTTGTCATGTGTCTATCCAAATGGCTTGATCACTTTATCTCATCTATATTAATCGACAACTAGACCATATTCTAAATATGTCTCTTGCATTGACCAATGACTTGATCGACCTAATATCATTGGAAAATTGAGTGTTCTCTCGAATATTCAATCGAGTAATGAATTCTATTCTTGGCTCAACTACCACCTTAGTTTACATCATAATGCACCAAACACAAGACGTATCTTATCCTATAAGGAGTTTAAGCTTGGGATAGGGTCAAAGAATATTACTCTGCAAACAATGTGCGTATTGACCACAAGTCAAAAGACATTTATCTCCCCTACACTGATAACACTTTAGACATGTATAACAAATAGTTTATCAGCAGGGTATACCAATACTTTTCAAAAGTATACATGTGTCTATCACTAGTAACCATTACTAGTAGCATGTGAAACATACTACATTCTCTAAGAATGTGACGCAGACCACATGTCGACTTATAATATATCATATCATTGGTCGAGGTTATTTCAGAGTTACACTTTATCATCAATATCTTACTCTATTAATGACAACGTAAGCTCAAATGATGCACATTAATGAATAATTACAAACAATCAAATAATAATTCAATAATTACAAATGTCATAAATATTAATCTTATTAATAATACAAATCTGTTCAATTACATTTATCTCTAATAATAATTATCTCTAGAATATACATACTTTCAGTCGTATCATAGGATTTCATATTTTTTTTTATCATTTGCGAGGAGAAAAGACAATAGAATTGTTTAATTTATGTACAGCTGCTGCCATATTAATTATATGTATTATTTGCAAAGTTAAGGGAGGATATTGACAAAAGTTCATTTAGTGCGGACTGCAGAGAACGAAGCCTACTTTCTTGGGGATTGAGCATTACAGTATTTTCCGATTAAAGGTAAGAGAGGTAGGTCCCAGAAAGAGCAACAACAACCTTAAATACAGTCATTGAATAGGCACGTGATACGGAACATTTGTTGTTAGGATGAATTTTCGTGCTAAAACGACTTGCAATGTGATATTCGGACCCACATAATTAAGCTCTTACGTCAGACAACCATTTGTTTTTTGTTTTTTTCTAGTTAAAATATCCATCTTGGCATGACAAGTTAGCCTACCACGTTGCAGTGTCCACCTCCCTCTTTTTCTATTCCTACACCTAAACTTGACACGTCGGAGAGGGCTCAGTCAATCGAAAAGGTTATTTTTTGTGTGTGTTTTATCTAGGGCTGGCCATTGGGCCGGGACAGCCCGACCCCGACCCGAGCCCGTCCCAAGCCCGCCCCGGTCCCGCCCCCGCCATAAAAAAAAAAATTTTTACGGGGGCGGGACTCGAACTCGGGACGGGACGATGTCTCGTCCCGCGAGACCCAAGCCCGCCCCGAGCCCGCCCCGACCCCGACCCCGCCCTCGCCCTTTGCAAAAATGGCCGTTGCACCAACGACCATTTTAGATTATGGCCGTTGGCCAACGGCCATTTTAGCCCCCCCCCCTCCCCCAACCCCCTACCCCTTAATATTTATTTTTAACCCATAAGTTATTATATTTACACTTTAACCCAATTTTTCAACTATAAATAACTCATTTTCTCTTCATCTTTCTCACAAATCTTCCTACAATCTCTCTAATTTCTCAATATATCTCTCTACAATTCTACATTGTTTGCTAAATATTCAATTTTATTTATTCATTTGGAAATTGGTAGTGAAGTTGGCAACTAGCTTGAGGATCTTCCATCGAGCAAAGTTTCAATTTTCAACCTCTCGATTACGTCGACGTTACGTCGTGCGTTTGGTACATTCGTTCCTTCATTAAATTATTATTGTCTGTTTATTTAGTTTAGAACTTTAGATCACTTAATTTTATTGTCTTTAATTATTTATTTATTTATTTATTATCATAATTAAAATGGAAGGATTAAAAGGTATGTTTAAGGGTAAGGGTAAGGATGCTTCTTCTAGTAGGGGCAACCAGGGCAAGGGTACTTCTTCTAGTCATCTTATTCCTACACAGGATGATTTTATTGATACTCAACATTTTCCTACAATACCATTAGATTTAGACCAGGAGCTATTTTCTGGAACTCAAGAAGACTTTAATTTAGACGATGATCTAGATGATATACCCACTAATGTTGATGACAACACACCCACTAGTGCACCTTCAACTGAAATACCTCCTATTCCCTCTAGTATGAGACGAGGTCCAGCAAAACGACCATTAAAATCAGATGCATGGACATTTTCAGACCATTTTCATATAAAATGCGCGTGCCATATATATAACTTAATTGTAAATGATGGTCTATCACTTTTTGAAGACATTCTTAGTAAAATACAATTTGCTATAAACTTTATTTTTAAAAGTAATAAAGTACAACGTAGAAAAGAATATAAAAAAAATTGTCATGATTGTGGACTACCTTTTAGAAAAAATCCACAAGAAGTATCCACTAGGTGGAATTCTTTATACGAGCAACTACTTGTTGCTTATGACTATAAATTACCTATAACTTTATTTTTTAACTCTCATAATAAAAAGCCAGCTGATATGATTTTAGATAGTGATTGGGAAAAAATTTCCGAACTTATTGTATTTTTAGAGAAATTTTTTCAAGCAACAAAAGAATTTTCCTAAGTATATATTATCCTACTATTTCAACTATGTTATTTTATATAACTCTAATATTTTTATTACTTAGTGAATATATGGAAAAACGACTTATAAGGCGCCTATTAAAAAATGTTTCTCAAAATTAAAAAATATTTTATTCCTATTCCCTCTATTTATATTATTGGTTCTCAGATAAATCCTACTATTAAAATAGACGGTACTAAATCACTAATTGAAACTATTTACGATTGTATAGAAGTACTACCACCTCCAAGTCCCAAAAATCTAAATCACCCACCACCTATTGAACAAACTAAAGAAGAAGTATTGTCTAGCGTAGAACACCAATGCAAAAATATATATAGATTTTATCAACAAGAAAATGCTAGTAACTTACCAAACTTCCATACCATCTTCTTCATCTTCAATACAACCTCACAAAAGACATCTTTGTTTCTGCGCTAGTATTGAAAGCCTCGTAAATAGAATGTGCGGTCGTACCTCTACTACTAACCAAATTAGCGAGTTGGATATTTTTGTTTTGCGAGGGTTACATCGTACCAAGAAGTTATCAATGAAGATGGACATGAAGACTTGTGAAATCTTTGGAGGGAATGAGAAGACCTTTCCGACACTTTCAATGATGGCTCGAGATGTTTTGAACATTCAAGCGTCGTCAAGCTGCGTCTGAAGCGCTTTTCTATGACGGATATCAAATAGGAGACCACAGACACTCATTAGCGGAGACAACTTGAAAATTGCGGTATTATTCGTAGATTGGATCTGGCGGAGCGGAGAAGGTGCGGTCAACCTGAGATCAACGAAGAAGATGATGAAAACTACAACGAAATCTTAACAGAAAGCGTTGGAAGCGGCGTGGATCAATTTGACCAACAAATACCAATTCCAACCAAGAACCACATGAAATCATCAAGCAATTAGAAACGAGGTTTTTGAGAATGTAATTTTTTAATTGTAATTTTATTATGTAATTTGTAACTTTTGGACAACACCACAAAGTTGCAATTTAGATTTTAGACAATTGTATTTGTATTACAAAAAATCATATGTCTATTAAATAATATAAGAGCACAAAAAGCGACCTTGGGATGTTTTTATTATACTATCTTGTTTTGTTTATTGAGTTTTTTTTATACATATGTTATTTTTTTAAAAAAAAAAGAAAACCCGCCAGTATCAGGCAGAGCCCGAGCAGGCAGAGACCCTTGCCCGAGCAGCGTGTTTTATTATACTATCTTGTTTTGTTTATTGAGTTTTTATACATATGTTATTTTTTTAAAAAAAAACGCCAGATCTCGACCCGAGCCCGAGCCCGACCCGAGACCGCCCCGCCCCGAGCCCGACGGGATCGGGATCGGATCGGACGGACTTGCTCGATCCCCGCTGACTCCCGCCAGAGACCGCTGCAGCCACCCCGCCTTTCTCCCGTCCCGCCCGACCAACCCCGCTGCACTACCGCTGCACTGAGCCCAAACCAGCCACCCCTAGTTTTATCAGGTGTTGGAGATCCGTATTAGAGCTCAATTATATTTGAATTCACACCGTGTAGGGCCCCATTCGAAGAAAATACTCTCTATCAAGGATTTTTTCATACAAAGGCTCGAATCCCAATTGAAAAGGTTAAGATGGCATTAACGTATTAAAATTGGTTTAAAAAAAACTCCTCTCTCATTTATTGAATTAAATTTGCGCCTTATTTCATTTATTAGATTAGATCTTAACGAATTAGAAATAGCTTTAAAATATCATCATTTTATCTATGGGATTAAATTTTCTCCTAACGTAATTTTTAGACTTAAAATTATCTCCCAATTAACAATACAATTATATGATATTTAATTAAATTTTGATTAAATATGTAGCCTTCGATTTTTTCTATATTAGTTCTATTATATTATCTATACATTAAACATGTAGGCATATCTGGATGGGAGTCCGGAACTTAAATGACACAAAAACTAAGACATTGAATCAAAATACCCAAAAAAAATAAAATATAACACAAGTACCTTTTTGCGCAGGAAATTTCTACGCAAAAGGCGTATTTCAATTTCCCAACACTTTATATAATTTCAAAGATTTGAAATTCACATTTTTTTCATACTTTGATCAAAGATTAGTCATGTCTAAAGACTCTGGAATGTCAATATTTTATATAGAATCTGATATTTTTTATGCAAACATTAGTGTAGGCTCAAAAAATCAAGGATACATAAACGTTCACAATATCGTTTTAGGGGTTGTAAACTGGCAGAAGTAATTTTTGTTTGGAAATTAGTTATCATTAGGTTAATTGTTTTACTTTTTAGGGTTTTGATGTAAGTGTTTTATTGTTTCGTCAAAGCATTACTTTATTTTGAATATGTCGAATTTTTTTCATAATTAATTTAGGACGTCGCACGAGTTAGTAATAAACGATAATAAAGACTAAGATAACTAATTATCATTTAGAAAATAATACGCAAAAAAATAATATTAATGTAACGACTCGTTCGGTCGTTTTGAACTTTTAGACTTGTTTCTCCAAGAAAGCCCTTCTCGTAGCTTATTCCAAGTATTTTATGACTTGCGGGGATTGGGTGACACAATTCTTGAGGTAATCGGGTGGGTTTCAAATTGTTTTCGAGAAGTTTGAGAATTCCTAAGTTAAGCGAATAGGGAGGTTTGACTCATGGTTGACTTTTGGATAAACATGTTTCGTTCATAGTTTCATTGGTTCCATTAGCTCCGGAACGGCGTTTATGACTTAGTCGAGCCTTTGGTTAGGGACCTGGGGCAGCCTAGTGTGTTTTGGAGGTTAGTTTGTAAAATTATGGAATTAGAATTTAAGTGTTGACTTTAGTCAAACCCTACTCTTAGAGACCTTTTTCGGGAAATCCGAGTGCGCGAGCAGGTCTGGACTGTGTTTTCTGATAGGGTAGCATGTTTGGTTTGGGTCCGGGAGGTCCCGGGAGTGTTTCAGGTGATTGACGGAGAGTTTGAGAACTTTGGGCTACAGTTGGTTACGGGTGTTCGCCCCAGCGACCAATCATTCGCCTCGGCAGGTTCACCTCAGCGGAAATCTCTTATCAATCTGTGATCCGCCGAAGCGGATGATTTTCTCGACGGAGCGCTTCCACCTCAGCGGATGTGGTTTTCTCCCCAGCGGAGGTTCAGGAAATTAATGGTTTCCGCCTGAGCGGACAAGGTTTCTATCGGAGCGGGTTCGCCCTAGTGAAATCGGGTCCATCGGAGCGGGTCACTGAGCAGTTTTTAAGTGAAATTAGACCTGGTATTTATTTCATTCCCCAATATTGATACCTCCTTGAGACTCGAGCTTGGGCAACAAGATAGGGATAAAATCAAGAGGTATTCACCATTAAGGTAATCATTCTCCCTTCCATTTATGAGTACTAGTGTATTACATCTTAAGCATGTGTATTAAATGGGGGAAAAGGGTAGAAATGCTTGTTGAGAATAAGAGGGTTGTAACTGAGGATTGAGACTGTTGTATTTACCTAGTAGATGATGATTATGTGACCAATTTCATATTATAAGCCCTTTTGGAAACTGGGGGAAATTCTAGGGTTAGAATTGGGTTTTTCATTAATTCATGAAATTGGAGATCCTTTTGGGTTTTGTTGTTCAATTAACTTGAGATTATGACTATCTAGCGTGTTAGGATACTATTTAGGTAATAAAATTCGTATCTTGATAATATGATCTTGGGGTTCCTTTATAAGTTCGACTTGGGGATTCTAGATTTATTTATCATTATGGGTACCTTTAGACCCCTAATCTCGTATAATCGACATGATTGACAAGAGTGGGCTCGTGAGGAGGCTCAACGAAACGGGAAAGCTGCTGCGTGATTTCTTCGGCTTTGAATTAGGCAAGTTGAGACTTACTAGACCTTAATAAAGTGTTTATGTGTTGATTTCATAATTAATGGGGGTCCCGTACTGGTGAGGTGACGAGCAGTAGTACATGTACATGTGTGTTTAGCCTTCGGGCCCTAAGCGCGGTGCATAAATCCGCTTAGGTTTGGTATGATTGCTGAATTATCTGGGCTCATAGCCATGTTTGATATTGTATTATTGATTTGACTTATCATGTATTCATCACTCTACATCTCGTCTAAATACTTGTAAAGGAATTGGTAATACTGATTGTATTGATTATGATTTTGCATGGTGTGCACATATCCATATCATTCATACATATTATATTTGACATTGAACTGTTGAGATACTGATGAAATAGGCTTGGCAAGCCGATTACTGAATATGGTACATGGTAAGAAAGTGATGATTGATTATGATATGACAGCCACATAGCTGGTATCCAATGGGATCGGATGGGTATATGGACCTCACGAGTCCTACATGGGTCATGAGACAGCTACTGCAACAACGTGTATGTACTGGGTACATATGGCAAGTGCATACATACATATCATCTGCATTACATTCATTCTTATTCTTTTTATATGTATTTATTGTCGTGTGTACTAGATGGTTTTTGATGAATTATATGATCTTATTGATAGAGTAATTTTGATACTTGGGACTTGTAATTGAGTGGTGAGACTTTATGGGACTAGACGTCCGGTCATGGGGTTTAGGCTGTTGACAATCCTTTGAGGAATGTGATAAGACTTGTGAACTTAGATAATACTTGTGCATTGTTGAACTGTAGAACTAAAATATTTAATCTTTAATGGTACTTTTTATTTGGAAAAAAGACTAAATCTTGATAGTATTTGTGCCTTAATTCGTGAAAGGGTTGGACCCTTATGAGTAGAACTTATATAGTTAATGAAAAAGGTGTAATCTTTGAGGATTTAGGTGCCTTTTGGCAATGGTTGGAATTTATTACTATATCGATCATAATTGAGGTAAATTTGGGAAACTTGGTGATGCCCCTTGACGAGCAATAGACTTTATGACTTGGTATGGTCTTAGGATCTTCACTTATATAGTTGAATTATTTATAATTGTATATTTAACTAACCACGCAAGAAGAAAAGTATTGGGAGTACTTCACATAAACACATCACACTGAATTTGAGCTTGACTTCACTCCGACGACCTCAATAGCTCTCAAATACACGAAAAAAGAAAAGATTTTAGTTGTGACAGTCTAATTTAAACAAGTTAGGGTTCCACCAAAGGGTTTGGATCTCAATTATTCTTAAAACTAAATCAGATTTAAACTCAAAAATGGCTTTTAATCAATGTGAATGTCAAATATCAAATTTCTAACCATTGAAATGTAGGAATATGGTATGTATTTATAGGGAAAATCTCAAACCCTTGCAAAGACCCTCAACCGATGTGGGAGAACCAAAATGGGAGGAAAATCCCTCCAAAATGGTTCTCGGCCAATAAAATCAAAGGATTCAAATTGCAAGTCGAACAAGGTGCATTAAATACTAGCAGAAAAAGCAAATGGAGGGGCACCTCACCTGGGGTTTGGAGGGTGGGTATGGTGGCGTGTTGGTGAAAGAGAACGAGAGCGATAAATGTCTTTCCTCTTCCGGCGAGGCAGAGGAGCAGTAAGACGACGTATGCACTGCGCTTTTGCCAAAAATGGCATCGGCGCCGCAGAGGTGAGAGAAACCTCTAGGGTTCGTTGTTTTGGCTGAGAGAAAGCCCTCTTTCTCCTTTACGATGCGGTGTTGGGCTGGGCCTGAGCCATTTAACTTAGGCTCAGCGTAAATTAAAAGGAAAAAGGGGGTGGCCCATGTGCTTCGTGAAGTAAAACTACCAATGACCACATTTTGCAAATGTTGTCATGTTTTAAAATTAAGAAAAATAGACAAAATAAATTAGTTATATCCTAATTAAATTAAGAGCTTCGGTTTAGGTTTAATTTTGACACTAAGTGGAAATTAGGAATTTAAAATCATGCAAATGTCTTTTTAAATTAAAAACGTGATTTAAAATTGAGATGTAATTCCATTATTGTATTTAATTAACACTTCCCCGAATTTGACAGAGTGGAACATTAATCCTTTAATTTTAAAAAAAATTGAGACAATTACATTTATAATTATCGGCTAAAAATCCAAAATCATAATTAATGATCAAATTAGGTAAAATTAGAATATGATATATAATATATATACCAAATGATATTTTTCAAATGAAATGTCAAAATACTTCCGGAATAATTTTATAAATCCGTATACGCTTTGTGAAAAGTATATTTTACTCTGTCTGTAACTCGAGAACTTTGAATAATTAAATAAAATTATTAGAGGGTAAAAATTAGATGTCATTACGGAGAATAGGAGAACCAATCATAATACTAGCAATAGTTTCAACTGGATCTGGAAAACAACAGCTCCAAACAAGATCAAGTTCTTCTTGTGGACTTTCCAACATGGAAGGCTCCAATAAATTAGTACCTATCCTCCATAGGACTTAATATCCCAAATCAATGTTGCCTTTGTAACAACAACAATGAGGATATCCAGCACATCTTCTTTCATTGTCAAAATGCACAAACATTCTAGCAAAAAATGTGCAATCTCAACCTGCCAGATGCCCAGGGGAATAAAATTATGTATTCAGACCAGAATTGGCAAACCAACTGGAACAATATCAAAGGTATTAAGTTTGACAATAACCTTAACTGGCAAGACATAGCACTCTTCTGCATATAGCATATCTGGCTTACAAGAAATCACAACTTTTTTAACAAAAAAAGAACATGTGAACCACTTGATGGTCATCTCCCAAACCTTGGAATACTGCCTTCTAATTCAGCAACCCAAGGCAAAAAAGGCAAACCACCACCATTCATGTTAGATGGATACCACCTGATATGGGATACTACAAGCTCAACACAGATTGTGCATGCAAAGGGAATAAAGGAACAAGGGGCATGGGAGGAGTCATCAGAAACAACAATGGAGAATGCTTGATTGGCTTTGCCAAAGGTCTACAATATCCACTAGCACTCAGTCTGAAATCACAACTTTATTAACTAGACTCACGATGGCTGTAGAACATGACATGAAGCCCATATTAGTCGATTGTGACTCCACTGAGGTAATCCAAATGACTTACAATGGACATGAAACTTATAATGCTATAATTTCTGAATGCAGGTATATGATGACAAAGCTAGGGAATCCGCAGATAAAACATGTCTTCAGGGAGCAGAATCATGTCGATAATGCTCTGACGCAGGAAGGGGCAAATCTCAATGAATCCGTTCTTTTGAGGTTACTACTAGTTCCTCCGGTTTATGTCTGTTGAGAATACAATCAAATATTAAAAGTGTGTTCTATCTAACAGCTTAAGCTTTTAGATCAGATGGTCACACACTTCAATATGGTATCTGAAAGAAATAATCCCTTTGATTATTTTCATTAATTGAAAGGCTATATATACAAGTTACATATTTCCATAATAGGGAAATCCTTTTCCTATTCTACTTCTAAATCCTTATTCTACCATAATTCTAAATATACAATTATGTAAGTGTATAACACTAATTAAGGTATCATTTTCCTTACAATTTGTGGACACCGAAAGCCCACTGCTAACACACCCCCGCAGTCATAGCGGGCAGTTTTCGAACGCTGAGACTGTCCCTAAAATCTTCAAAGAGAACCGCTGGTAGACCCTTTGTAAAGATGTCTGCAATTTGATAACGAGACGGGACATGGCATACGCGAACTTGACCATTTGCAACCTTTTTACGGACAAAGTGAATGTCCATTTCGATATGATTGGTGCGTTGGTGTTGAACGGGGTTATCGGAAAGGTAGATGGCACTAATGTTATCGCAATATACCAAGGTTGCCTTCTGAATGGGACAATGAAGCTCCAAAAGCAAATTACGTAGCCAACATGATTCGGAGACCACATTCGCTACCCCTCGATATTCTGCCTCGGCACTTGAGCGTGCTAGAGTTGCCTGACGTTTTGCTGACCAGGAGACTAAGTTGTTGCCAAGGAACATACAAGAGCGTGTCGACCGTCTGGTGTCGGGACAACCACCCCAATCAGCATCAGTGTAGGAGACAAGTGTAGATGTAGATGACAGATACAAGTGCAACCCGTAGTCTAGTGTCCCCTGAATATACCGAATGATGCGTTTGATTGCATTCATGTGCTCAACTCTGGGATTATGCATGAATAAACACACCTGTTGAACTGCATATGTAATATCCGGTCTGGTAAAGGTAAGATACTGGAGGGCCCCTGCAAGACTGCGATAGCGGGTCGGGTCCTCGTATGGTGCACCTGCTGTGGCACTTAGCTTTGGGTTTGCATCAATCGGGCGTGGAAGTGGACTTACATGATGACATCCCAGCCTCTCAATGATCTCAAAGAAGATACTTCCGCTGGAGACAGTAAATAACTCCACTGAATGATGCTTGACGGCAATCCCAAAAAATAACTCAAAGGCCCTAAGTCTTTCATAGCAAACTCGAATCGAGCATGGTCATGATAGATGGCGTAAGGCATCGGAAAAAGGCGATCAAGATGATATCATCCACATACAACAGAATATAGGCTAATGACGAACCACGGCGGTAGATGAACAAGGAATTATCTGACCTGCTGTGAGTGAACCCAATAGTCGAAACAAAGTCAGCAAATCGTGTATACCAGGCCCGTGGAGACTGCTTAAGCCCATATAATGATTTCTTCAACAAACAGACATGATGAGGGCGGTTGGGATCCCTGAATCCCAACGGCTGATGCATATAGACTGTTTCCTTGAGATCACCATGTAGAAAAGCATTCTTGACATCTAACTGATGGATTGGCCAAGTCTTTGAAAGAGTCAAGCTAAGCACAGTGCGAATGGTAGCCGGTTTGACCACCGGACTAAACGTCTCACCACAATCAATTCCAACCTGCTGAGTCTTACCATCTTCATCAAGTTTAGAGCGTTCATTCGTACTCAATTCGAAAGAGACATAAAAAGTATTCAATGTGATAATGGGAAAGAATATGACAATAGGGAGTTTCGGGAGTTCTGTGCTAATAATGGGATCAATTTTAGATTTTCGTGTCCTCATACATCTCCACAAAATGGTAAGGCCGAACGCAAAATTCGTTCCATCAATAACATTGTCCGAACTCTCTTAATATAATCCCCTTGATTATTTTCATTAATTGAAAGGCTATATATACAAGTTACATATTTCCATAATAGGGAAATCATTTTCCTATTCTACTTCTAAATCCTTATTCTACCATAATTCTAACTATACAATTATGGTAAGTGTATAACACTAATTAAGGTATCATTTTCCTTACAATTTGTGGACACCGAAAGCCCACTGCTAACAGTATCAGAGCAGGCCAAAGGTCCTGGAATCGAACCTCACCGCCACCCATTTTCAAAAAAGAATTCCACGTGCTTGGACCATGAAAAAAAATCAGGTCAACACGTGAGGGGGCGTGTTGAGAATACAATCAAATAGTAAAAGTGTGTTCTATCTAACAGCTTAAGCTTTTAAATCAGATGGTCACACACTTCAATAATGTCAATAGAAATTTTTGGACAGATATGGAAGAAACTTCTTTTGCAAGAATAATTAATTTATGTAATGATCTTGATGCTTGTTATGAACAATCTAGGAGATTGACTCCGGAAAACTCGTCTTTTGTTGTAGACGTCGATTAGCATTAATGAAAATGTCTAGTTCACCAAAAAAGGTCTAAAGAACTCATAAAAGTTTAATAGTAAATTGGTGAATGACATATATATATATATATACATAATAAGAAAAGTATTCACGGAATATGATGAATTTTTTTAATTTACTAAACATAACGGATTTTCATCTTTCATACAAATTTATTTTTTTAAAAGAATATTTTTTTTCCTCTTAAGGCTAAAAAATTCGCTTAAAATTTTATGCATGAAAACTGCACTAAATATGTATGAAATGTGTCTATCTCACTCAAAGCTTAAAAAAATCGCCCAAAATTTAGTGTATGAAATGTGTATATCTCGTTCAATGTTTAAACATTACGCTCAAAATTATATGTATGAAAATGATATGAAATATGTAAATCTCGCTCAATACTTAGAATTTTACTCACATTTTTTCGTGTATAAAGTTCATGTTAGGTTTCTGAAAATTTGATATAACTACAACAACATTGTATAGAACTTTCATACAATATTCAAGGCTTAAAAATTTCGGTCACAATTTTATGTATGATAATTGTATCAAAAATTTCGCTCACATATACAAATTTTTATACAGTTTTCATACAAAAATTTGAGTTGGTTTTTTGAGCCTTGAGCAAAAGAAAAAAGAAAAGTAAAATTAAAATTATAAAAAATCATTTAAAATAAGTATGAAAGATGGTGATCCGTCATATTTCGTAAAATATAGTTATGTTTTGTAAATAAGGAAAACTATCTATATATTTAGTAATAAAGAGTCTTAAGTAGGTACCTTAAGTCATTTTCCCTTATAAATTTGATCTACAAGTCCACTAGACTTCCGAGATAGAAAATATAGAAAAAAGAACTTTAAATAATCTGCTCAAGTTAAAAGTTATTAACATAAATACATCAAATTATATTACTTTTATTATAAATAAATAATTAGTTACACAAATTTCGTCTCATCCACTAGTGAAATTGTAACCTCCCGTACTTTCGGGTTACGGTTTAAATCGCTAAGCATATATAAAATTGCTAGGCATGTGTAAATAGACCTGAGCGTTGGAAAAATTTATGTTATATTTATTTATGCTAATAAAAGATTAGTATTTGGCAATGGAACTCCGAAATAATTTTGGACGTAACAAGCGTGACGATGGAAGCCGAAAATAAATTTGGTACGTGCATAAAGAGGTTATGGGCTAGTGTCATATTAGAAAATTATGACATTGAGTATATGAAGATCCTATAAGTTATTAAAATGTAAATAAAGTGGGATCTATAATTAATTATGTGTGTGATTGATAAATTATGCGGAGGTAGATAGCTTAAACATTTTAATAGGCCGTATGTTGGGGTGAGGTGGCACGATCAAGGAGCCCCCACCGCCAAAATATTGGCTAAGTGGGAGGGACATAATTGTAAGATGATATTAATCTCCCTTGAGGAGTCTTTCATTAATATCAAGGTATATATAGAGTACAATATTCATCCATTATACAATAGGAATCCTAAGCCTATACAAAAGAGGAATCATAGTCTTACCATAATTATATTTATACAATATATGGAAATATTCTAATTATGGGTAGGGAATATATTGTTTCCTATATTTACATCGCTTCTGCACCCTCGGGAGCGGGAGGAGGCCGGACGCTGAGACTGGCTCTGAAGTCAAGAAATAACTGTCTGGGAAGTCCTTTGATAAATATGTCTGCATACTGATAGGATGATGGAACATGTAACACTCTGACATGGCCTAACGCAACTTTCTCACGAACGAAGTGTAGGTCTATCTAAATATGTTTGGTTCGCTGATGTTGAACCGGATTATGAGAAAGATAGATGGCAGAGATGTTATCACAATACACAATAGATGCCTGACGCAAAGGACACCAAGTTCTAACAAGTAAATTTCGAGCCAACAAATCTCGGCTACTACATTTGCTACGCCTCAGACTCAACCTCTCGTGACCGAGCGAGATAGGGTAGCATGTCGCTTGGCAGACCAAGAAATCAGATTATCCCCTAAGAAAACACAAAAGCCGGAGGTGGAGCGTCGCGTGTCCGGACACCTTGCCCAATCTGCATCCGTATATGAAAGCAACATGTCTGGTGCAGAGAGGTATAGGTGCAAACTTTAATCAAGAGTGCCCTTAATGTATCGAATGAAACGCTTAAGAGCAGTGAAATGAGACTCCCTGGGGGCATGCATGAATAAGCACACCTGCTGAACAGCATAAGCAATGTCTGGCCTGGTGAATGTGAGATACTGAAGTGCACCTGCAAGGCTCCTATACAAAGTAGGATCAGAGACTGGAGCACCATCCATAACACTGAGCTTAGATTTTGGAATCAACTGGAGTAGGCACCTCTTTACAGTTCGCCATCCTAGCCCTGTACACAATCTCTTTTGCATATTTACGCTGACACAAGAACATATGATTGGCAGACCTGGTCACTGATATCCCCAAAAAGTAACTCAGCTTCCCCAAATCAGTCATTGCAAATTCAGACTTGAGCAAGGCAATAATCTCATTTTTCAATCCGTCGGAGGAGGCAGTAAGAACAATATCATCCACGTAAAGTAATAAGTAAGCAGTGCTACTACCTCGATGAAAAATGAAAAGTGATGTATCACTCTTGCTGCATACAAACCCAATCTACAAGATATACCTGGCAAAACGATCATACCACACACGGGGGGCCTGCTTCAGGCCATATAGTGACTTACGGAGACGGGACACATAGTGAGGAACTGCTGGATGGGTGAACCCTGGTGGCTGATGCATGTAGACTGTCTCTTTCAGATCCCTATGTAAGAATGCATTCTTCACATCAAGCTGATGGATCAACCAGTGTTTGCCCATGGCTATGCTCAAAACTGTGTGGATGGTAGCCGGTTTGACAACCGAGCTGAAGGTCTCACCACAATCAATGCCCTCCTGCTGATTTGTGCCATTAGCCACAAGACGGGCCTTATACCTCTCAAGATCCCCATTGTCTCTGAACTTGTGACGAAATAGCCACATACAACGAATGACATTCACCCCCTCATGTCTAGGTACTAAATCCCACGTGTGTTGTTTAGTTAAAGCATTGAATTCCTCATACATAACCGCATTCCAATTAGGGTCTTGTTTGGCCAATTTTGGGTTCTTTGGAAGTGGAGAGATGGTTTGGGCAAACAAGTTGAAATGGACTTTGGGTTTGAAGATTCCATGCTTTGAACGAGTTTTCATTGGATGGGTAGGGCAGTGGATGGCGGAGTGGTGTCTGAGATGGGGGTAAAGTCGGGTAAGGAGAGGGTGGGGGCGAAGCCGTCGAAGGCGTCGTGGCTCCTGGATCGAGAGTCGCGGCGCTAGAAGGTTGACAGGTTTCTCTGAAGTTTGGGTGTCGCGGCTCTGACGACGGAACAGAGGATGTGAGTTGTTCGATTATGAGGGGAGAGATGGCAGACTCGTCAAGAAATGAGTAGTCTTGTTTTTGAAATTTTGGAAGATTCGAAAATGGGAATGTGGTCTCGTCTAATGTGACATAACGAGATATGTGGATCTAACGAGTCGACAAGTCATAGCATAGATAGCCCCTATGGTTCGGCGGGAATCCTAGAAAGACACATAGAGTGGACCTAGGAGCGAGCTTGTGAGGGGCAGTGGAGCTAAGGTTGGGATAGCACAGACAACCAAAAATCTGTAGATGATCATAAGAGGGGATTCTATGGTAGAGGATTTCGGTAGGGGTCATATTGTGAAGAGTGCTAGTAGAGAGAATATTTAGAGTGTATTCTGACATTTTAGCAGCATAGACCCAGAAGGGTGGAGGGAGGGAGGCATGAATCAATAGGTTGCGAATCATATTGTTAATGGTGCGGATGATTCTTTCAGCTTTACCATTTTGTGGTGATGTGTGAGGGCAGAAGAAGCGTAAGACCATGCCATTATTGGTACAAAAGCGGTGAAACATAGAGTTATTGAATTCACGACCATTATCGCACTGAAATGATTTTATGCCTTTTCCAAATTGTATTTGAATGAAATTGCGAAACTCAAGAAATTTGACAAACACTTCCGATTTAAATTTAAGAGGGTATAACCAAACGTAGTGTGAAAAATCATCAAGCAACACAAGATAGTATTTATGACCGAGAGAACTAGGGATAGGAGATATCCATAAATCGGCATGTATGATATCAAAAGGAGCAAATGTAACAATAGTAGATGATTTAAACGGAAGACGAATATGTTTGCCTAAAGAGCAAGAAACACAATTTTGTGCAAGTTTCCCATTACAAGCAATGAAATTATTTCCTCTAAGAAAATTAAAAACTGGGACTCCTGGATGACCAAGCCTATTATGCCAGGTTGAAGAAGAAACAGCCGCTAGAGTGATGGGAGAGCAAGATCTGGCAGCGAAGGTGGAAGAGAATGGATAGAGATCCCCCGTGCTATTGCATCTCGTAAGAGGTGTCCCCATATGAAGATCCTTTATAGTAAAACCAAAAGGGTCAAAATCCACAGAAACAGAATTATTACGAGTAAATTGGCGGACAGATATGAGGTTCTTAATCATGTGTGGAGCATATAGGGTGCTTTTGAGGGAGAATGGTGGATGAGGAGGTTGTGTGTATGAGGTACCATAACCCTCAACTGGAATGCGTTGTCCACTACCAACTGTAACATATTGAGAATGCTTTAAACAAAACAGTTTAGGAATAGTACCTGCAGACTGGGTGACGTGAGATGTGGCGCCTGAGTTCATGTATCAAGTATTGTCGGTCATTGCATAGATAAGTCTTTGAACGCCTGACCCAACTCAGTGGGTGTCATGCCGGAGGAGGGCTGCGGGACCTGACCTTGCATGAAGTGGGCATGTTGTGGGGATGGAGCGGGGCCTAACAAACCGGGGTAAGAATACGGATTGTATGGCTGCTGGTACTAGAATGGACTTGGCGCCGCGGCTCTGAACTGGGGCGACGCGACTCTGTATTGGGGCGCCGCAGCGCTGTAGACGAACTGCTGAGGAGCTGCGGCCTAGTTGTTCTGCGATCTCTGTTGCTGTTGTTGTTGTTGGTTCTGTTGACCGCGACCCTTGCCACTACCACAGCCTCCTCTACCGCCGCGACCTTTTCCACCCTTGCCGTCGCGGCCCTGCCGCTGTTGGGAGTTGTCCAGTGGCGTCTGATCTTGGGGTTACGTGTCGACAGCTAACACCTGCTGGGCGTGGTCATCCTTCTTAGCACGACGGGTTTCTTCGAGCAACAATTGTGAGCGAGCTTTGTTAAAACTCGGTAGCGGATCTGCCTGTTGAATAATGGTGGCCAAAGTATCATATTCGTCCTTAGTAAAGCCATAAATCATTTGTAGCACCATTTTATCGTCAGTGACAGGCGTGCCGATGTTGGAGAGTTGATCCGCTAGAAGTTTAAGCTGCTTGCAGTACTCAGAGACATTGGAGAAGTTTTCAAGACGTGTTTTGTTGAACTGTTCTTCCAAATACATGGCATGAGTGTGCTTGTTGTCCTGAAAAATTTCCTCCAAACGATTCCACAAGTCAAGGGCTGTGGAGTCAGATTTCATGATAGTAAGGAGCAAATCCTGAGAGATACTACCATATATCCATTGTTTGACGTCGGCGTCGAGACGATGCCAGATAGAATCATCAACCTCCGTAGGGCGCGGAATAGTGTCATTAATATGGTCAAGCACGTTATAGAGACATGCATGATTGCGAAAAAGTTCAACCCAGGAAAAATACTGGTTGTTTTCTTGATCAAGAATAATGGGAATATGGTTCTTGATGTTGGAAACAGTAAGGGCGGGATGAAACGGTGGTGATGACTGTGTGGTGGAATTTGTGGAGGTAGAGGCGTCAGAAAGTGTGGAAGAATCAGGGATATTCATTTAGAGAAGAGAAGAAAGGAAGAACAAAACCCGAAAAATAAGAAGAAAATCCTGAGGGTCACAGTAGGAGAGGCAAACCCGTGGAAGAGAAAGGTTTTTAGGGTTTTGTTTATTTGGCTCTTGATACCATGTAAGATGATATTAATCTCCCTTGAGAAGTCTTTCATTAATATCAAGGTATATATAGAGTACAATATTCATCCCTTATACAATAGGAACCCTAAGCCTATACAAAAGAGGAATCCTAGTCTTACCATAATTATATTTACAAAATATATGAAAATATTCTAATTATGGATAGGAAATATATTGTTTCCTATAATTATACGTTTACAATAATCATGAGTGATAATTTGGGGAGAAAATAAATCGTGAACCATTTTGCCAACTTCTCCTGTACTAAATTGAGAACAAACATTCACACTTTACTCTTCCTTTTTACAAAGCAAGATGTATTAGGATAGGAAACCATCAGTTAATAAGTTTCAATAGGTAAAAGGGAGACAAATATGTTCACAGCAAAAAAGGGAAAATGGGGGACAAGAATTTATTCACGGTTAGCAAAGGCTCCATATCAATTTCTATACGACCATTCGAATTCGAATTCAAATTATACGACCATTCGAATTCAAATTGAAAATGGGTATTGTGCTTCCGGACAGTGTTTGCAATAATAGCAACCTTCTTGACTCAGATAATTAAGTGGAATCGAGGTATGTTAAGACAAATTATTTCTTCATTTTGGCATGTTCCATGTAACAAAATATAATCGTGATATTGCTCCATGATTTATTCTACTCTTAGTAGTTAAGAATATTCATGTTATTGATTCTTATGCTAAAAACATGTCTAAATATGTTCCTAAATTCTTGTTGAGCCATACGGAAAAAGGTGTTGACATTCACCGTGTTAGCCAAAGGGGCAAGGATATTATTGTCATCCGATAAATTCAGGAAATGTTTTACTGTTATTCATGCATTTTCATTTGCATTGCATTTATACCCTGGACCCACTGGAGCTATGCACACTACTATATGATAAATATTATATATAGGGGATATGTGAAAAGGGAAAGACGTTATATATGCACACCGCCTGCAGCTGGTACAGACTATCACAAAGGAGTCCAAAGAGGCCAATATGATGTGATGATGTGATGTGATGCATGCATGGCTTATTGGGACGGGTTGCACGATTCGTAACACTAACATATATTGGGAAGGGTTGCACAATCCGCAACACTGACATATATATATATAAATACCGCACTTGCATCATGCATAGGTTAATTAACCATTACATGGTATGATGCCCACAGAGGATGTCATGATAAGGAAATTGCCCGATGAAGCCAATAAATATGGACACTGCATTGTACATATCATGTAGGCAAGTGTATTAGGGCCTCAGAGGCAGTTCCTGTTGGTCATTTGTTTATGTTTCAGTTATTGGTATATTCTTGTTATGTTGTTATTTATGCCTAATATACTCAGTACATCAGTCGTACTAATGTCCCTTTTATCGGGGGACGCTGTGTTTCATGCCCGCAGGTTCGCATAGGCAAGGCGACGACCCACGTGAATAGGTTGCAGATTTCAGCGAATTTTGAAAGCACTCCTCTCTTTCCGGAGTGTTGGTTTGATTTTGGTATGATACAGTTTTGCGTGTCTATATGGGTATGGCGGGGCCTTGTCCCGACCTTTGATATTGCTACTCTTGAAGGCTTGTAGACATGTGTCCTGTGTGCAGTAGTCTTGTATGACCTTATCGGCCTTGGTACATGTATATATATAAGTTGATTACATGATTGTTCATATTTTCTTTTGGCTTAGTCCGTAATTAATTATGGTTAGATGTTCATGGTAAGAATGGCGGTACCCGGCGGGTGAGATCCGGGTGCCCGTCGCGGCCCTACGATTTGGGTCGTGACAGAAATATATAAAGAAAAAATTGATCCTAAATCAGAAATTTTAAATTTTAAATTAAGAAAGCAAAACGATCCAAATAGAAAGAGCAATTTATGTTTTAATAAATCTTAAACAGCGAAAATCAGAATTAGTCGAAATTAACATCAGATGACAAAAACAAATAAGGCCAAGTGGCAAAAGCACTGTTTGACATGAGCTATATTTCAATGAGTCCGGAACTTAAATAACCTAAAAATGAGAGAATTAACCAAAATACCCCAAAAAAGAAAAAAGTTATCAAAGTACTTTTGGGGTGGATAGTTTTTTTGGTTAACTTTTTTATTTTGCAATACTTATTACTATTTGAAAAGTTTGAAATTCATATTTTTTTCATACTTTAATCAAAGATTAATCATGTGTCAAGTCTCCGAAACGTCAATATTTTATATGAAACCTGATATTTCTTTCTGCGAACAATAATGTAAGTTCAATACATTAAGGATACTTAAACATTCGGATCGTCGTTTTAAGGGTTGTAAAGTGCATGAAATAAATTTTGTTTGGAAACTTGTTATCATTAGGTTTAAGTGTTTTAATATAGGATTGAGATTTATTTTAATTAGGATAATGTAGGTTCAATACATTAAGGATACAATTAACAATTGATAAACTAATTAGGAAAAATAAATCTCGATATATTCGAAATAAAACTATGCCTTGACTAAAAAATAACACGCGTAAATCAAAATCCTAAAAAATAAAACACTTAAACCTAATGATAACAAGTTTCCAAAACATGACTTACTTCGGGCACTTTACAACCCTTAAAACGACGATCCGGACGTTTAGGCATCCTTGATGTATTGAGCCTACATTATTATTCGTAGAACAAAATATTAGGTTATAAAATATTGACGTTCCAGAGTCTTGACACATGACTAATCTTTGGTCAAAGTATAAAAAAAATAGGAATTTCAAACATTTGAAATAATACCGTGTTGGAAAATAAAAAAATTAACCAAAAAAACTACCGACCCCTATTGCGCAATATTTTTTTTGCGTATTATTTTCTTAATTATAATTAGTTATCTTAGTTTTTATTATCATTTATTACTAACTCGCGTGACATTCTAAATTAATTAGGAAAAGAAATCTCGATATATTTGAAATAAACCTATGCCTTGACTAAAAATAACACGTTTAAATCAAAACCCTAAAAAATAAAACACTTAAACCTAATGATAACAAGTTTTCAAACGAGACTTACTTCGGGCACTTTATAATCCTTAAAACGACAATCCGAACGTTTATGTATCATTGATGTATTGAGCCTACATTATTGTTCGCAGAAAAAAATATCAGGTTCTATATAAAATATTGACGTTTTGGAGTCTTGACACATGACTAATCTTTGATCAAAGTATGAAGTAAAAAAACATGAATTTCATACCTTTGAAATAATATAAGTGTTGAAAAATTAAAAAGTTAACAAAAAAACTACTCACCCCTATTGCGTAATAATTTATTACACAAAACGTAAATTAATAATTTTTTTCTTTTTTTAATACTTTGGTTCATTCTCTCATTTTTAGGTCATTTAAATTCGTGACTCATGTTTCAATGCAAGGAGCATTCTCTAAACAAAGGGGACACTTTAGGGATCAAAATATGCTTAGAAAATTAGTCCTCAACTCCTAAACTAATATGCTATCAAAAATACTAAAAACAAAAAACACAATTGAAATGATGGAATTGATACGAATTGGACAGTTTTAAAAGCAAGCCTAATCTATATGAACTTTTTAAAATTAAAAAAAAAACATTCTTTAATACTTATCTGTACTTTATTATTCTGAATTTCTGTTTACTCATGAAATACAGCCAGGAAAGAGTGTTCCCAGTTAGAGGGACGTTTGAAAAGGACTTGTTGATAAGACATGGACGTTAACGGTGTTAACTTCCGTTAAATAGTGACTAAATGACAGGCTCTTTTAAATAGTGGGACCTAACTGTATAATTATCTTTTCTTCACTTTTATTTGTCAGAAAGACGAGACAGATGACCTTCCCGAGGTAAGAAAACTGCCCGGTAAATTTTTCTGACGGCAGGTAAAAGCGTGAATTTTTCACTTTTTACAGCGAGAGGGAGAACTACAGCTAGTGGGCCTTACTTTCCGATCTTTCTGGGCTCATAACTCCCGGCTTTACATTTTACACTCTCTCTCCCCCTCTCTCTCTCTTCTTTTTCATCTTTGCCAAAAAGAAAGAAATGTAGTAGTACAATAACAACATGTCCACTATAATTTCACAAATAAAATATGAGGGGAGTTAGATGTATTCAGATTTAGCTTCTATCTTTTTGAGGTATAGAGTCTGTTTTTTATAGACTTTCGGTTAAAAAAAATAGTTCAAGCCGTAATGAAAGAAAAATAACGACAACAAAAACATATATATAAAGCAAACAAAGTAATAGTAGTAATAAAAAATGAAAAATATGTGCGACGCTACGTGAATACTAAAGATAAACTACTAAATACAGAGAAAAGTATGGGGACTAAAAAATATTACTAAGATTATGACACTACCCGGCTACCTACTAATCTTCTACTCTAATAACCTTCATACTTTCCGATGTAGGGTCATGTCCTCCGTAAGTTAAAGATTGGCTATGTCCTATCTAATAACCTCCTCCCGCCCCCCTCCCCCTCCCCCTCCTCTCCCCTAAAGTTTTTTTCGGTCTATTTCTACATCTTCTAGAATCTGCTAGGGGTGAGCACGGGTACAAGGTACCCAGATACCCGATCGGAATCGATACTAACGGGTAAGTTCTGGGTAGATATATTATAATAACGGGTAGGTTTCGGGTAGTAAAATTAGGAATCGATCAATGTCGGGTCCGATTTTGATTTCGGTTCCGGCAAATAGATACAGGGTACCCGGACACTGAACCGATACCCGAAACTTATGAAATATTAAATATTTTTACTTTTTAAATTCTATTATTTTTTAGTTAATAATTAAAAAAAAGTCATACTAAAGTACACCATTTAAGGGGGGGGGGGCCAAATGCAGAACAGAGAAAAAGCCAAAAGCGGTAGAAAACTGAAAAACTGATTTTTTTAAACTATGTACTCCTTTGAGTTATTGAAAAAGAAAGTTGAAACGAAAATCAAAGCAAATCTTTGAAACATTCTTGGAATATTTGCTCCGAAAGGATTCTTTATGGGTTTTGTGGCACTGACTTTCAGAGGATAAGCAAAATGAGTTTATTCCTAAACCAAAACTGTTATACGAAGGCATTATTTTGCACAAAGAAACACCGATTCCTGGTACCCGGGAACCTATCCGAAATCGCAGGTCCGGGTAGGTTCCGGGTAATGATTGCTATGGGTAGGTTCCGGGTAGTGAATTTAGGAACCGATCTTTTACTAGGTAGGGTCCGGGTAGTTAAAAAAGGTTAGGGTACCCGGACCCGGTCACCCCTAGAATCTACTATAGCTAACTTCTCACACTTCCTCATTGGTACATTCGCACCCCACTTTTTCACATGTCTAAATCATCTCAATCTTGCTTCCTTCATCTTATCTGCCATGAAGGCCACTCCCACATTGTCCCGTGTAACTTTATTCTTAATCATATTCATCCTAGTATATCAACGCATCCATCTCCACCACCTTCATCTTCTGAACATGTACGTTCTTGACTGGCAGATATTCTGTCACATACAATAGAGTAGGCCTAACCACTGCTTTATAGAACTTATTTTTAAATCTTGATGACACATTCTTATCACATAGTACCCGAGTCTCCATTTCATCAAGAAAGAAATGTAGTAGACCTTTAAAATAAAAGGGGAAATATTGTATACTACTCTTCCCACTTTTCCTATATAATAGAGGTTTCACACAATTTAAATAGGGGATTTTACCATTAATATTACTTGGCTCAAACTTATAATCAAAATAAGCTCAAGTTTCTTAATTTATTATTATTATTTTCATTTTTTATGCTTAGAAACTGATTAAGATGATATTCATGTTTATCTTCACATATTTAAACATTATTGGGTTAATCAAACTGAAAGTTAAAAACTCCATTGTTAGCCCCATCATGTCTTTTTTCCTAATAAATAGTAGAGTAGAATTAACAAATATTATGAGCCCGTTTGGATGTGCTTTGACCGGCAAAAGTCATAAGTTATGAATTCTAGCTTATGACTTTAACTTATTTTTAATATTTTAACTTAAAAATAAGTGTTTAAAAATATTTTTTATTTTACTCAAACACTATAAAAATACTTTAAAATTATTTTATTTTAAAGAACTTAAAATAAGTCAATCCAAAGAGGCTCTATGTCGTCCAACTTTAAGACGGAGGTTAGGGATGGCAATTGGGCGGGTGTGGGTACCCCCCCTCCCCCGCACCCGTACCTGTAAGAAAATTTTATTTTCAACATCCATACCCGCCTAGGCGGGTATATTCCTAAATCCACACCCGCTCCACCACCCAAGTGGATATCTGTCACCCGTCAATACCCGCTTGTACCCGCCTGTCATATTTTGTAATCAATTCATTTGTGATCAATTAGTGATCAACATGATCCAAAAAATTCAAATTCCAAAAATTATCCCAAAATTTTGAGTCAAAAATCAATACTGTCATGGTCTCATTTTCTTTGGGAGAGATGGAGGAGAATTCCGGATTTTTTAACCATCAGAATTCCCCATTTTTTTCACCTCTTCCCCCTTGCACAACAAAGAATCAAGAAAATATTTCCAAGAAAACTCAAAAATTATCCACTCAAATAGCTATATATTACAAATGTAGACAAAATCCAGATATTATTTCAGCTATATAAGCTAAAGTTTTTTAACTTTTTCAATTGAACTCCACAAACCCAATAGGTAAAATTTAACAAATGCACAAAAATTGACCTCACCAAGACAACCCCAAAGCACAAAGCAAAGACATCAATATTTTCCAATATTTTCCGATCAGCATCTCATTTAAAGAAAAAGGCAGAGACGTCGAGAATGAGAGAGGGAGGAGGGACGTCGTGAAGGGGAACGAGAGAGAGGGAGGCGTGAAGGACTGAAGAGGCGTAGGGTTTTGAGTTTTGTTGGAGAATGAGAGACTTGTCGTGACTTATGGGCTGAAGGCACGACTTATGAGCTGCTAATATTTTGGGCTTGGGGCGGGTATGAGGGCGGTATGACTGCAAATCCACCACCTACCCGCCTACCCGTGACGGGTACATTTTCAATACTCATACCCGCCTACTACCCGCCAAAATTATATTCATACCCGCCCCAATTAGGACGGGTGCGGTGTGGAATCCGCAAAATTATACCCACCTGTCATCCCTAACGGAGGTACAATAAGCTCAGTAGAATATATGAGGCAGTGCCTCAGAAGCACTTCATCACCTTAATTTCTTTTCATGTAATTAAAAAAAAAAAAACTTAGCATCGAATTACTTAAAAGTGTATCCGCACATAATCCCTAATGGCATAGTTTAATATATTGTGCACTCAAATTGATATAAAAATAATATTTACCAAATTTTGTTATGCATCATTTCAAAAAGTAATTTGCGTGATCGCTCGGACATCAAATTTAATTTTCTTATAAATATTATATTCTCTTAGCCTTGAATCATATCAAATTAAGTCACGAGTACTCTTTCATACAAAATAAACACAAGTGAGTGTTTTGAAATAACGAATATTTCCCACATTTTAACATTGATTCTTCCGGAAAATAGCATAAAAATGTCCTATATTATTATTTGACTCATCAAGTGCAAAACGCAAATGGTGGAAGGAGACAAAGATTTTCATTTGAAATGAAATACCATAATCAAGAATAATTTAGGTAAACTATGAGTAATGTGAGAGGATAGTAGAAAAGAGGTCGATTATTAAATTGAAATCCAATTTAGATGGTGAGTTTTTGGTAAAACTATATGATAATTGAAAATCACTAGCCGCATTAATTTAATTTTGAGTAATGTATGTGACTCATTAAAGAGTAAGCATTCTCTATAAAAAAAAATCTCAATTCTCATAATCAAACATATTCTCAACCCATTAGTAATCAAACGAGTCAATTTCATCTTGAAATGTGTTTATATTTACCTAAACTGATTATCCCCTTCAACTACAAAAGTGTCAAGTTTTGTCTGTTTTAGCAAAAGCAATTAATTATAAAAGTATTTAGCTCCAGAAACAAGACTATAACCAAGGATTAAGTGTCATCAAGGTTGCCCAACCACCTGTGTTTCTACATGTATAAATATATATGCATAAATGTAAATATTCTCTGCAAGTACATGTACTAATTCCATTATTACATTATTGATTCCTACTCATACCCTTTGATAATTAATGTCCAATTAATTATGTGCAAGAATATCCATTTGTGTTCATGGAACTTGTTACTCCCTCCGTCTCAAATTATTTATCAATTTTTTAATTTATACACTCCTTAAAAAATATTAATTATGAGGGATATTTCACCTATTTTACATTTATTTATGTCTAAGTTATAATCTTTCTTAATTAAATATTGACTCTATTTATGTATCTTCTTCATTAATGATAACGGGTAAAAATGAAGAAAAACTAATTAATTATGTTTTAACTTCTAAAATGATAAATAATTTGAAATAACTATTTTTAATAAGCATAACAAATAATTTAAGACGGGGTACTCTTCTACCTAATTATAGTAACCCTAAATAGAAGGACCCTAAAGTAAGTACACAAATCTGTACAAAGTAGTTTTTACAATTAAATTGACCTTGACCATATTTAGAAATATTGCAAAAATAGGGACCCCAATAAAAGGAAGAAAAGTACATTATAGGAAAAATGGTCAAATATACTTCTCTATTTTAGTTTATTAATCAATTTTGTCTTTCGTTAGTGAAAGTAGTCAAATATATCACTCACATTATAAGTTGGGGCCAAATATACCCCCGTTAGCAAAATATTCAAAAATACCATTTTCTAAAAAAATATTCTTGAAATAAGATTTTTTAATTAAAAAATCTGGAAAATATTTTTTTTAATCTAGAAAACTGTAAAGTATTTTTTAAAAAATAAAGTGTCCACATTTTTTTTAAAATCTGGATTAATTTTAAATATTAATCTGAAAAAACTTATTTTTAAAAAATCCAATTTTCAAGAATATTTTTTTAAAAATGAATTTTATAAAATTAAGAAAATTTTATATTTTTAATAAAAGTCATTTTTTTAGATTTGTTTTAATTAGAAACATTAATTTTCCAGATTGCTTTTAAAAAAATAGTCACGCAGACACCACATAGAATAATTTAAATACCTATAGAATATGTTAAAAATGAGGTGTATTAGTGTCCTAAAAATATTTTGTTAACATATGACAAAATTGACTAATAAATTAAAATAGAGGGATATATTTAGCTCTTTTCCCTACGTTATATTATTGTTGAATAGGTATCTCACCAACAAGAACGTGATAACTAGTTACTGTTAAATAGGGTAGTAATATTTGCTATGATAAGGTTCATCTGCAACAACTTTTTCACTATAAGAAATGTTGCATGTGCTTTTAATAATGAGAAAAGGGTTAAATATACCATTTACTTTAGTTTATTAGTCAATTTTGTTCTCAATTAGCGAGAGTAGTCAAATATACCTTTTCCGTTACAAGTTGGAGCCAAATATACCCCTATCGTCAGTGAAAGAATATAATATCTTGATTATTTTCATTAATGAAGATGTCTATATATACATGATATACAATAAATAAATTTACTTTTTCCTAATACAAGACTAATACCATAATTACACTTGTATAATAATTCTACAAATAAGGTAAATTATATACAATGTAGGAATAGGTGATATACACGGGTTGCATCCGTGTATACACGTTGTCTTTCACACCCCCGTAGTCATAGCGGGCGGTTGTCGTACGCTGAGACTGTCCCTAAAATCTTCAAACAAAACCAAGGGAAGACCCTTAGTAAATATGTCAGCAATTTGGAATCGTGAAGGGACATGCAAGACACGTACTTGTCCACGAGCTACCTTTTCGCGAACAAATTTTATATCCATCTTTATATGTTTAGTGCGCTGATGTTGGACCGGATTCCCAAAGAGATAGACTGCACTAACATTATCACATTAGACCAGGGTAGATTTCTGAATAGGAAAGTGAAGCTCTAATAGAAGATTACACAGCCACCATGACTCAGACACCACATTAGCTACCTCTCGATACTCAGCCTCCGCACTGAATCGCGATAAAGTAGTCTGGCGTTTTGCCGACCAAGAGACCAAGTTATCACCAAGAAACATACAATAACCAGATGTCGAACGTCTACTATCTGGAAATCCACCCCAATCAATATTTGTATAAGACACGAGAGTAGAGACGGATAATGTATATAAATGCAAACCATAATCAACTGTGCCATGTATGTATCGTATAATGCATTTGAGCGCATCCATGTGCTCAATCCTCGGATCATTCATAAATAAACACACATGATATACTGCATAAGTAAAATCGGATCTCGTGAAAGTAAGTTACTGAAGAGCCCCTGCAAGACTACGATAGTGGGTGAGATCCTCATATGATGTGCTAGAATTAGCACTCAGCTTCGGTTTGGTATCAACCGGAGTAGAAGAGGACTTACAAGATGACATGTCAGCTCTCTCAATAATCTCAACCGCATACGTTTTCTGTTATAAGAACAGACCGTCTGCATGACGAGTAATAGCTATGCCAAAAAAATAACTCAAGGGCCGAGTCTTTCATAGTAAATTCTGAACTGAGAAGGGACATGATAGATTTGCGCAGATAATCAGAAGAGGCAGTCAATATAATATCATCTACATATAACAGAATGTATGCCAGAGAAGTACCACGACGATAGATGAATAGAGAATGATCAGACCTAATATGAGAAAACTCAATAATAGACACATAATCTACAAACCTCTTATACCAAGCTCGTGGGGCCTTCTTAAGCCCATACAGGGACTTATTCAGCAAACAAACATAGTAAGGATAATTGGGGTCCTTAAAACCCAAGGGCGGATGCATGTAAACTGTCTCCTTAAGATCACCATGTAAGAAAACATTTTTCACATCCAGCTGATGAATGGGACATGCTTTCGAGAGAGCTAGACTGAGAACAGTGCGAATGGTAGCCGATTTGACCACATGACTAAATGTCTCTCCACAATCCACACAACATATTGAGTTTTACCATCACCGATAAGACGGGCCTTGTGCCGCTCAAAAGAACCGTCAGAATTTTCTTTATGAGTAAAAATCCACATAGAACGAATACTATTGACATCAGGCGGATGTGACACCAACTCCCACGTCTTATTTTCAATAAGAACATTATATTCATCATCCATGACCATTTTTCAATTTGGGTCATGAATGGCAGACACTGGTTTACATGGTAGGGGTGATTTAGTGACATTAAAATTTAGATTAAAATATCGTTTAGGTTTAAAAATACCACGTTGGCTACGAGTAACGGGTCCTTGACTCGAAATAGAAGTAGACTGGACCGAGGACTGTGTCGGAACGCTGCTGGAGTGGCTAGCAGGAAGTGGGGTAGCTGGCTGGAAAAATGGATTTGTGGACAGAGGTAATGGGCCAGTAGGCAGTGGGCCTACTGGCCGAGAAGCTAAAACAGGCTCAGGTAAAACTAGTGGTGGCCAGTGGGCCGGGCTCGGGTCTGGCGGGGTCGGGGTTGGGGCGGGACGGGCGAAGGGGTCGGGGTCGGGTCTGGCGGGACTTGCTCCAGTCCCGTCCCGATCCCGTCGGTATCGGGTCGGGGTCGGGGTCGGGGTCGGGACGGGGTCCGGCGGGTTTTTGTTTTTTTATTTTATTTTTAAAATAACATATGTATAAAATAACTCAATAAATAAGATAAGATAGTGTAATAAAAACATCCCAAGGCTGTTTTTGTGCCTCTTATATTATTTAATAGACATGATTTTTTTGTAATACAAATACAATTGTCTAAAATCTAAATTGCAACTTTGTGGTGTTATCCAAAAGTTGCAAATTACATAATAAAATTGCAATTAAAAAAATTACATTCTCAAAAAAACCTGTTCTAATTGCTTGATGATTTCTTGTGGTTCTTCGGTTGGAATTGGTATTTGTTGGTCAAATTGATCCACGTCGCTTCCACTACCTTCAGTTAAGATTTCGTTGTAGTTTTCATCTTCTTCTTCGTTGATCTCCGGTTGACCGTACCTTCTTCGCTTCGCTCGTATCCAATCTTTGAATAATACTGCAATTTCTAAGCTGTCTCCGGCTAATGAGTGTCTGTGGTCTCCTATTTGATATCTGCCGGCAGAAAAAGCGCTTTCAGACGCAGTTGATGACGCTTGAATGTTCAAAACATCTCGGGCCATCAATGAAAGTGTCGGAAAGGTCTTCTCATTCCCCCTCCAGTATTTCAGCAAGTATTCATGTCCATCTTCATTGATAACTTCTTGATACGGTACAGAACCCTGCAAAACAAAAATATCCAACTCGCTAATTTGGTTAGTAGTAGATGTACGGCCGCACATTTTATTTATGAGGCTTTCAATACTAGCCGCAGAAACAGCATGTCTTTTGTGAGGTTGTGTTGAAGATGAAGAAGATGGTATGGAAGCCGGTAAGTTACTAGCATTTTCTTGTTGATAAAATCTATATATTTTTTTGCATTGGTGTTCTACGCTAGACAACACTTCTTCTTTAGTTTGTTCAATAGGTGGTGGGTGATTTAGATTTTTGGGACTTGGAGGTGTTAGTACTTCTATACAATCGTAAATAGTTTCAATTAGTGATTTAGTACCGTCTATTTTAATAGTAGGATTTAATACAGAACCAATAATATAAATAGAGGGAATAGGAATAAAATATTTTTTTATTTTGACAAACATTTTTTTAATAGCTGCTTATAAGCTGATTTTTCATATATTCACTAAGTAATAAAAATATTAGAGTTATATAAAACAATATAGTTGAAATAGTAGGATAATATATACCGGAAAATTCTTTTGTTGCTTGAAAAAATTTATCTAAAAATACAATAAGTTCAAAATTTTTACTCAATCACTATCTAAAATCATATCAGCTGGATTTTTATTATGAGAGTTAAAAAATAAAGTTATAGGTATTCTATAGTCATAAGCAACAAGTAGTTGCTCGTATGAAGAATTCCACCTAGTGGATACTTCTTGTAAAATTTTTCTATAAGGTAGTCCACAATCGTGACAAGTTTTTTTATATTCTTTTCTACGTTGTACTTTATTACTTTTAAAAATAAAGTTTATAGCAAATTGTATTTTACTAAGAATATCTTCAAAAAGTGATAGACCATCCTTTACAATTAAGTTATATATATGGCACACGCATTTTATATGAAAATGATCTGGAAAAGATGGATTTAAACTATTTTTAAAAATTGTAATTGCGTAATTGTTAGAAGAAGCGTTATCTAATGTAATAGTCATAATTTTATCGGTTATTCCGTAATAATGACACACTTGATAAATATTATCTGCAATAAAAGTATCAGTGTGCCTATCATCTATATATCTATACGCAAAAATACGTTTTTGCATAGACCATTTATAATCTATTCAATGACAAGTTACAGTTAAATAATCATGGCCGTTGGTACTACGACATATATCAGACGCGATAGATACTTTGCCATTAAAATGATATAATGAAAAACGTAAATATTGTTGATATTCATGCGCAAATTTAAATACATCTCTCTTAACAGTTGATCTAGGAAAACCGTTAAAAGCAGGATTATATATATCTCTAATGTAATGAATAAAACCGGGAGATGAAGGAAATGAAAAAGGCAAACCCTCCACAGCAACTAATTTTGATATTGCTTCCCTATCTCTATGTTTATTGTATTTAGAGCCTACAATTCCCCCCGTCATAGGGTTAATTTGACCCTGTACTTGGTCCGGGACAGTATCAGTATGTGAACTTTGTCCCGATGGAGCGGGCGTTTGCGCACCCGGTTTTGAAGCCTGGTATTGGGCATACCTAGCTGGATGAGCACTTACTACGTGTCTAATTAAACCCCCCGTCCCACCGTGACCTTTTCCAGTTTTAAATTTTAAAACATTTTTACAAATTTTACATATAGCTACTTGATTCTCTACGTCCCTATCAAAAAATGTCCATGCATCTGATTTTAATGGTCGTTTTGCTGGACCTCGTCTCATACTAGGGGGAATAGGAGGCATTTCAGTCGAAGGTGCACTAGTGGGTGTGTTATCATCAACATTAGTGGGTGTATCATCTAGATCATCGTCTAAATTAAAGTCTTCTTGAGTTCCAGAAAATAGCTCCTGGTCTAAATCTAATGGTATTGTAGGAAAATGTTGAGTATCAACAAAATCATCATGTGTAGGAATAAGATGACTAGAAGAAGTACCCTTGCCCTGGTTGCCCCTACTAGAAGAAGAACCATTGCTCTTACCCTTAAACATACCTTTTAATCCTTCCATTTTAATTATGTTAATAAATAATTAAAGACAATAAAATTAAGTGCGCTAAATAAAATAAACAGACAATAATAATTTAATGAAGGAACGAATGTACCAAACGCCGACGTAACGTCGACGTGTAATCGAGAGGTTGAAAATTGAAACTTTGCTCGATGGAAGATCATCAAGCTAGTTGCCAACTTCACTCCCAATTCCCAAATGAATAAATAAAATTGAATATTTAGTAAACAGTGTAGACTTGTAGAGAGATATATTGAGAGATTAGAGAGATTGTAGGAAAATTTGTGAGAAAGATGAAGAGAAAATGAGTTATTTATAGTTGAAAAATTGGGTTAAAGTGTAAATATAATAACTTATGGGTTAAAAATAAATGTTAAGGGGTAGGGGGGTGGGGGGGGGGGGGAGGCCTAAATGGCCGTTGGCCAACGACCAAAATCTAAAATGGTCGTTGCAGCAAAGAGGGGACAAAGGGCGGGGGCGGGGTCGGGGCGGGGTAGGGTCGGGCGGGCCTGGGGCGGGCTCGGGTCTAGCGGGACGAGACATTGTCCCGTCCCGAGTTCGAGTCCCGCCATCATTTTTTTTTATTTTGAGCGGGGTCGGGTCGGGGTCGGGGTCGGGCCGTCCCGGCCCACTGGCCACCCTTAGGTAAAACAGAAAGTGGACTAGAAATACGTGGGCCTGAGAAAGAATTTATTAGGCCAGCAGGCAGTGGGCCTGCTGGCTGAGACGCTGAAACTAGACTGGGCAGTGGCAGACTGGATCGGTACCGAGATTATTCGGGCCAGCAGGTAGTGGGCTTGCTGGAGAAGACGGGTCACGGGAATGTTGGGCCCACTATTGGATGATATACGGCAAGGGTCCATCATCCAAAAAAAAATATACAAACTAGACACGGGATTATACAATTTAGCAAATGGAAATTGGGTTTCATAAAAAATAACATGACGACTAATTATGATTTTATTAGAAGATAAATCAAAACATTTATAACCACGATGATTAGACGGATAACCCAAAAACACACAAGCGGTAGAACGGGCTTGAAGTTTCTTAATTGTAGTGGACGAAAAAATAGATAGCACAAACACCCTAAGATGAGAATATGAAGGGTCTTTATGATAAATATTTTTTAAGGGAGATTGATATGCTAATTCTTTGGTAGGAAGGATGTTAAGGAGGTAAGTAGTCATTTGTAATGCATGATGCCAAAAAGATTGAGGTAATGAAGCATGAGAGAATAAAGTCCGAGCAATATTATTAATGATACGAATTTTTTGTTCGACTTTCCCAATTTGTGAGGATGTATGAGGACAAAAAAAAAGGGCAGCACGATGCATTAAGCTCCCGCTATGTGCGGGGTCCGGAGAAGGGTCGGACCACAAGGGTCTGTTGTACGCAACCTTACCTTACATTTCTGCCAGAGGTTGTTTCCACGGCTTGAACTCATGACCTCCTGATCACATGGCAACAACTTTACCAGTTACTCCAAGAAAACCGAAAAACTATGTCATTAGTGTCACAAATTCCTGAAACGGCCCATTATCATATTCCATTCCATTATCACATTGAATATTTTTAATTTTCCGTTCAAATTGGGTACAAATGAAAGCTCTAAATTTTAAGAATAAGGAAAAAACTTGAGACTTTTTAGACAAAGAAAAGGTCCACAAAAAATTAGAATAATCATCCAAAAAACAACACATAATAATGATGGCCCAAAGAGCTCAAAACGGGAGATGTCCATAAATCACTATGAATAATGTCAAAATTGCATCGACGTACTAGAGGTAGAGGCTACAAGCGGTAATCTAACATGTTTCTCTAGAGGACAAGAAGGACACATATGAATACTATGCGTACTCTTACAATCAATAAAAGTATTATTTTTAAGAGAAGAAATAACATACGACCTCGGATGACCCAGACGTGCATGGCATAAGGAAGGTGCTAGAGTGGCGAACGTTGTTAGTGAGGACGGACTCTTGGAAGTGGTAGTGGCAGTGATTGGATAAAGCTCTCCCCGACTATTACATCTCATTAGAGGTATCCCCGTCATGAAATCCTTCACAGAAAATCCAATATGGTCAAAGTTAACAGAAACTCAATTATCAGTTATGAATTTTCAGACAGACACCAAATTTTTAATTAAGTGAGGGGCATGAATGACATTTTTCAAGACTATAGGTGGATGAGGGAGAGACACATTTGAGTGACCATAACCACGAATTGGAATTGAATGACCAATATCAACAACTATGCCACGATTTTTGCTCAAATCAAAATATGACGAGAGATTACCTGGTGCGGATGTTATGTGAGAAGTGGCACCGGTGTCCATACACCAATTTATGTTCGGGAGATTTAATTCAAGTGTATGCATCGCAGCCTCGATATTCATGGGTGTCGGGACTACTGTTGGGCCCGTAGCAGCGAAGGCCTGTTGAGGCCCAAGCAGGCCTAGCAGGCTGCCTATTATGAACATGTTGTGAACTGGGCCGCTGGAACTGTTGGGAATAGCTAGCCCAATTCGCTGGGGCTGTGGCTGGAAATTGGCCCACTGCCCACTGGCCCAACCCCACGACTACTACGCACTGACCCAAGGCTGCGGCTAATGGTGTTGTGGCCCAGCTGGCTGGCCACCGCCACTACGACCTCTACCACTGCCGCCCTTGGTGCCGCTACTGCCACCTCCACTGCCACCGCCGCAGATTTTGCCGCCATTTTTCAAATTTTGGCTATTTTGCCGCCACCATTATTAAGGTTATGGCTAGAATTGTCCGAGTAGGAGTGAGGGTCATCGGATGTGGCCATCATCATGACGGAAATGGCTTCGGTAGCCGCCTTTTTAGCCAAGCTGGCTTCTTATAAGGTAAGCATGGAACGTGTTTGGTAGAACGGCGGGAGAGGATTACTTTGACGAAAAAGCGTCACAACGCCATTATAAGCCTCGGAAACACTGTTGACACCCAATTTTGTCCCGTCTTTTCCAATTTATTTACAATTTTAAATATTTTTAACACCTCAAAAATAATTTTTAATCTATATACATACATGTGTATATATATATTATTATTATTATTATTCGCATTTTTTACTATCATTTGCAACTTTATCATAATCATAAGTTTTATCCGAAAATTCTATATTATTTTATTCTCGCAAAATTACATCGCATTTCCATTTTTTATCAAGCATTAAACATTTCGCAAATATTATATTTTATTTTGTTATTATCACATCGTTATGCTACTTCAAATAATTTACATCTTTTACAAAAATATCTTTTTATAATAAACTTCCTCTTATTTTTAACCAACCCAATTTTATTTCTCAACCCCAAAACAATTTCTACCCAACTAATTTCAACCAAAGCCCAATTTCTCCATACCCATTCGGCCCAACAACCCTCACCCTTTATTTTCCTTACCCCATTTTTCGGTCAAGCCCAACTCACCCGCAGCCCAACCCGTCGACCTACTCGGCTGGCCCAACACCCCTTTTCCCTAACCAAAACCCATTCCCCTTATTCTATTTCCCTTTATTTCCCCCAATTCCCACAACTAAAAAAACTCCCAAAGCCCAACTCCTTTTTATTTCCCTTACCACCAGAGCCGAGCCAGCCCAACTCCCAGGCCCAACCGGCCTTCACCACCCAACCGACCCGACCCATCCCTCTCATCTTTTAACCCAACCCCTTACCCCATTTCACAACGTAAACCAAAAATCAAACCCTACCCCCCCATAACCCGCCGCACTTCCACGCCTCTACCCCACGTCGCCGCACCCCTACGCCCGTCACTTCGCCACTGCCACCAACTCCCTGCTACCAACTCTTCGACCCATCCCCCAAAATCCGCAACACACGCCCCAAAAATCAGATTTTGTCCCCCCTTTATTTTGAAATTTGAATTCGTTTTTAGGGGGGTGTGAGGGGGTTGAACATTGGGTTTGACACCTATAAAAACCCCCTTTGGTTCGCTGATTTAGGGGGGTTGGGAGGAGGTCCTTTTTCGGATTAAAAAAAGGTTCTTAGAGAGGAGTTTAATTCTATTTTTTTAGTTTGAAATTTAGATTCGAGTCTTTGGTGGTATTGTATTTTTATTGGTGTTGTTGTTCATTGAAAATCTGGAATTTCGCTACATTTCCGCTGTTTTTGGGTTCCGGGTCGGATCGATCGGGTCAAGTCGAAACCCGGGTCAAAATTTCAGGTTTTTATTTTGTGTTTGAAGATTACAAATTCAAGCTTCTTTGTTCTTAATTTTGGTTAAGAATTACTTCTTTTGTTCATTAACTCCCAAAAATCCGAAATACCCATTTTGTTCTTATATTTTCGAATCTGAAATATTACTCTAGCCCTTTAATTTTGCAATCTGAAAATTCCATTTCATTCCTCATATTTTTCTCTCAATTCGGGTCACATTCCGGGTCGGGGTGAACATCAGAAAACCGAAATATTACTCTAGCCCTTGTAAAACATGCATTTTCCTAGCAATAATTAACCTGAGTTTGACTGGATAACCGCAAGTTAGCGGATCTTAAAGGATGTCTAACCCCTTCTATTTAGGATAATAAAGAACACTTACCTAGAATCTCACTAGTTTCGCAGACCTTAAAATTTGAGTTACATTGCAGCATTTAGTTAATATTCACGTGTCCTAATTCACCATAAAAATAATTAGGTGGCGACTCCTTAATTCGATACCCAAGAATCACCGGATACGTTGTGCTCTGCTTTGACCCGAGAAGGTCAAAATAGGGCGCGACAACATGGCGACTCCACTGGGGAATTTCAGGTTCTTAACCATAGCAAATTCAGGTTAATTATAATTGTGTTTTACTTTCCCTCTTTGTTTGATGTAAAGCTTTGATTTGTTTCTTTTGTGAATTTTTTTGCATGCATAACTGTTTTAATTGCTATATTGTTTTACTGCTTTCCTTAAATTGGCATTTCGCTCATATTTCTTCCACTCTGGAAAATTGACACTATCACACATTACATGCGAGGTGTGTTTTGCGCACCCGCAAATTTCTTTCAAATTACCAAATTTTAGGAGAGTTGGCGTATGCGCGGAGTGTCCGGACCATCCGGTGGCCGCGTAGCCTTCTCACTCGAGCAGTCCGCTCGGGAACTTTGAGTCTAGTCAGCCAAATCTTAGAAAATTTAAGATAGAGCTATACCACCCTTTATTTTAAGTCATGCATGCATACACCTCAGGTGGGTCGATCTTTGGTATCGATTCCACTATTAAGCAATCCGCCAAAATTGTCTACGGGTCTCACAACCCAACGACCAATCAGCATATTATGTGTAGCGTGATAATGATAGACAAATCCAAGCCTAATCATGAAATGTCGAAATTGGGAAATGTACATTCATTTTGTCTCATTTCCAACAAAAGTATTTCAATTTAGGGGCTTGGATCAATCTATCATGATCTCGCATATTTGGCGTTTAGGCCTACCTCCGGCATAAGAGAGGCCCAATGTATATTAGGATGCGCATTTAATGGCCATACAATTTGCTTGCTATTTTCTACTGCTTTCCACTATGTGTATATTATTTGAATCAATAATTACTCACCTTATACTAATTTGGTTATCTTCATTTTTCAGGAGATTCATTTTGCCTTATTTATTTCCCCAAAAGTTGATTCGTGTTGACTAAAACTGGCGGAGCACCCCATCTGTTAATTCCCAATCATGCCTATCCAAATTGTATTAGCGCTAACTCAATAAAAAATGCAATTTAAATTGAGGCCTGAATCGCATTTTATGCAGTTTAATGTATTTTGCCTCCACCTTTTTAAAGCTCAAAAAGACAAATCCGCATTGCTTTTGCTATTTTAAAATCTGTTTTGTTTAATCAATTTCTTTTCTTTTTCATCATGCAAACGTATAAATTTGCCGATAATATGTGACATGTAATGAAACAAGCAAACAAGGTCTCAAACAACAAGCAAGGCTTCGAAGAATATAAGGAAGACTCACAACCGGAAGAATTGGGGCATTTTCGGAATAAGTCAAAGCCAGATTTGGATGAAACACCAAGATGGTTGATAGTTACAAGCATTGACACGGACGTTTGCCATTTGTACTCTCAGGCTACCATACTACGATCAGGACTTCTACTGGGGCAATGCTATATCTTTCGCAGCCAAGTGGATACAGATTCATATACAGAGAGGCTGATGAACACAGTTGTCCGGGGCAACTTTATCATAACAGAATAACCTGAACTACGTTATGACCTGATTCCCTCGGCGGGATACGTAGGCGGCCACATCAGCTTCGGTCCCATTTTTAAAAAACCTTACAATCCTCTTTGCTTGTAATGAACTACGTTATGACCTGATTCCCTCATGAGATACGTAGGCGGCCTAAATCGGCTTCGGTCCCACCATTAGGAAATATTTTCTCCTTTATCTCACATATGACAAAGTGCACCCATCTGATCACCCTGATAGGATAGGCAAGCAACCCACACAAGACTCGGTTGTCCGTTCGGAAGTTCATCATCCTCACATATCGGAAACTGGGAATTTTTAAGGGATCACTGCCAGAGGACACCGATAAACATGGAAAAGCATCGGCAAACTAAGTCTTCAGCCAGAAGAAGGATTTTGGATAAGACATTTGCTTTGTTTCACCGCATGTCACTGCTCGACGGACATTTACATATATTCATACTTTCTTATAAGCGAATTATTTTCAACAAATATTTTCATTAAAGTTCGACAAGAACTTTTTATTGATATGCATACTTTCTTATAAGCGAATTATTTTCAACAAATATTTTCATTAAAGTTCGACAAGAACTTTTTATTGATATGCATACTTGCTTATAAACAAATTATTTTCAACAAATGTTTTCATTAACGGTTAGCCAAGACTTGGAACCAGATAGGGGCTACAGGTCTGAATCAGCGGGACATGCAACTATCAAGAGCTAAAGCTACAAAGTCAACGCGAATCAATCGCCCCTCCCCAATATCACAAATTTTCTTTGAGTACAGGTTCTTCAGGTTGAAAAAGCAGGGAAGCCACATCACTTATGATCAATTCCCCAAAGAATTTCGGCACCACAACTCACTACAAGGATTACGTTCCTGTTTTGCATCTATACGAAGACATCATCTTGACCTACAGGGTCCCGACTATTATGTCTGCACAAAGATGTTATTTCGAATCACAAGGAACGACAACACAGCAAACCCGACGGCAAAGACGTCGCCTCACATTTTCGACCGTGCCAGGATGACATTTCAATTCACAATCCACAAGAGTTTGAATCAACAGAAGATTCAGCGCAACGTGGAACCATATTACAGCAAACTGACGGCAAGGACGTCACTTACATCTTTTACAACAGAACAACATTACAATAACGTCCTCGACGTTACGGCAGCACAACTATCTTTTACATCATTGCGGCGACGTCAACAACAACGACGTCTTCAGCACATCTACTATCTTTTACAGCATTACAATGACATCGACAGCATTACAACGATGTCATCAGCGTTATCATTACAACGACGTCAACAGCATTACAACGACGTCTTCAGCACAACAGCTATTGTTTACAGCATTTACAACGACGTCAACAACATTACAATGACGTATTCAGCTCAATAACTATTTTTACAGCAAAACTACGTTACAACAACGTCCACGACGTTACGGCAACACGCCAGCTTTTTTTTACAACATTACAACGACGTCGACAACATTACAACGACGTCGACAACATTACAATGACGTCTTCAGCTCAACAACTATCTCTTATAGCAAACAACATTACATTCTTACAACAACGTCATCAGCATTACATTCTTGCAACAACGTCATCACAATGACGTCTTCAACACAACACGTCGATACAACGACGACCTCAGCGTTACATTCCTGCAACAACGTCATCACAATGACGTCTTCAACACAACACGTCGATACAACGACGACATCAGCGTTATCATTACAACGACATCAGCAGCATTACAATGATGTCATCAGCAACACGCCCATACAACAGCGTCATCAACAGCGCGCCCATACAACAGTGTTATCAACAACACGCCTACACAACGACGTTTTCAGCACAATAATTATTTCTTACAGCATTACAACGACATTAACAACATTACAATGATGTCATCAGCAACACGCTCATACAACGGCGTCATTAACAACGCGCCCATACAACGGCATCATGAACAACACGTCTACGCAACGGCGTCTTCAGCACAATAATTATTTCTTACAGCATTACAACGACATCAACAACATTACAATGATGTCATAAGCAACACGCCCATATAATAACGTCATCAACAACGCGATCATACAACGACGTCATGAACAACACGCCAACACAATGACGTCTTCTGCAAAATAACTATCTTTTACAGCATTACAACGATATCAACAACAATACAATGATGTCATCAGCAACACGCTCATACAACGGCATCATGAACAACGCGCCCATACAACGGTGTCTTGAACAACACGCCTACGCAATGACGTCTTCTGCAAAACAACTATCTTTTACATTCTTACAACGACATCAACGGCATTACAATGATGTCATCAGCAACGCGCCCATACAACGGTGTCATCAACAACACGCCTACGCAACGGCGTCTTCTGCACAATATTTATTTTTACAGCATTACAACGACGTCTTCAGCACAACTTTATCTTTTACAGCAAAACAGCATTACAATAACGTCATTTCAGGCGCCCACCTCATAATGCGGGTATTTTAATTTCAGTCAGGCATCCATCTCATAATGCGGGTATTTTAATTTCAGTTAGGCGCCCACCTCATAATGTGGGTATTTTAATTTCAGTCAGGCGCCCACCTTATAATGCGGGTATTTTAATTTCAGTCATGCGCCCACCTCCTAATGCGGGTATTTTCAAGTTATATTCTCTACAATTTTTCTCAGCAGTTATACACTAATTATATCTTAAGCTTTAGTTTGCAGGAGTTTTTAATTTGCAGGAACTTCATCACAACGTGGAACTATCTCTTACGGCGAACCGAGGCAAATTGGTCAACGACCTACTTCGAACGTCGATCCGCTCTTCCCCAATAATTTCTCGCATCTGCGACCAGTGTCATCATAACTCGACACTGGGGCAATATTTCTTGAATCTGCATCAACTTTTTCAATAACTTCTCTCCCCCTCGGATCCTATTTCTACCCATGCATCCTTAATCGTTCCTTCGAGTCCCGATGATCAGAATAAAATTGGCTACTCGGTCAACTTCTTTGTCCGAAAATTCTTTCATCGTTTCCGGTCAAAGAGGGGCATCTGTTGACACCCAATTTTGTCCCATCTTTTCCAATTTATTTGCAATTTTAAATATTTTTAACACCTCAAAAACAATTTTTAATCTATATACATACATGCGTATATATATATATATATATATATATATATATTATTCTCTTATTATTATTATTATTCGCATTTTTACTATCATTTGCAACTTTATCATAATCATAAGTTTTATCCGAAAATTCTATATTATTTTATTCTCGCAAAATTGCATCGCATTTCCATTTTTTTTATCAAGCATTAAACATTTCGCAAATATTATATTTTATTTTATTATTATCACATCGTTATGCTACTTCAAATAATTTACATCTTTTACAAAAATATCTTTTTATAATAAATTTCCTCTTATTTTTAACCAACCCAATTTTATTTCTCAACCCCAAAACAATTTCTACCCAACTAATTTCAACCAAAGCCCAATTTCTCCATACCCATTCGGCCCAACAGCCCTCACCCTTTATTTTCCTTACCTCATTTTTCGATCAAGCCCAACTCACCCGCAGCCCAACCCATCGGCCCACTCGGCTGGCCCAACACCCCTTTTCCCTAACCAAAACCCATTCCCCTTGTTCCCTTTCCCTTTATTTCCCCCCAATTCCCACAACCCAAAAAAAACTCCCAAAGCCCAACTCCCCTTTTTTATTTCCCTTACCACCAAAGCCGAGCCAGCCCAACTCCCCAGGCCCAACCGGCCTTCAGCCCGACCCAACCGACCTGACCCATCCCTCTCATCTTTTAACCCCCCCCTTACCCCATTTCACAAAAAAAATCAAACCCTACCCCTCTAAACCTGCCGCACCCTACGCCCCTACCCCACGTCGCCGCACCCCTACCCCCGTCACTTCGCCACCGCCACCAACCCTTCGACCCATCCCCCAAAATCTGCAACACACGCCCCAAAAATCAGATTTTGTCCCCCCTTTATTTTGAAATTTGAATTCGTTTTTAGGGGGGTGTGAGGGGGTTGAACATTGGGTTTGACACCTATAAAAAACCCCTTTGGTTCGCTGATTTAGGGGGGTTGGGAGGAGGTCCTTTTTCGGATTAAAAAAAAAGGTTCTTAGGGAGGAGTTTAATTCGATTTTTTTAGTTTAAAATTTAGATTCGAGTCTTTGGTGGTATTGTATTTTTATTGGTGTTGTTGTTCATTGAAAATCTGGAATTTTTCTACATTTCTGCTGTTTTTGGGTTCCGGGTCGGGTCACTTCCGGGTCGGATCGATCGGGTCAAGTCGAAACCCGGGTCAAAATTTCAGGTTTTTATTTTGTGTTTGAAGATTACAAATTCAAGCTTCTTTGTTCTTAATTTTGGTTAAGAATTACTTCTTTTGTTCATTAACTCCCAAAAATCCGAAATACCCCTTTTGTTCTTATATTTTCGAATCCGAAATATTACTCTAGCCCTTTAATTTTGCAATCTGAAAATTCCATTTCATTCCTCATATTTTTCTCTCAATTCGGGTCACATTCCGGGTCGGGTTGAACATCAGAAAACAGAATTCTATTTCAGAGAAAATCAGAATTCGAAATCAAAAAAATCCAAAATCTGAATTCTAAACATCTCCGAGCGGGTCGACGATTTGAAACAAGCCTCGGTTCGTTACCCGGAGAAGGTCCGTAAATTCAAACTCTTCTCATTTTTTTTAACTTTCTGTATTTGCGTGTTTTATCACTGATTTAGTGATAATGTAGTCTATTTGTGTTGTTGTGCTTAGAGTTCAAGTATGTCGGGTTTGTTAGTTTATTTATGAAATATTTTGATGGATGATTACGGTTGTTTAGAAGAATTAGGATGTTTGATTAAATTAAATGATTGGTACTAGCTATTTTATTAACGTATCTGATTTGACTATCAATGCTTAGATGTGATATGATTATTATCTCAATACTTTTTTAATAGAGATTATAATGTAGACGTTGATTAGTTAAGTACCATTCGTTGCTTCTTGTTAATTGAGTGTTTATACCTAAGTATGCTATGTTGAGTTTATATTTAGAGTTAAGTGATGTATATACTGTCTCAATGTCTGTTTCAGTGAAGATCATGATGTAAGTAATTAGTATGATAGTTTATTTTACTTTAAGAGTCATGTTATATAGTTCAGTTCTGAATATGTTCTTGTACTTTGGTCTTTGACCTGTTTGAATCTCATGTTAAGTAGTCAAAGTTTTAATTATTGTATTAACTTGGATACATGTTTGTGTGACTAATCTCATGTCCTTCTATGATTTAGAAGTAGTATAGGTTAAGTTTTATTACTTTTTGACATTTGTTGGTATGAATCTTTATGGAAAGAATCTCAAATAGCCAATATGAACCTTGTGTATGTCTGTTGATCCATGAACACGATTAAATGGGGGCTATGTTAAGTAGTTTTGAAACATATTTGTTCTTATCATGATCCTGTGCCTGTTTGAGCATCTTGCACACTTGCCTTTACTTGTCTTTGTGTAAAAACTGTCACCATGTTAGAATGAAAATCCTTTTATATCATATCTTGCTTAGATTAATAGTGTGCATGCTTAGTCTAGCTTGGACAGACCTATTCTGCAGTGTGTCATATCTGAATTGACCAATCATGTGTCTATGTGTCTACCAGCTTGATTATCCATCTGTCTTACTTGCTTTAGTGCATTATGTCTAGTTGTGTAGAATGAATGAGATTCCACATATTTATTTTTGACTTGATTGACTCCACATTTAAGAAATTGCATAAAAAATGATCATCTGTGCATTTCTAGGCCTCCATACTCTTTCTAAATTGACTACATATTTGTCTTTACTTGCCTAAGTGTTACTATGTCAAGCATATGGCATGAATAGGGCCTTGTGTGTGCGCCACCTAAGCTAGTGATTTTGTATCTTTCAAGATGCTACTCTGAAATGAGCACTTGTTCATCACTTTGCCTCATATGCCTGCTGGACTGTTTATATATTTTGTCTTGCATATATGGATGGGAGAATATCTTCATGTTAGCCTATGTCATCTCTCAAATTGTCTAGTATATGTCTCACCTTATAAGTTGTGTAAAAGACACTTGTGTTAGGGGAGTAATGGCCTGCAAATGACTATCCGACCCTTCCCATATATTTCTAAGTCTGGTTGAGCATGTTGTATTCTTTCCTGTGCCTATTTCTGTTATGGGAAGATAATGCATAAACTGGTTTCTTGTTTTGCTATTTTTCTGAACACACATAGTAATTAAACATGTCTGTTTTAAATATGTATCTGAATTAAAGGATTTTGAAGCAAGCTAGTTAGCTTAATGTATGTGTTCATCCCTATAAGCTTCTTTTTTTAGAATATTCTATTCTGGATCTGTCCCTTCAAACAAATAAGTTTCCAGATTCCTATGTTTGGTGCTAATATGTTCCTTGGTTTGTCATTTCCTGGAAATTTTGGTTATATTGTAAACTAATGTAATAGATTCAAAGTTTAGTAATTGGATTCTTTGTCAATATTGACATGTTTATAAGACTGGAACCAATTTGTGATATTTAAAACAATAAACATCATGAGAAATATATTTTTTGTTAGAACTCCATGTATTTCTTGATACTCATTCTTCACCCCCTTTCTTTTGCATGACTTGGGGAGTTTCAAACCTCATTGAATTGCTACCTTGAGCTGCTGCGTGATGAAAATGGTCATTGCCTGATTTGTTACTAGTTATGAGCTGCTGCATGATGAAAATGCCAAAACAGTGGATAAATTTGAGGAACTGATACTATATTTGATTAGTTTGTGGTTGCGTCCACAGCTCTTGTTGAAAGCATATGTTGCCACTTTGTTTTATGGGTTGTTTCCTCTGTTACAAGAACAGATTGCTACAGTTGATCGATTATACTAATTCGAATATGATACTACACTTAGGCCGATGAAATTGAATTCGAGGCCGCGTTTTTTTTTTGTTTCTCTGTTTTATTATTTTACTGATTTGAACAAATACTACACTTAGGCCGATAAAATTGAATTCGAGGCCGCGCTTTTCGTTTCTCTGTTTTTCAGTTTACTGTTTTAAACATCCGTGCAACGGATATCTTACTATTTTACTGTTTTTACTGTTTTGAACAAATACCACGTCTGTTCGGGCGCTGTTTTTCTGTTTCAGTTTGCTCCCCGGTTTGACATCGCTTTCTTGTTTTTATCGTTTTACTGTTTTAAACTAAACACCGCACCTTTCGTGACATTGCTTTCTGCTCCAAATTAATCGTTTGACATTTAAATATTCGTTTTATTGTTTTACTATTTTAAACAAAACATCGTGTCTTTTCGGAAATTGCCTCTGTTTTTTCTGTTTACTGCTTACTGCTTTGATTTAATTTTACTGATTCGAACACGATACTACACTGACCGATGAAAAATATCCGTCGATTTTGAGGCCTCCACAGTCGTAAAGACGGAAATATAACTTCTGGGCAAGGATGAGGCTTAAACCTTTTTATTTCATCCGAGATCAACATGTTTAGTAGGCGAGGTGACTAAAATAACCAACAAGTTATATATTCGCAGCCACGACATGATTATAATGATCTTTTCTTTTTCATCCGAGAGACCAACACGTTTAGTAGGCGAGGCAATCAAAATAACCACATTAGTCATATGTTTGCAGCCACGACGTGATTGGAATGGTCTTTTCAAAATTTAAGTCTGAGCCCTCCGTGACCAAAACGCTCACTGTTTTGGATACGGATCCGAAGTTATTTGTATTTAATTGTTTCTAACTGTTTGTTCTTGACAGCTTGCAGGGAATAAAGTAAATAAAGGCAAATGTTCCTCGGAGTTTATTTATTTTATTTACTTTCTTTTTATTCAGCTTTTACCCCGCTCTGTATTGTAATATTATTTATTGTACTCATGTAAGTATTGAAATGCTTAGAATAGGCAAACTTAGAGTTAATTCATAGGGTAGTTTAAGACTTGAAACTTGTCGCTAGCTTATTTATTTGTAGGCTCGGTTAATTCAAACTTAGAAATCCTCCGCTAGTTATTTATTTTAGGCTCGTCACGCGTATTCAAGATTTTCAAAACAACTTTTGTCATCATTTATTTGCTTTATTAATCATTCCGAATAAGTTTATCTTTTGTCAATTTACAATTCAATGATTCCCAAAATTTTACTCCTTTGGCATTATAAATAATTTATTGTCACAAATGCATATTTTCCAAAACTTTACATGTATCTTTCCTTTTATGTCATCCGAATACGTACTTGTATAAAATGCATCATTTACTAAATATTTGCAAAACATCTTTAAATCTACTATACTTGTAAAACATGCATTTTCCTAGCAATAATTAACCTGAGTTTGAATGGATAACCGCAAGTTAGCGGATCTTAAAGGATGCCTAACCCCTTCCCTTTAGGATAATAAAGAACCCTTACCTAGAATCTCACTAGTTTCGCAGACCTTAAAATTGGAGTTACATTGCAGCATTTAGTTAATATTCAAGTGTCCTAATTCACCGTAAAAATAATTAGGTGACGACTCCTTAATTCGATACCCAGGAATCACCGGATACGTTGTGCTCCACTTTGACCCGAGCAGGTCAAAATAGGGCGCGACAAACACATGAACACCAACCAAGAGTGCAACTTGACTGTAAACCACGCTACGAAGATTCTCAAATCGACGAAACACCTATACAAGGTCGTTAAGACATGCTTATCCATAAAAATATCATAACTTTCTCAAAATGACTTAAATCTCAACCAAGTACTCAAATCTCACCCGAACCCTTTAGTACTCGAACCAGTGACTTGACTAAGTCATAAATCACATTTCAGACCTAACGAAAATGATGAAACTTTGAAAATGATGCATCTACCCCAAAGTCAACTACGAGTCAAACCTCTTCCTCTCTTTTACTTAAACTTCAAAACTTACTAAAATCAATCAAAAAATCACCCGATTGTCTCGGGATTCGCGTCACATATACCCGCAAGTCATAAATACCGAGATAAAGCTACAGAAAGGGTATTTTGGTAAACACAAATCCAAAAATTTAAAATTACCAAACGGGTCGTTACATCCAAAAGAGAGGAAGTTTCATGTATCTTGGGTCTATCATCCAAGGAAATGGGGAGATTGGCGAATATGTCACATATCGTATTGGTGTAAGGTGGATGAAATAGATGATCACATTTGGAGTCTTGTGTGATAAGAAGGTGCCACCGAAGCTTAAAGGAAAGTTTTATAGAGTAGTGCTTTGACCAACTTTGTTGTATGGGGCATAGTGTTGACTAGTCAAGAACTCTCATGTTCAGAAGATGAAGGTGGCGGAGAGAGGATGTTGCGGTGAATGTGTGGACATACAAGAAGAGATAGGATTAAAAATGAAGATATTCGAGATAAGGTAAGAGTGGCCAAGGTAGAGGACATGATGAGGGAAGTGAGGCTAAGATGGTTCGGGCATGTGAAGAGGAGATGCACGGATGCCCCAGTGCGGAGGTGTGAGAGGTTGGTTATGGATGGTTTCAGGAGAAGTAGAGGTAGACTGAAGAAGTATTGGGGAGAGGTAATTAGACATGACATGACGCAACTATAGCTCTGAGGACATGGTCATAGATAGGAGGTTATGAGGGACACAAATTAGGGTAGAAGACTAGTAAGTAATTGAATGTTGTCATGTATCTTTTCATACCTATAGTCGTAGTATTACCCTGGTAGTTTCTTGTACTTCAATTAGTGTACGATTTTTGTGACATTTATGTTATTGTTCCTTTTCTCATACTGATTTCTCTTATTATATGTAGTTTCGTTTTCCGTATTGCTTTTGTTTTTTTATGTTTGAGCCGAGAGTCTATCAGAAACAATCTCTCTACCTACCAAGGTAGAAGTAAGGTATGTGTACACCCCGCCCTTCCAGGCCTCACTTATGAGATTACACTGATATGTTGTTGTTGTTGTAATATCATAATATCAATAATAAAAAATAAAAAGGATAAAGGTCGTTATTAGAGGGTGAAAAAGTATATAAAATATTCAATTGAGATAAAAAGTGGGGGAGGTGTTTGATCTTTAAAGCAAAATTGGAGGGAAAATATTTTTTTTTGTAAAAGTGAACTTTCACTCTTCTGTATTGTTTGTCGGAGCAAATTTTATTTTTTAATTATAATACAATTCAATTATGAACTTTTTAGTATATTTCGTATTTATGATATGTGATTATGTTTATAATTAGTGAAATAATGAATTAAATATAGAGAATTTTTGGATGAACTATGTGTTCTTATTTTTAGTTCACTCCTTGACACGATCATTTTACAAAATTTTGATTAAAGATAAACGAGAACATTTTATATCCTGCTTGGTCAATTTTTTTTCTTTCTAAAAGCATTTATTTTTCTTAAAAGATAATTATTTGTTCAAAGGGTTGACGATGAATTCAACCCGATAAGACTAGTCTTAAACTATTTTTCTGAAAACCCTTTTGGAAATAATAACAGACAGAAAGCCTAAAATAAAAAATGTCCAATTAAACACCAACAGGTCGTGTTTTGATCATTCCATAAGTGGAAAATAACATACTCATCATTTCTCCACTTCTTTTTCCTCTATTTCTGTTCCTTTCCCGAGGTTAATCATTTCATCATAAACAAAGAGCTAAAGTCAAAACCATAGTTTTTTTCTCTCTTAAGCAGCAACATTATCCAAGCCACTCGAACTTTATATTGTATGGACAGTACAAGAAATACAAAAGAAATAAAATGCAATCGTAGGTCCACAGCTAAATTCATGCAACTAACATACCTTTGATTTGATTTGATTTATAGTATATTCTTTTCTACCTTCAAAAAGAAGTTAGAACAGTGCTTTGTTACATTAACATACCTTTGATTTGATTTTTTAATTTTTTTTTATATACTAATACTATATCGAATTTTATAATATGAATATACATAAAGTCATCTTTTAGTATAAATCCTTCAAAAGCAAAACTGAAACAAACTATGGGAAGGTCCCTCTAATTGAACTTTTTGGTTAAAGTTCATAGTGACACTTTTAATTTGGCACTTGCACTATGCTCCATTTTAGTTCAATTTTGGATTTGATCCTTCTTTGCCATAATGTTCTTGGTAAAGAATCAAATAATTACGGAAGGGTGTAAAGTAGGGGTGTAGAAATAAAATCGACAAATCGTATTAAATTGATAATTTGAATCAAATCGAAAAAAAAAACTAATTAGTAATTTGATTTGACTTGATTTGGTATTGAAACGAAAATCAATCATAAGTGGTTTAGTTTGGTTTTAACAAAAAAAAGTCAAACTGAACCAAACTAACCCGAAAGTACATGTACTCCCTCTATTTCAAAAAGATTGTCCTACTTTTCTTATTAGTTTATTCAAAAAAGATTGACACCTTTCTATATTTGGAAATAAATTAACTTTATGAGATTATTTATAACCACACAAAAATCTAAGACATGTTTTGAACAACACATTTCAAACGTCTTCCTTTATTTCTTAAACTCTGTGTCAAGTCAAACTAAAATAATATTTTTGGGATGGAGGGAGTATATAATTTTTAAAATATAATACATAAAAATATTTATTTATAATGTAATTTATAAATATTTCTTAAGTTTTTTCATAGTTTTTATCTTTTAACATATATTTTAAGCTTAAACTTAGAGTTTTTAATGGTCCTATAAGTTTTATAGACCATTGATGTTATTAACTCAAATAAAGCCCAAATTAATACTGATGCTAACAAAAGAAATTCAATTTTAACACTAGGAATAACAATAATGTTGGATATCTATTACTACATACTATTAGTTTTGAATTGGTTAGACAATTAAAAAACATAACTTAATTTAATTTTTCTTTAATATATAATCATGTAATTAATAAATAGCCGTACTTTTTCTTTTAGTATTTTTAGATTATTATCATTATCATTATTGCTTAGCGATTTCATTATTTTTGTTGTTGAATATTTTAGTATAATGTCATCACTTATCTTACATTTTGTGTCATTTTCTTAGAAAAAACTTTAATTAGATAGTTGTATCTAACTAAGACTAAAAAAAATATTTAAAGGACAAGTTATATGTTTTGTATGAAGAGATTACCGGAAAAAAACTGAACATCCGAGAAAATTGCAAAACTCGAGAAAATTTGAAGTTAAAAAATTCAACTTTTATTAGTTTAAATTGGTTTATAAATTTAAAAATTTAACACAACTAATTTGATTTTGTTTGTGAGAAACCAAATCAACCGGATCCATATACCCCTAGTGTAAAATGTGATAACAACCTTTTTACCTTAAACAGCTGATATGACAGTTATTACCTTAACTAGAAAACAAACAAATTAATGTCTGTCTCTTTCCCCCAGCTAAAATCCTTCATCATTACTTCTCATAACATTCCCATGGCTTCATAAATCACATTATGGCTAATGGCGAGATTTTTTTTAGTTGAAGTGTGCAAAATTAACCTGACTACTTCACTGGTATTATCCAGACGTCCTGAAGATGATGGGACCGGTCCTTCAGCACCCCACCACCAGGTAAATCGCGGGATGTGTACACATGGTCAGTGTCTGCCTGCGTCCAACAGATCAATGCTACAAGGTTGACCCCCCCACAAGCCCCATCCACAAGGCTTGGCGGAGACCGAACCCACACTGCAACATGCCCCCGCGGCTTTTAGCGCCCAGGCTTTACCACATGTATGTGCCCCGGAAGACGATATCCGAAGGGGAGAATCGAACTTGCGACCCTAAGGCCGCAAAGTTGACTCCCTGCCAGCAAGCTGACCCCTCTAGATGCAAAATTAACACACTCTTATTTTCTACCATGAGTGTTTGATTGAGCGCGAAATTTAAAAAATAAATGAATAAGTTTTGAATTTTATAGTCTAAAATAAATTAAAAATATTTGTGTCATCTTGTTAAAAGTAAAAATTTAAATTTAAAGTTAAATTATTATAAAATAAAAATAAATAAAAAATTTATTAATTAAAAAAAAAAGCATGTCAGTATAAATTGAAACAAAAGAAATACTAGCAAACATGTAATCTATTCATATCGAGTGATGTTTAGGCGAAGAGTGTAAACAACCTTCGGCTGCACCCATGGCCTACCCCACCCCACCCCCTACGGCACACAAAAACAACAACCCCTTACCCCACTCAAAATTTATCGCCTGTACATAACTGCACATGTTGGGGTCATAGGGTAGTGGGGTGGGGTTTGGGGTAAGGGGAAGAGGTTAAATAAAAGAGAGGAATAGTCAATTTTTTTTATATACAGTTTTCTGACTTACGTTAGACTATTTTTTAAGATAGTAATCTCGATCCCTCAGCACTACTATCAGTAAATCGCGGCACGTCACTGAATCATCAGGGCTTGAGAACATAGCAATTATATCACCTACAAGTCCTACCATACAAAAAAGCAAATTACTATACCACACTTAAGACCTCCAACTTAATTTTAAGTTCCTTCTTTTACCATCTTATGCTCGGGACGTCTTTGGTAGACAGCTACTTATGATGAAGTGAAGCCCTTGAGAACTCTGCTTCCCACCATCTCACACTAAAAAATGAAAAATAGAAGAAAAAGGAAAAACTACAGTACTTGTTACTCCTATTTATTATTGACATATGCATATAAATGTAGTAGCAATAAAAAGGAACTACTCGATCCCGAACATAATTGGATGACAAAGAAGCAGAACTCAAAATATAACCGGAGACCTACAACATATTTTCGAATCTTGGTAGGAGCAATTTGCTCTCTTGGTCATTCAAACATATGTCGCGTAAGACGGAAACTTGGATGACAAAGAAGTAGAACTTAAAATATAACTGGAGACCTACAACATATTTTCGAATCTTGATAAGTACAATTTGCTCTCTTGGTCATTCAAACACATGTCGGGTAAGACGGAATTGAAAAACAAGTGTATAGACTATAGAGAGAGAAAGAGACTATAGTACACACTATTACTACTACTAGTATCCATAGCTGTAATGTTGCAGGTCTGATTTTTGCAGAGGCCCTTCTTGGGCACAAGCTCTTTTAACTTTATCTTCTCAAATAATTCTCAGTTTCTTTTTTACTCACATTTTATTCTCTCTCTCCCTGTGCCATTGGGAGGAAACTGAATACCCGTTGTATTAGTGTGAGGCCTATCTGCCACAACGATGTGATTGAGCACTATGCCACCTCTGCTCTAAGTTCAGCTCAACCCCCCCACCCACCCACGAAGAACCCCACAAGGCCATAACACTTCTTTTGTTACTTCACATATTTTTTTCGCAATTCTGACTAATTATTCTCCATTCTCTTTTCTCTCTCAAATATCAATGTCGGTAAGCCCAAGAAGGTGGCTTTCATACTTCCCATTTCAAAGCTACCTGAGTTAGTCAAGCCTTCAGTCATCATAAACACTTTAAGTTTTGACAGTGACTTTATAGTAGTCGTGCCTTCTTTTATGGTGCTCTCTTCTTGTTAAGTTAACAACAACTCTCAGAGAAAAACAACTATGGCAGCATATTCATTTCTTATGCTTCTTCTTGTGGGGTTCTTGCTGTTCTTGAGCTTTGGTTCTGTGAAGTCTGATGATGGTGAGTTGAGTGGAGCATTTTGCTTCTTATTATTATGTGCTCCTTCACTATGGGGTCTCTATTATTTTAATGTTAAAAACCTTTTAGAAGAGTGGTGTCCTTTCTTTAGTTTAATCATTTTTTAAAATGGTGTTTTGACCATATTATGATTTGATTAATCCCACGTTTGTAGTAGTTGTCGTTTTTAAGGTTTATTATTTTTGTCTCGTTATTGGAAAAAGGTTCTGCATTGTTGGAGATTAAGAAGTCATTTAGGGATGTGGAGAATGTGTTATATGACTGGACAGACTCTCCTTCATCTGATTACTGTGCCTGGAGAGGTGTTACTTGTGACAATGTCACTTTCAACATTGTTGCACTGTAAGTTTAACAATACATTTGTGATTGTGTAGTTTAAAGTTGTAATCTTTTTTGTTGATTTATTGTCTTTTATGTGCTTTGTAGTAATCTTTCGAGTTTAAATCTTGATGGGGAATTATCTCCTGCAATAGGACAGCTCAAAGGCCTAATATCTATGTAACATCTTCAACCCTTTGCCCACATTTTTCCTTTTTGTTTGATATGGACATAGTGCATTATAGATTATGCTGATTAATTTTTTTGTTCTATTAATAGTGATTTAAGGGGAAATCGCCTTTCCGGGCAGATACCAGATGAGATTGGTGACTGTTCAGAACTGAAAAACTTGTAAGTCTTAAATGCTTCTCTTACTAATAAGTAAATGATGGACCATTCATATGTTAAAAGGGCAGCCCGGTGCACTACGCCACCCCGCTGAGCGCGGATCGGCAAGTGCCGGACCACAAGCGTCTATTGTACTCCGCCTTACCCGCATTTCTGCAAAAGACTGTTTCCACATGGATCATTCATACGTTATAGTTTTGGAAATAACCATTTTTTTTCTTATTATTAGGGACCTATCATTCAATGAGCTTTATGGTGATATTCCCTTTTCCATATCAAAACTTAAGCAACTGGAATATCTGTAAGCTTTGATACTCTGCTTGTTTTCTAGGTGTTGTATTATGTTAAATATACAAAATATACATAAGATATACACGATATGCACGTGTATATCCTAAGTATATTTAGTCTCGGTTTTGTCACATTGTACACGGTTTTGTATAGTTGTAGTTTGTACCGAATTGGTACAAAGTGTAGCATAATTAGAATTGTTTATTTACCACAATTATAGGATTCTTGTACAAGTAGAATAGAGTTTTGAGATTAGAAGAGGAATACGTTTTCTATTATGGAAAATTGTATATTGTATATATTCTCTTTCATTAATAAAAATAATCAAGAGATTATTTCTTTCATGGTATCTGAAGTCTTAGGTGTTAAAATCCTCTCTCCAAATTCTCCAAATTTTTGCCGACCTCCCTTGAATATCCAAGCCCCTTGTTCTCGAATTTCGTGCCGACGATACCTCCACTCTTCCCAAATTTTTTCTTCTCAATCCCTACATCACGTCTTGCGCTGCTATTATGGCTAAGAACACGTTTCACCCTGCCCTCATTGTTTCTAACATCAGGAATCACATTCCTATCATTCTTGAAATAGAAAATGTTGGCCGAACTGTTCAAAGTTCACGCACGCTCGCATCAAGTCCTCCATCATATTATCCCGCGGCTCCTACGGATACAGAGGTGCCCAAACCCGAGGATGATCCTAAGTTATTGACGACTCTTGATGCTACTGTTCTTCAGTGGATTTACTTCACTATTTCTACCGACCTCTTCCAAACGATTATCGAACCAGACCCACGTCAATATGGAAGATTTCCCCAACATTTCAGCATATTGCAAACGGTTGAAAGAATTGGCAGACCAACTTCGCAACGTTGGTGCGCCAGTTACCAACGACCGTCTTGTCCTTCAGATGGTTGCAGGCCTATCCGAGGCCTATATTGGTGTTGGCACACTTCTAAGTCAGAGCAGCCCTCTTTCGCAATTTTATCAAACTCGTTCTATGCTTACGCTTGAAGAAGTCGGCTTGACCAAAAAGGGCTACCGGTGCTAGTCCCGTAGTCATGATGACGTCCTCCACAAATTCTCCGAATTTTGTTGATAGTTCCGGCCAAAAACCGTACTCACGGTGGCAGGAAAAATAGTCTAAAAAATAATGCCAAATATCGCGGGGGCAAACGCGGTGGTTCCGGAGGTGGTAACGGTGGCAGTGGGTCTCGGATTAACAGCAGTGGGCCACAACCCAACTGGTTTTAGCCTTGGCCCCCTGGTCGTGGGCCTAGGCTAGTGGGCAGTGGCCCAACAACCCCTACGGCCCAGCAGTTTCATTGCTTGGCCACTAGATCGCCGAGATCGCTTTTCTCGCCCAATCGGTTTGGCCCGATGTTCGCCCCAGCTCGGGTCGGCAAAGATGCCCGTACTTGAGCCACGGTCTCCTCAGGCCCACTAATCATACAGCGGGCCCCACCCCCACCAACATTGAGGTTGCAATGCACACCCTTGAATTAAATCCGCAAGACAGAAATTGGTACATGGACACCGGTGCAACCTCTCACATGACGTCCGATCAAGGTACCCTCTCGTTTTATTCCAATTTGAGCAACAGTCGTGGCATAATTGCTGGTAATGGTAATTCAATTTCGATTTGTGGTTATGGTTATAAAATTGTCTCCCCCATCCACCTCTTATCTTGAAAAATACCCTTCATGCCCCTAAATTGATTAAAAATTTGGTGTATGTCCGTAAATTCACCATTGATAATTTCGTTTCTATTGAATTTGATCCGTTTGAAATTTTTGTGAAGTATTTCAAGACGGGGAGTCCTCTCATGATGTGTGATAGTACGGGGATCTTTATCCTATCACGCCATGTTCCGGTCTCGTGTCAAGTCTTGCCATCAACTTTTGCAGCCCTTGCTCATTCCTTGAAATATGCTCGTCTAGGTCATCCGGGGTCGACTATTTTGTCCTTTTTAGATAAACACAATTTTATTTCTTGTAAGGGTACGCGTAGTACTTCGAATTGTCAATCTTGTTCTTTAGGAAAAATTGTTAGGTCGCCTTTTGTAGACTCTAATTTTCATACTTTAATGTCATTTGATATTATTCATAGCGACTTATTGACATCTCTTGTTCTCAGTTCTTTGGGTTATTGTTATTATGTTCTATTTTTTGATGACTATTCTAATTTTTTATGGACTTTTCCGATAGCGAAAAAATCTCAATTTTTTCCACTTTCTTAAAATTTAGAGCATTTATTAGAACTCAATTCAAACGGAAAATAAATAATATTCAATGTGATAATGACAAAGAATATGATCATGAGATCAATTTTCATTTTTCTTATCCTCATATGTCTTCACAAAATGAGAAAGCTGAACGAAAAATTTGTACCATTAATAACATTGTCCGCACTTTATTGATTCATGCTTTCGTACCCCCTTCTTTTTGGCATCATGCCATACAAATGGCTACATATCTATGTGCCTAGTTCGTATAATTTTTTGGACGACGGTGTCCCCATATATTATCAACCATTTATCAGAACTGTCCCATACCCAAAATCCACTAGCGGGCCCACTGCCCGCTGGTCCTCCTGTCACAGCGTCACCTACCGTTAACGGGTCCAGTACTGGCCCAATTCTTGCTTCCAGTTCTAGCCCAGTCTGTGATACTGTTCCCGGGTCTAGTACTAGCCCAGTCCCTATTTCCAGTCTCGGACCCAGTTACCGAGTTGGGCCAGCAGGCCCACTGCCTGCTGGCCAGTCCGTCACAAGTCCTGGTAATTCTCAAAATCCGCTCAATTCTCTCCTGAGACATAGACCAGTCCCTTGTAGTTAACGGGGTATTTTTAAACCAAAAAGACATTTTAATTTAAATTTTAATATTTTTAAATCCTCGTAACCCTGTGTCTGCATTAAATAACCCGAATTGAAAAATCGCTATGACCGACGAATATAATGCTCTTATTGATTATAAGACGTAGGAGTTGATGCCTTGTCTATCTGGTGTTAATATTATTCGTTCTATGTGAATTTTTGCTCATAAGAACAATTCTGCCGGTTCTTTTGCGAGGCATAAGGCTCGTTTGGTGGGTGATGGTAAGACTCAACATATTTGTGTGGATTGTGGTGAGACATTTAGACCGGTGGTCAAGCCGGCTACCATTCGCACTGTGCTCAGGTGCTGCGGCTGGCTCCCCTTATGAGGATCGCAGTTTTGCAGGGTCTCTTCAGTATCTTATGTTCACGAGACTGGATATTACGTATGTCGTACAACAGATGTGTTTGTTTATGCATGATCCCAGGGTTGAGCACATGAATGCACTCAAATGCATTATTCGAATACATCCAGGGACACATGACTATGGCTTACATTTATATCGGTTGTCGACGTCTACACTTGTCTCGTATATAAATGTTGATTGGGGTGGCTGTCCAGACGGTCTACGTCTGGCTATTGTATGTTTCTTGGTGATAACTTGGTCTCATGGTCTGCGAAACGTCAGTCGACTTTGTTTCGCTCCAGTGCGGAGGCCGAGTATCGAGGGGTAGCCAATGTGGTCTCTGAGTCATGTTGGTTACGTAATCTTCTTCTAGAGCTTCATTGTCCTATTCAGAAAGCTACCTTGGTTTATTGTGATAATGTTAGTGCCATCTACCTTTCCGGTAATCCTGTTCAGCACCAACGCACTGAACATATCGAGATGGACATTCACTTTGTTCGTGAAAAGGTAACTCGTGGACAAGTACGCGTCTGTCATGTCCCTTCAAGGTATCAAATTGCAGACATCTCACAAAGGGTCTTCCCTCGGTCCTTTTTGAAGATTTTAGGGACAATCTCAACGTACAAAGACACCCCGCTATGCGGGGTGTGTTAAATATATTAAATATACATAAGATATACACGTGTATATCCTATGTATATTTAGTCTCGATTTTGTCACATTGTACACGTTTTTTGTATAGTTGTAGTGTGTACCGAATTGGTACAAAGTGTAGCATAATTAGAATTGTATACTTACCATAATTATAGGATTCTTGTACAAGTAGAATATGATTTGGGATTAGAATAGGAATAGGTTTTCTATTATGAAAAATTGTATATTGTATATATTCTCTTTCATTAATGAAAATAATCAAGAGATTATTTCTTTCATATTATTTCCTTTCCAATATTGTCAATTAATCATGCTTGTCTTGATTGAGCTTAGGATTTTGAAAAATAATCAGTTGATTGGCCCAATTCCATCAACATTGTCACAGATCCCAAATTTGAAAATCTTGTAAGTATCTTGTGCTTTGTCATGATATTGTTAGGTTTTGGATTATTTTAATTTAATTCAAGAAATTTCTACAGGGACCTGGCTCAAAATAAGTTGAGTGGAGAAATTCCTAGGCTCGTATACTGGAATGAAGTCCTGCAGTATTTGTGAGTGTTCTAATCCAGGACTCCACTACTCATAAGTTTCTAGAATACTACCTTAAGATTTGTATATTCATGAAATAGGGGACTGCGTGGTAACAACTTGGGTGGATCACTTTCTCCTGATATGTGTCAGCTAACCGGTCTGTGGTACTTGTAAGTTCCTAATCTTTTTGTTCTTAAGATCATACTTTAGCTCCTTTTGGTGATAAAATTAACCATTATTCATTGTTTTGTGCAGTGATGTTCGTAACAATAGTTTGACTGGTTCCGTTCCTCAAAACATTGGCAATTGTACTGCCTTCCAGGTTCTGTAAGTATCTAAAACAAAGAAATGAAGTACTATTTTTATTTTTATTTGGTTGGTGGCATAACGCCTTGTTGTGCTTTCAGAGATTTGTCTTTTAATAAGTTGACTGGAGAGATTCCTTTCAACATTGGTTTCCTTCAAGTAGCAACCTTGTAAGTTTATGCTGCTTCTCTTTATAACAAATCCATTATATGGTTATGAGTTTTGAAGTGAAACTTCCATCTCTCCAGGTCTTTGCAAGGTAATCGTCTTTCAGGGCAGATCCCATCCGTCATTGGATTGATGCAGGCTCTTGCAGTTCTGTGAGTGCTTTGTGTCCAGTTATCTCAATCCATTGCTACTGAATAATGAGCGATATTTCTGGAAACCAAATAATGCATCTGTCTAAGCTTTTCTGACCCTTTTATATACAGGGACTTGAGCTGCAATTTGTTGAGTGGAACAATTCCTTCAATTCTTGGGAATTTGACCTACACAGAGAAATTGTTAGTACTAAAACCTTTAAATTTAAAAGCTTGGGATTTGTTCTACCATATCTGTGATATATTTGTTACTCAAAACCTGATATGGTTTTGCTTTCTGCAAAGACACTATTGTTGTCTTTAAAAGCAATTTGGATCATTTTATGCTTCAAAAATTGTGTAGTGGATTGATGTATTTGTATTGCAGGTATCTGCACGGGAACAAGCTAACTGGTTCCATTCCTCCAGAGCTTGGAAATATGACGAAGCTCCACTACCTGTATGAATGCTTTCTATCAATAATTTATTCTTTGGCTTTGTTTAGTTATTCTGTTCAGACCCTTTTAAATGAATGCTTTACATTTACAAGCATTTGTTTGGAAGACACTAAGTTTTAGTTAGTGAGCCTTTTGGGCAACCACAGATTTGATTGATACAAGCTGTTTTGAAAAGAATTCATTAGAGAAACTTTCCTCATACTTGAAGGCGGTAATTTGCAGAGAATTGAATGATAACCAACTGACTGGACGCATACCAGCAGCACTTGGAAAGCTAACAGAGTTGTTTGACTTGTAAATCTCGTTTCTCTTCATCTTCTACTTTGGATTTGTTAACAGCTTTTTTGATCTACTTATGTGGTATGTTTTAGGAACGTTGCAAACAACCACCTTGATGGGTCCATACCTGCCAATCTTAGTTCGTGTACCAATTTGAATAGTCTGTAAGTGTTTTTTCATGTCCTGCATGTCTCTATTATGCACGACCATGCTTGTTTGAGAAATTATTGACACCTGATTTGGTTGCAGCAATGTTCATGGAAACAAATTGAATGGAACAATTCCACCAGCCTTTCAGAAGCTGGAAAGTATGACCTATCTGTAAGTTATTACTTTCTGATTTTGTCTTCTAAAAATACTTTAAAGGATGTCTAAGTGATCATGCTACCCGTTCGTGCTGTTAAGGAAGATTGTAAACTTACCTTAGCAATTGTATATTTAAATTTTACTGGCGTTGTACGATTGCACAAAATCATTTTATTAATCTTGCTCTCAATTCATTACTGGCTTATCCTTGCATGAAGAATCATTTCTACTGTCGAGAGCTTTGAGCTAAGTGTGTCATATAAATATCATAGTTATTAACTTGTTTAGTTAGAGCCTCTGCATCATCTAGTTATGTGAATGCCAATCTCTTATTCTGCATACTGTGAGCATTGACCGTCTTTCTTTTTTGTTACTTTCTTCAGGAATCTCTCCTCCAACTACCTCAAAGGCCCAATTCCAATTGAGCTTTCCCGTATTGGGAATATAGATACACTGTAAGCGCAAGTTTTTTCATCTATTATTTCTCTACTTGCAATTATGGTTGTGCAAAAAGCACTTTTTCTCAGTTTAAGAAAGAACTCTTCTACATTTGGGTGACTTAGGGACTTATCAAACAACATGATCAGTGGTTCTATACCTTCATCTCTCGGTGATTTGGAACATCTTCTTAAACTGTGAGTATAGCTGTTAGGTTGTTAGTTATCCATTATATATCTGTTGTACTTACTTTCCTTTTGTGAATGCTGTAGGAACTTAAGCAAGAACGAAATAAATGGATACTTGCCAGCAGAATTTGGCAATTTAAGGAGCATCATGGAGATGTATGGAACCTTGCTAAACTCAGTTACTTAGAATTTATTGTTTGCTTGATTTTCAGCTTTTTGACCGCACTCTTAATTGTAGTGATCTGTCAAGTAATCACCTCTCTGGTCCCATACCTCAGGAACTTGGCCAGCTTCAAAATCTGTACTTGCTGTAAGTACTTAAGTTAATTTCAGACTCAACCTTTTTAGTCGCTGTTGGCTATTTTTTATTAGTACTAAGATGGAGGTTTAGTTGGTGTTGTGTCAGTATTACTTGTTATTGCATTATTGCGCGAGACTCATAAGCAGCATTTCACTCTTCTTTTTTCTTTCTTAAGTCCTGACTGGTTCTACCAAATAATTAACAGGAAGGTGGAGAACAACAATTTATCAGGCGATGTGATGTCATTAGCCAGTTGCCTCAGTCTAAACGTCCTGTGAGTTTCAAGCTAGTGACTACACCCGTACGAACAAATGTTGTGTAAATCTAATCAACTGTAACTTGGCAGAAATGTCTCATACAATAATCTGGGAGGGAATATTCCAACAGGCTATAATTTCTCTAGATTTTCACCAGAAAGGTAAATGGTTCAATTCATTAATCTTCCTCGTCATGAGTTAAGTTTATACGAGTCACAAGCATTTGTTAGTTTTTACTTCTTAGCTTCTAATTTTTCTCTTTCATTATTTTTCCAAAAAGCTTCATAGGAAATCCAAATCTGTGTGGGTATTGGCTCACTTCTCCTTGTCATGCATCTCATCCAGCAGAGCGAGGTACTATCAAACTGAAACCATCCTTTCTGAAACTTATTGTGCTGCATTCTTCAAGTTTACTTCATTTTTTACACTTGCAAATTATATCAACTACCTAATGGAAAAATGATCTTCTGGACAATTGCAGTTTCAATTTCTAAAGCAGCAATACTTGGTATTGCTTTGGGTGCGTTGGTGATTCTTCTGATGATACTGGTAGCAGCATGCCGGCAACAGAATCCTGCGCCTTTCATGGAAGGATCTATTGATAAACCAGGTATAGTTTTATTTTGGAGGGTTGGATAGGTTGGAGACGTGCATGTCGTATGGACAGTCACCAGAATATTATTGAAATTGCCACGTGTTGACCGTTAAACGATTTTGATGAACAGTTAATTACTCATCTCCGAAGCTTGTGATCCTTCATATGAACATGGCACTTCATGTTTACGAGGACATTATGAGGATGACGGAGAACTTGAGTGAGAAGTATATAATTGGCTGTGGAGCATCAAGCACTGTATATAAATGTATTCTGAAAAATTGCAAGCCTGTAGCTGTCAAGAAATTGTACTCTCACAACCCACAATACTTGAAGGAATTTGAGACTGAACTTGAGACAGTTGGGAGTATTAAGCATCGTAATCTTGTCAGCCTCCAAGGATATTCTCTTTCTCCATCGGGACATCTTCTCTTCTATGACTACATGGAAAATGGTAGCCTTTGGGATTTGCTTCATGGTTAGTAATCCAAAATGGTTAAGGTAAATTGGTGCATTGAACTTATTTTAAATGTTTAGTAATCATTCCTCTTATATCTTTTTCCAGGTCCTACCAAGAAGAAAAAGCTTGATTGGGGTACTCGCCTTCGAATTGCATTGGGATCAGCTCAAGGACTTGCATATCTTCACCATGATTGTAACCCTCGAATAATCCATCGTGATGTTAAATCATCAAATATCTTGTTGGACAAGGACTTTGAGGCTCACCTGACTGATTTTGGCATTGCTAAAAGGTTATGCACATCCAAGACCTATACGTCCACGTACATTATGGGAACCATTGGTTATATTGATCCAGAGTATGCTCGCACTTCTCGCCTGACAGAGAAGTCTGATGTCTACAGCTATGGAATTGTTCTATTGGAATTGCTCACTGGAAGGAAAGCTGTAGATAATGAATCTAATCTACACCATATGGTAAGCTCCTGAAGTCTTTTGACATATCCCTTTTTCAATTTAGAAAAACCTTTTGTTGTTTTATCCGGATGTTTTCTCCTTAATCCAATTAACTTTTTAGTCGCCTAATGGCGCGCAAGAGAATTAGTTTATATATAATATGAACTTGTTCTATGATATTCATATTATTTAAAGATTCAGATGGTCTTAACAGTTTTGCATTTCTTACAGATTCTAACAAAGGCAGCAAATAATGCTGTCATGGAAACAGTGGATCCAGAGATCACAGCCACATGCAAAGATCTTGGAGATGTCAAGAAGGTTTTCCAGCTTGCTCTTCTATGTTCCAAAAGACAGCCTGCCGAGAGACCAACCATGCATGAAGTGGCCCGAGTCCTTGAAAGCCTAGTACCCGTAGCTGAAACGAAACAGCCAAATCCAACCCTACCTGCATTACTCCCATCTGCTAAGGTACCTTGCTACATGGATGAATATGTCAACCTCAAGACACCTCACCTAGTGAATTGTTCATCCATGAGCACTTCAGATGCCCAACTTTTCCTTAAGTTTGGAGAGGTCATATCCCAGAATAGTGGCTGAAAATATATTAAGAGTATGTTACAAGTCAAAGTGTATCTTGAAGAATCAAGATTTCTGGAGATTTTGTATAAAAATGTAGTGCCAATTAAAATATATTATTGTAGGTAGTAGTTGTAGTAAGATGCATAGTGGACCAGGCTGCTTTTTCCACTACATAGGTCTAGTGTGTATCTCCAAATTCATGTATAAATATTTCACTTTTTTGCCCTCATCAAATTGGAAGAGAGCTACTACTAGTATTAATATTGGGTTTTGGGACCACTGATGCCGAGTATGGACTGTACTGCCTAAGATTTTTGGCTCACACTTTGAGGTGGCCTTAGTACTGCATTTGTGTATAGCAATAATGCATTGCACTGTGGACCTAAGTTTGACAGTCTGCTACTGTTTCATACAGCTGCTGTTAGTGCATTAATTTGGACTGTTACTCAGAAACATTGACACTGCAAATAATTATAACATCTTAATCATTATTTCTATCAGGTTATTAATTATACCTTATTATTGATATTTATTTGAAAAAATAATGTAATTGTGTAAATATCTTTTATACCGTCACGTGATAGAGAGCTTATATTTGGTTCCCTAGTATTCAGTTATCCCATATATTTTGGTCAGAGTTTGCAGTTGGTGTCCTCTGGTCTAAATTTTATAACAAATATATCCAACCAGATTGTTGGTGAATTGTTTATTATCTTGGCCATATCTTGACTCTTGAAATGAATACATTTGTCAATAAAGTTTTGTGCTCCTTGTCTCATGTCGACGTTTAGGATTTTGATTTATTTTTATTGAACTGTGTAGTTCAAAGTTTGTATATCAAAGTTTAGGTAATTATATAATATGACATATTTGTCAAGGCCAATTAATTATATTGTTAGCATGTAATTGAGTGTAATTGGGAGGGGGTGATTACACTCTCCAATTCTCCAGTGAGGAGGTGTGAGGTTGACGATGGAGGGTGGGAAGAGAGGTAGAGGTCGGTGAGGTGATCAAGCAGGATATGACAAGTCTTCAGCTTACAGAGGATATGACCCTAGATAGGAAGTTGTGGAGGTCGAGGATTAGGGTAGAAGACTAGTAGTAGAGTAGTATTATCTTACTTTCTTGTTGGATTAGTGTTATTTCCGTCATTCTCTTGTTTTTATTTTAGTATTCGCATATTTCTTATTCTTAGTTTTCTATTACTATTTGTTGTCTCTTATGTTTTAATTATCTTGCTATTCGGATTTTGTTTATGCTTTACTTGAGCCGAGGGTCTATCAGAAACATACCAAGGTAGATGTAAGGTCTGCGTACACTCTATCCTCCCCAAATCCACTCGTGGAATTACACTGGGTATGTTATTGTTGTTGTTGTAATTTTTTTATATTTTTTATTTTTTATTTTCTTTCTTCTCATTTCACAACCTTTACATTGCTCGTATATTTTTTAATTCTTTTATTATTTTCTTCATTTAGCGTAACTACATTATTATTATTATTTTAGTTTTTGAAATTACACTTCCTAATATTAGAAATAACGAGTGATGTTATATACGTAGAATTTCATTATTGAATGAGGTTATAAACTTACAAATGTTTTCAATTTATTTTGAATTATATTTACTTAAGTTCTGTTGGAGCTTATTTTATGTTATGTTAGAATTTGACATAAAAGTATCATCTTAAATTATTATTTTTTGGATTTTGAATTTAGGTTATATTTGCAATTTCAGATTATTTGCTTTAGTACTATTCACTTGTTTTGCATTGCATATTGTTAATTTTTTCACTTACAATTGATAGATTATTATTTTTTTCAAATATTTGAATAGTATTATGACAATATATGTATAAATATTAATTTTTTTGTCAAACATACAGCCCATGATGTTCTTACAAAATGTGTGCTTTTAATTTTTATAATTAATTAAATTAAAATATTATTAATTTAAAAATATACTATTACTTTTACAATATTATTTATAAATATGTGATTATTAATTAATATATTTTCAAGAAAAAAATATATCATAAATATCTAATTTAATATATCATTTATAAAGGCACATATTTGCCAAATATTTAATTTTTATTTTTAAACTAATCTAACTATATATGCTTGTAATTACATCATAATTATGTTATGACAAACAAACAAGTCCTTATAATTAGTAGGATAATAATTACACTTTCCAAACAGACCGTAGATAGTTTTCAAACTCTAGTTGAAATATAAATAGCAGGCCAAAATCGGTTGTCCAAGCACTTCGCCCTTTAAGAAACGGAAAAGGGTCATATTCACCGTTGTTTTCTTAGCAAAAAGCTATATTTGTATTTCATTATAGTACTTTTTTGATATATTTATCTTTTTCATCCTATTTTGGGTTCATATTTATCGTTGAACTGTTAGTTTCCTTGTTCGCACCTTTATTATCCTACGTGACTCCTACCCGATTCATTCATAGACACATCCAGATTCCAGCATAATCCCACCATAAAAGAATCCCAAACCCATTTATATAAACTTTACCATCTTCGAGAAGATGGATGGATCATATTTGATGTTCTGGACTTAGTTTGAGGAAACTATGGTCTGAGTCGTTAATTTCGTATAAACAGACAAACCAACTTCAGTACACAAAAACTAGTCCGCGGGTATTAATCAAAAGATGTACTTAATAGACTCTTAGGGTGTGTTCAGTATGGATGTTTTCTTGGAAAATGAGTTTTTGGAAAACAAGTGGATTTTTAACTTATTTTCTCATATTCGGTTGGTTAGTAAAAAATATTTTTTTAAAAATATTCATCCAAGCCCACCACCCTACACCCAAACCCACCTCATACCCACCACCCACTCTACCCACCACCTAACCAAATCCCATCCCCATCACCCACGAATACATTTCATTTTCACCCATCCCCTACCCTACACTACCACACCCAACTCAACCTGATGTAAGTGCGGAGGGGTGAGTGAGGGAAAGTGGGGCTGAGTTCAGCAGGGAACAAGTTGGCATGAAAATGGATGGAAAAGGGGTTCTCGATTTCTAGCTGGACAGTGGGGATTTGGGGGCTGTTTCGGCTAGTTGTGTAGGGAATTGGGTCAAGACGTTTTATGGAGCTGTTGTGGGCATGTTAAGGGTTGTTTTGATGGTCAGGCTTTGGTGGTTTGATGATGGAAAGGCGTCGGAACAGAACTGAAACAGTGAGGTCGTCGGCAAGGTGTGTTATGCGGACTGTTTGGTGTTGTCGGGATTGGACGGGACTTTGTGGGAGGTTTCGGTTGGGAATCTTTGGTGGGGATGTTTATGGAGTCTTATGGGATGTGGTGGTAGAAATAATGAAGTGTTTTGGACAAGTAATGACCACGGAAAGCGAGTTGCAATCCGGACACACACCAAGTATTAGTTGGTACGGTTTTGGGTTAAGTGTTTGGTTGTTGTGGTTGTACTGAAGTGCAGTCGATGAGCCCAAGGATAGAGACACGGAGGTTTTACTGCCCGAGTCGACACCAAGGATATGTTGACCAATTTAACGAGCACTAGACCGGGGTTGCTAAGTCCAAGTCTGAATACTAACCAAGTAAGGTTGGCCGAAAACCTTAAGATAGACTCTAGGTTTGGGTTTGGTTGGGTCACATAGTCCCAACGTCCACTCGCACCAAAGGGGGTTCCTTAAGCTTGGACTTAGTTAAGTCACACAGTCTTAACCAAGCTTACACCGAAGGAAAACCTTAGTTTGGGTTCAACTAAGTCACATAGTCTTAGCTAAACTTGCACCAATGGTTTGGTTCACACAAGAACTGAAGGTACTCCCGAAGCACCAACTAAGAATATCAATCCCAGATTGAAAGACTTAGCAATGAGTAAAAACTCAAGTACGTTTATTCATCAAACTATAACTGAAATTTACAATATCATAAGGCCTCTATTTATAGTACAAAAGAGACTATTCTAGAAAGCAAAATGAAAAAATACAAACTAACACATAGTGTGAACGCATTTGGATTGACTTGCTGACCAAGGGAGTTCGACCACCTCTTCCTCTTCTCTAGGCCGAAATTGTTGTCTCCTATGTAACAATATTCATGAACTTGATTCTTCCAACAACTTCATCTTCTTGGAATGTGTTGGAAGCTTCCATTCCTTGCATTTGTGTGCCTTGGTCGAATGGATAATGGAGTATTTTGACCAACACTTCATCTTCTTTGTGTCCTCAAGTTGGTTCATGAATTGTCTTTTTGGAAGCCTCGTCTTCTAGACCATTATTGTCCTTGCCAACTTGGCTTAATTGCTTTCACACTATCTAGACATCCTCTTGTCCTTGTCCTCTCGGCCTAGCCATCCATTTCCCTTACATCCTTGTCCTTGATTACATTGTCCTATTAGGTGCTACATTAAATATGTCCTAATAGGTGGTACATTAAATATGTCCTAAGAATAACTAAAAGCTAAGCTAAGAAATTAAGACAAGATAAAAGAAAAACAAACATGGTCTTTGGCCAAGACCTACATACAAAAGCCGAAAATAAACATGTTTCTTAAATCTTCACGTGACGCCATTCATTCAACTCCACATTTCATCCTATTTTTAGGCATTTATCCGTAGGTAGATGATGAATTGTTGGCATCCTCAACAAGCTACTTAATGGCTCAAGTTGGGAGCTTAAGTTCACGGGCTGATTTACATCACAACCCCAACCCAACCATCGTTCCACCTACCCACCCCCTCCCCACACAACCACACTCAACCCCACCCCATCGTTCCACCTACCCACCAACCCCCTCCCAATTTTCTATTTTATATATTTTAATTTATTTTTGTAAAATATAAAAAAAAAATCTTACCCCCACCCCGCCCTTTTCCCCCTCCCTCCCAACAACAACTAACTCACATCAAATTTAACCACGCAATTTTTTTTATTTTTTATAAAAATAAATAAAATATATGAATTAAAAAAATTGCGAGGGGATAGGGGTGAGGGACAGGGGGAGGGGGGAGATTTGTGAGTGGTTAGAAATAAAAAAATCAAAACTTTTTTTTAAAAAAATATTATAGTTTTTGGGAGAGGTAGTGGGGTCGGAGGAGGGGGAGAGTGTAATAAACCAAAAAAAAAAAAACTTTTAAGAACATTTTTTTCCGGAGTGTGGTGGAGAGGGGGGGTTGGTGTAGAAAATTAAAAAAAATTAAAACATTTTTTAAAAATATTTTTTTTTGGAGGGGGTGGGGGAGTTCACAGCGGTGGATGGGGTGGTGTAGAAAATAAAAAAAAATTGAAACTTAAAAAAAATTGTGGGGGCAGAGGGGTCGGGTGTTCGCAACGGGGTGGGGGAGTGATATAGAAAATATTTTTTCCAAATTTTTTACAGAATATGAGAAAGTTTAAAAATATTTTTCCTCCATACCAAACACACCCTTAATTCAACTTGAAGTCAATATTCATCTAGAAATGTTTCGTGATTTCTTTAACCCTGATAGTTGCAACATTTGTCAATCTTGTAAATTGTGACCCATATGTGGAAGATACTAGTGTGGTAATTATTTGTCAAAAAAGGGTAAAAATTAGGACTTGCACCATCTTCGACCCTCTTCCTCTCTAATAGTTATTTCTTTACGATTACACTCCCTTCTCGCCCCTCTTTACACATTAAGGGTCTGAGATGCCGTAAAGTTTTATGTTCTGGCAGCGGTCGAATGATAGTTAGAACTATTGTGTTATGAACTTAAGCTTGGAAGGTGCAGTTGTTGTCCACCATTTGATTAATACCTATTGTAGTTGCAGACCTTCTATATTCATACCTACACAAGAAAAAAATGAGACATTATTTCCATTTATGATACACATAGCACCAACATCTTGACAACACTAGGATCCTCGGTCTTTTCAAGTTGTCATCTATTGATATCCTTCATTTTCATATTCACCACAAGAAAAAAATGATCATTATTGGCAGCTCCTTGACCTGGATAAAACTATATTGCACAGATTTTGCTTGCTCCATTTGTATTACCCATCCACCAATCCTTGTCGTTATCCATCTGTTGTAACACTGGTTTGATTATATCAACAATATGTTGTACAATTTCTTTTGGTAGTAGCATTATCAGTTTTGTCAAATTCCATTGCACATCACCAATATATTTCTTCTTCTACTGCATGGTACAGGCATCACAAATACAAAGCTCCTAGCATTATCCAATTATCAAATCAAAAGCTGAAGTTTTCAATTTTTATCTGCCACCATATATTATGTTCAATTTCTTCTCTAACCTCTAAAAAAAAAATTCAACTATTTGAAGCACCCTTTGTCTGTGCTATACTTGAATGCAACTTTTTACAGTATTATTCACCATGTAAGATCCCCATAAAGAAGGACCAGTTCTCATATTCCACCAAAGCTTTGCAAATAAAGCCTTGGTTATATCATGCAGAGACCTTAATCACAAACTTCATTCATTGGATAACACATTTGATCCCATAATACCAATGTTTCCCCTTTACACCAGAAGTGTTACTCCAGAAAAACTTTGCAAAAATATTATGTAACAGTTTTACCACTCCAATTAAAGGAATCCTTGCAGACAACAGGTAAACAAACATAGTTTGTAAGACATGAGCTATTAAAATATATCCAACACCAACGGACAAAAACCTATTTTCCAAGACATGACCCTTCTCATTATTTTTTTTATTAGGTCTTCAAAATAGACAGTCTTTATTTTTCCATAAAACACTGGCATCCTAAATAAGTAAAAGAAAAGGAGTCTTTTGTCATATATTTTGAATATATAATGCATATACACAATCTCTTTTTCCACTTCTTCTCTTCTGTTATTTTTTTGAATGCATTCAGTACTGTATACCATGTATACCATGAGTATGCAAGGATGTAATCACTTTGTATAGTCCGTATAAAGTGTGTATATCCCTGGTATATTTTGTATGCTTGGGTTATCCAAGGTTGTTTAATGATATTAAAAATATATGTGTTTCTACTTTACATGGTGTGTTGCTCAAGTAGGATATATACTAATCATTTTCTTCCTCTTTCTCTGCATAACACAATCATCCGAGAGTTCATTTGGACTCTGCCCCACTTCTTTCCATTATTTCATCAGGCATGAGTCCCAACAGCCTATTCAGATCGAGTCAGCCCACAGCATGGGCCGACCTCTTGTGCATACAACAGAGAGTGGAGGTGAGCGACATGAGAAGCAGCCAGAAGGCTCAATCTAAAGGATGATTAAAAATAGTGTTTTACATTGATGGGCCTAGTAAAGCCCATCAACACATTGCTTTTATTTTTTTCTTTTTTTTCTTTTTTTTCTTTTTTTTTTTATAATCCAGGTTTCAGGCCATACGCCGACTACTTCACTCCAGTATTACCCAGACGTCCCCGAGATGATGGGACCGGTCCTTCAAAGACCCCACCACCAGGTAAATCGCGGGATGTGCACACATGGTCGATGTCTGCTAAGGCCCAACGGATCAATGCTACAAGGTTGACCCCCCAACAAGCCCCATCCACAAGGCTTGGCGGAGACCGAACCCACACTGCAACATGCCCGCGCGGCTTTTAGCGCCCAGGCTTTACCACATGTATGTGTCCCGGAGGACGATATCCAGAGGGGAGAATCGAACTTGCGACCCTAAGGCCGCAAAGTTGACTCCCTGCCAGCAAGCTGACCCCTCTAGATTGCTTTTATTTTTTTTCTTTGTATATGTATGTATGTGTTATAAAATGCTTCAAAATTATTGAAACCCTTAGGATTTGATTGAAATACGAGTAGGCAAGCGACACTAAGGTCGTTCGTTGGTAGAATGACCCATTTTCATGACATAATCAAAGTTGTGAACCAACTTTCTTTAAAAAAAATAATCTAAAACAATTCCCTTTTTTTAATAAAATAAGCAGTTTTTGGGTTTCAAATACTTGAACTAGATTTTGACAAAAATGAGTTTAAAATTAGTTTTCTCTATGTGTTTTAAACCTGAAAATGTATGAATTTTTAAGATTAAATTGGATTGCTTTTGACAAAAGCAGTTCGAATAAAAGCACTCAATTCCTGAATTTTTAAAAGGATTTTAAGTGCAAAAACTTACTTTCAAAGGCTGATTGTAGTATCAAAAAAATTAGTTTAAAACAAAGAAAGATTTAGTGAAGTTTGCACTTATTTGTAAAAATCATGGCTTAAACAAATGGATGAGATACACCAAAACATTTTTGAATTAATTCAAAGGAAATAACTTGCATTACTTAGGGCCAAGAATAAGTAGAACTCTACTCAAAGGAAGTTTTGAATGTGTTTTGGCCTAAGAAAGTACTTTGGTCAATCAATTTTCACTAAAAAACCCAAGTGATTTTATAACTTCTTTATTGAACACGTCTTACAAAATGAGCCATGGACAAACTAGTAAAGTCGAGACTTTACTAAACTTTTTCATACTTTATGCATATCCCTTTTAAACCATTTTAAGTAAATATATACGTTTTAGCCACATTAAAAATCTATAGGTCAACCGCATTGTGTTGGATTCCTTCTTAGGTGTCTAACACCTTCCTCGGGGAGTGCCCTTACCCGTTCTTTGATACATTTTAAAAGGTTTTCGAAAATAAGCTTCAACAAATGATTTCCTAATTTTCCATAATTAATTAGATGGTGACTCTGTTAACGAAATTAACAAAAGAACCAAGTTATGAAGTAGCTTTTATGTAAAAGTGTAAAAGTGTCCCGTAACAAACATTCTCATGGAAGATGACTATGATGACTTTTATAATTTGTAAACTCATGAGTTTATACCCTCTTTTATCATTAGGATACTATAATACACTTTGCAGCTCTAGGATTTACTTTGTGTCTATGATAGGATAGAGTAAAAACATAGCATAAACAATAAAAATTTCTAATATGAGTATAAGAGGGTGTTTGTCCATGAATAAATTCATAAGGAGATTTGAAATGCAATACTCTAGAGGAAAATCTTGTTACACTCCGTATTTTTACGTAGAATTGTGTCGTTGATAAATCTAAGTGTTACAATCATTTCTAGTATGTGTAAAAGTGGGTAATATTTAAGTACATTGAGATCAATGTATATATATATATATATATAGATATATAGACATGGGTCAATAATGGACTGGTCACACTTAAATTTATGAATACTAGTGGGCCAACATTGTAAATGCTAGTGGCCAACATTAATGCTTGATGGGCTAGTCACAATTCTAAGTGCTAGTGGGCCAAGAATAGAGTTTGGCTCAAGTAGCTCACATGGAGGGGTTTATATTAATCCAAATGGTGACTAATGAGAGTGGGGTCCTAGTGTGTCTTCCTATAGCTCATTTAGAAGTCCCAAAGGGGGGCTAAATGTCTTCCCTATAGCTCATCTAGAAGCCCCAAAAATATCCAACAATCTTATCTCTAAGTATCATCTTATTTCTTGAAGTATAAAAATGTTCATCAAGATTAAAGATTTCATAGACACCTACTTGAAATAACATGCCCAAATTAAATGGCATAAAGTGACCCCAATCTAGTGGTTAAGAAGAGGCCCATTCGGGGCAAGATAAGTTCGACCAAATGGACTATTTTAAGAGAAATATTTGGCCATTTTCACCAATCTTCATCCAAATAAAGTTCAGCAGCATTCTCTATTTCTCTTGTAACCCAAACAGCCACCCTTCTTTCTATTAGGGTTCTAAGTGGAAAGGGCTTCAAGTTTCATTCATCTCCCATAATGTGAGATGATTTTCATGTATTGTATATTCTCTCCTAATTTCTCAAATATTTCTATACCGAATAGCCTAAGGCAGTCCCTCTCCTTCAAGGTTAAACCACCTACTTTTTATTAAAAGTGTTGTAGAAGTGGTGGAGATCAATTGTTTGATGTTGTTGCTAAGTTGTTAGCACTCTCAAGTTTAAGGAGACTTGTTCTAGAGTTCTTCTTACTGTATAAGGTATGTGATCCCTTTTTCATCATGTGTTCGAGCTTATTGGAGTCTTATATAATTTGTGGAAGTAAGAACTTATGAAGAAATGGCCTGAAACAAGTCGGTTGCTGCAACTTGTTAGATTATTACGAGGTTATTTTATAGTGTATTGTGGTTGTAGGATAACCTGAGTATGTTGTGGTTGTCGTTATTGAAGTGTATTAAAGTTCTCGCTAAGTTATATGGATGGAAAAGTACAAGTTAGCACTTGGTTGTTGTGTGAGATGGTGTGGACTGTTTTGGTAATGTATTGTGATGGATATAAGGTTGGATATTGATGTATATATGGGTTTTGATAATTTGGACATGTTGGTCTTGTTTTTTTATGCGAGGAAAGTGAAAAGAATAAGGGGAGGTGCTTTCTGAATTTTCATATATGAGCTAGTCACTCATTTGTGTTGAATTCTAGCTTTTGTAAGCTTTACAATGGTCCCTTATCATTTGTTGTAGATTGAAGTAATAACGGGCTGAACCGATGTCATGTGGTTAAGTAAACGACAAAGATATGTAAGGCTATCCCTTTTCTTTCAAAGGCATGAATTCCAATGTATAACAATTTCTAAATGAAACGTCAAAAAAAGAGTTTTATTCACATGTTGTTGGTCTTTGTGGGGAGCATTTTTTTGTATTGTCATCATGTTCCATATCACATGGTTATTGGGTGTATATGCAAGTTTCATAGACCTCTAAAAGGGGCATTTGAAAGAGCTAATCATCGAGTCCACCAAGAGTTGTTTCAAAGTAAAGTCAAAAGAGTTCATAAGTTATAAAAGGGACAAATGTGCCAATACCACCATTACAGTATGCTATTACACCACCGAGCTAATAACAGGTTGGCAGTTGTACATGTACATATACACCTCGAATATAACTGGAAGGCATGCATTTATATATGCATCCATACACACACCTCAGACTATTACCTGAGGGCAGTACCTTATTTAAACACCTCGGGCTTTAAGCCAAGGGTAGATTACAAAATAAAACACTTGTATAATAGTTTCAGAGTTTCATTATTCGCCCTGAGTGGCACACAAGTTATTAGAGTATCAAATTGCTTCTTATGCCTTATTTTAGAGCTTATGCTATCATAATTGTATTCATGATTTACATACAAGTACATTTCATTCTTATTGATGTCCCTTTTGTCGGAGGTGCTACATTTCATGTTGTAGATTCAGGTAGAGGTGCAGATGGACCTCCCGAGTAGGAGATTGTTGAGTTTAACTATTGATTGGTAAACTTCGCTTCATCCGGAACTACTGATTCATAGGTCATAAGATGAGTCATATATATATATATATATATATATATATATATATACAGTTATGGGTAGGTCAGGGCCCTATCTCTATCGTATGATAGTTACACTTCTTAGAGGCTTGTAGGTTTGTGTGTTTGGTCAGTTGTTTTGTATGGCCTTGTTGGCTTGAATGTTGATCAGTCAATTTGTACAATGACCTTACTGTTCCTATACATTTATGTATATAGATATTTTGGGTTTTTTTACCCTTCTTGTTGAGATTTCCATATGACGTCATATATTCATAATTGGTGGTCTTGTTGGCCCTATTGGTGTGTTGGTTATACCTCAATACCTTCCAAAATTGTTATAGCCTTGTCAGCCGAAGATTCTATTAGTTCAAAGGTTATGTTCCAGAATGGTACGCTCGGTCTAGGGCGGCACCAGGTGTCGGCCACACCACTCAGTTTGGGGTGTGACAAACTTGGTATCAGAGTAGGTCATTCCTAGGGAGTCTACAAGTCCTGTCTAGTAGAGTCTTGTTTATGAGTGCGTTGTCCACCACACTTATAAGCAAGAGGTTGTCGGGCATTTATGATGGTTATTGTTCTTTCATATCATTGATTGTGCTATAGAGCGGAGTTATATGATTTTAAATCTAATTTGTGATCTATCCCTTTTTCAATCATGATAGTTACTACACGGGTTACCGCTAGTCATCGAGCCAGTGCAGATAGGGGTGAAAGTACAGTTAATGCCCCTCCTGGTCAGACCGAGAGAGTTAAGTCACAAGGTGAGTCCCACTCTCACATATCACCTACTTCACCTCCACTTAAGGAGATCAGAGGAGATACAGTACCCCCAACTCCTCATGACACAGTACCTCCAGCACCCCAGAATCAAGTTCATCCACCCAAGTATACAAAGTAGGGTGTTGTGAGTGTCGTACAATTGTTGACATATATAGTAGCTTCACAACAACGACAGATAAGGTCTTCTACATGTGTCGGGTCTTTCTAATGGCACATGGAGCTCCAGGACTTAAGAGTTCCTCGGATTGAGTCTGCTAGTATATACAAGAACAGGTCTAAATGCGGATCTTCATGACTTTATTGATTAGATGATGCGAGTATTGAGAGTTATGCATACTTCAGAGACTGAGGCAGTAGAGTTGGCTTCTTTCAGACTATGAGATGTGATTATTTTATGGTACGAGTCTTGGGAGCGGTCTTGAGGACCAGAGGCACCTCCTGCTATGTGGGAGGAATCCTCAAAGACATTTTTTTATCATTATTTTCCCTTGGAGGTACGCGAGGCCATGGTAGAGCATTTCTTAAACCTCAAGTAGAGGGCCAAGAGCGTTCGAGAATATAGTTTGCAATTTAATTGTTTGTGTAGGTGTGCTCCGAATATTGTGGATACGATGAGGGCTTGAGTTTACCAATTTGTAGCAGATTTGGATCCACATATAATTGGAGAGTGTATGGTATCTTCCCTAAATAGGGATATGGACATCTCCAAGATACATGCATATGCTCAGAATATTGAGGACCGTAAGCATCATCTCTAAGATGGTAGAGATGTAGAAAGGGAGTTGACTAAGAGAGCTAGACCAGCTAGGTTTTTTAGAGAGGCATCAAATAGCTTCAGGCAGCGATTCCCTAGACGTCCACCTCGGTTTGCTAGTAGTGCTCCATCTCAATTTCAGGGACCTAGATATGACGGATATACTTAGTCTGAATCGGGTCAAAGTTTGAGAGCTCCTGGTTGTCAGAGGTAAGGGAGTTCGGGCCAGATGAGGCCTTCATTACCGACAAGTGACCAGTGTGGTAGGACACACTCGAGACAGTGCTTTCAGGGTCCCGTATGTGTTATTAGTGTGGAAGTCCTAGTCACTAAATACGCCAGTGGCCGAGCAGAGGTAAAGGTTGTATGGCTCAGCCTACGGGGTCGACAACAGCATCTTCGTCGAGTGTATGTTCACCAAGTGGGGGGCAACAGACCATAGCAGGTAGAGGCAGGGGTAGAGGGGAAACATCCAGTTTATGCAGTTCCTAGAACCGCACTTATGCTTTATAAGTCCAACGGGATTTGAAGTCATCTTTGAATATTATTATAGGCATATTATATGTCTTTAACCATAATATATAAGCATTGCCTATGTTACGCCCTTCATTGCTAGTAAGTTTGAAATTGAACCGTAGTTGATGTCTAAGCGATATGAAGTGGCTACACTGGTTAATGAAATGATAGTATCAAGACGAGTCTACAAAAATTGTACAGTGATAGTTTGTGACTATCCTACATTGGGTGAGCGGCAGATGGTTGAATTTGATGTCATTATAGACATGGATTGGTTGGCCTCTTGTTATGCGAATAATGATTTCCGATCAAAGATCGTTAGATTCAGTTTTCCAGGAAAGTCGACCCTAAAATGGAAGGGTAATTTAGCTACGGCTAAAGGCAACTTTATTTCCTACCTAAAGGCAATGAAGATGATTACTAAAGGTTATATTTACCATCTGGTGCGGGTCAGAGATGAAGATGTAAAGCCTCCGACCCTTCAGTTTGTTCCTATTGTGAATGAATTTTCAGATGTGTTCTTAGATGAGCTTCCAGGTCTCCCTCCTAAAAGGGAGATTGATTTTGCTATAGATGTGCTTCCAAATACTCAGCTAATATATATCCCTCCGTGCATAATGGCTCCTGCTGAGCTGAATGAATTGAAAGAACAGTTGAAAGATTTATTGAATAAGGGCTTCATTAGACATAGTACATCACCGTGTGGTGCGCCGATATTATTTGTTCGCAAGAAAGATGGTACTTTGAGAATATGCATTGATTATCGGCAACTAAACAAAGTCACTATCAATAATAAGTACTTTCTTCCAAAAATCGATGATCTGTTTGATAAACTTCAGGGCGCCAAATATTTTTCAAAGATTGATTTGAGATTCGGGTATCACCAGCTGAGAGTAAAGGAGAAAGATATTCCCAGGACAGCCTTCAGGATCAGGTATGGTCACTTTGAGTTTTTTGTTATGTCTTTTGGACTCACTAATACACTAGCATCTTTTATGGGCTTAATGAATCGGGTCTTTAGGATGTTTTTGGATGTCTTTGTTATTGTGTTCATGGATGATATTCTGGTATACTCACGTACTGAGGTAGATCATACGAATCATTTGCGATCGGTGTTATAGTCGTTCCAGAACCGGAAGTTGTATGCCAATTTCTCCAAGTGCGAGTTTTGGCTGAATTCAATTGCTTTTCTAGGCCATATAGTCTCTTCGTAAGGTATCAAAGTGGATAGTCAGAAGATTGAGGCTGTCAAGAATTGGTCGAGGCCCACGACTCCTACTGAGGTACATAGTTTCTTCGGCTTGACAGGTTATTATCAAAGATTTGTGAAGGGAATTTCTTCTATCTTAGCATCCAAAACAAAGCTTACGCACAAGGTGAATTCATTTTGTTCGTGAGAAGATTGTCATGGGTCATGTTAGGGTGTTACATGTTCCTTCTTCATATTAGTATGAATATATATTTACTAAGGGATTTCCTTGGCAGTTGTTCCTTGAATTCAGATCCAGTCTCAGTGTCCGGTCTCCTCCCGCTCCGACTGATGGTTTGTGATAGAGAATATATTAATATTCTCCATATATTTTGTAATTAAGATTTTTATGTAATTATGGAAACTAAATATCCTCATACAATTAGGATTTGTACTTGTAAACAACTATATATATTGTATCAATGAGAATACTCCAATCAAGGGAGATTTCAATTCTACATTAACGTTTTTTAAATTTGACAGGGGCTAATTAGCTGAAGAACACAAACAAATAAATTATCATCTTGGACCACACTACATTTATTGAGTAAATGAATGAATACAATCTTTTACAATTTAAGTAAAAGAAAATTATGCTTCAAAAATTTCTTGTGTGTTATTATTATGTCTCTTATCTGTAAGTATAATTTTTTTTTTAAAAAGATATATAATTTTTTTAAAAAAAAGATATAAAACTAAAAAAAAATTATAAGGTATAGAAAATAGTTCCTGTAAACAATTACTATATTTAATACAAAGGTTGTTTTCCATAAACAATTAATTCAGCACACAAAATACCAATCATATTTGAAAATACACGATTTCAAATGAACTAAAATCAAATCAAATCAAAGTAAACCAAAACAAATAACAACCCGATATTAATCCAAAGGCTGGTCCTTCGATTTTTCTCCTTCGATATAATATTTTCTTTGTTTTATTTTTGATATGTGTTGCAAAATAAGATAGACAAATCCTTTAGCACATAAATATGAATGTAAAAATATGACTTTTAAATATTGTGATTTTTAACAGGCTTAATCATTAAGGACCAAAAGAAAATATTTGAATCGGTCCGACTATATGAAATAGAAGCGGCACTTGCTTCACGAAAGAGTTGAAATACTTTAGTTTTCTAAAACGAACATAGTAATTGATATCCCCTGTTTCAATTTGTTTTACTTTGCTTTGACACAAATTTAAATAAAAAATATTTTTAAAATTTTAAATAAACATGTATGTAATGTATCAAAATATTTTTAAAATTTTATGGTCTTAAATATGTCATGTAGAATATTAGACAAGAGCTACTAAATATAGAAATAACATTATTTTTAAAATAGATTAAAAAGGAAATAAAATAAATAAATTATAATAGAAGGAGATATACTTTTTATATTCTTATAGAAACAAAAATAAAATTGAACAAGGAAAATAATTATCTTCAACTTCAAATGCAAGATAAGACGTCATATAATAAACTCTTGTAGTTCGACTCTTGTTCAGATACACGTAATGCGGCAGCCACCGGACGTTTTTTTTTTTATTTGAAGCAAGCGTCATTGAACTAGTTCTAGTGTTCTATTGCTCAACCGACAAGGCGCTCTCGTCAAATGTCACAGCTGGCTTAGCAGAGCATCTTTCGGCCCAAATCCAGCCCACCTCGGTCCACGAGCCGCGCCTCGCATCACGGCCCACGATGGCAGTTTCCGTAAATTTGACCAATATTACGTCCCTTTTCTTTGCCATGCCGCTACAATTTTCAAAACTGTCCAAACTTTGAAACTTCACTATCTATCTCTGAGTACCATTTTGCATTGAAGTGAAAAGTTTTGCTAAATTACAAAAGAAAGACAAAAATAGGTAACGTCTACTCCTAGTTATTTGCCACGTCATCAGTTTCTTAACAAGTACTTAAGGTATTTATTACACTTCTCTTGATCGTTGACGTGCACACACGAAAATTTTACTCCTAAATATTCTATTATTCTAAATAATTGATTTTGGAGTTTGGACAGATTGTTTTTTATTATTATAAATTAGGAGACTAAAAGATGATAAAACGAAAAAGGGAGACTCATCTTCTCAAGAATTTCTAAATGGACAGCCAAGAGGTTTGGGAATATCTACAAAATGTCGTTTTCCTTCGTAGCAACTATTAAGTGTGCACTTTATGAATCATATTTGATTTTAGTGATCCACACAAATCAAATGCAAAGACACGAGTGCAACTTGGGAGATTGAATGAGTCCGTAACTTAAATGACCCACAAAATGGGCTTTTGAACAAAAATAATCTATTAAAAAAATGATAATTATCTTTTGCGCAGGAAATTTCTAATTCATGTGCAAAATGACATAAACGTAAAGACACGATTAAGTCATTTTGTGCAGAAAATTCCTTAAAATAAAGGTTATTATAAACTCTAGGCAATCCTTCTCATTTCATCTTTCACTCTTAACATTCCATTTTCATTCTTTTATCATACTTTAATCCTCCGAAAATCATATCTCAAAGCTCTGAAACATCAAACTTTGTTATAGAACTCGATGTTTGTGGTTGCGGTTATTATTGTAAGCTCATAACATCAATGACCCAAAATAATCCGGGTCGTCGTTTTTGGCGTTGCAAAGTGCCCGATGTAAGTGTATTTACAAGTTTTTAGGATTTAGAGTTTTTTTCACATTATCTACATATTTTACTTTCAAAACTGATTTTCTTGTAATGTTTATATGATATGAATTTTTGCAAATATTTTTGATGGGAAGATGAAATTTTCGTGGATAAAACGGTGGTGGTGAGGTTTAAAAAGCCTCTTGTTGATATAGAGATCGCAGTTTGACTTGAAGTTTAACCTTATGGAAGCTCAAGAAAAAATTGACATTTTGGGGGGGCTTGCTAAAAGAATCCGAAGAAAAACAAAGTTTTTTCAATGATAACCTTAGAGACACTCAACACGAGAAAATTGCTTTGAAAGAAAAATTTAAATTTTGGAAGATTATTTGTGCTATCTTGTTGTTGTTTATTTTATTTATTAATTTTATTATTTCTAAGTATTTTGTTTTTATGTATTTTTGGTTAAGTTTATTATTTTTATGTATTTTACTTTTACTAGTTGCACGTTTTCATGTATTATGTATTTTCTATTTTTTTAAAAATATTTTATGTAATCGGCACCTTTTATGTACTAATTTATATGTATTTTCATTAAAATTGTGAATTGTTGAACTTTTTATGTATTATTAACTCTAAGACGCTTATATAAATTAATAATAGACTATAACAATCAAAGCAAGACTAAACATACTAGTTTTCTTTAAATTGATGACTTCATCATAAATTAAAAATAGAAATTAAATCATGAGTCCGGAACTTAAATGACCCAGAAACTAGCAAGTGAACCAAAATAACTCATAATCATCATTATAATAGAAGTCCTCAATATCGTTCTCAGAACTTCTGTAGATGTTAGTTCTCTACCCGTTGATGATGCTCGTTCTTCGACCAACATTAACATGTAAAATCTACAACGTCTTGCTAGCATTTTATTATTTTCTTTTCTAATCCTCTGTACATCAACCTTGTAAGAATGTTGATCAGTTCGAGGCATGGTCATTGAGAATCTTGTTGGGATTTGAGCGTTGAGATTTTCCAAGTCACTAATAAGACGTTCTAATTCGGCATGTCTATATGCTCATTCTTTACGTAACCCACAATAATATTCTTGTGAATCTAAATATTTCACATGCAAAAATCATCATTATGCTCTATAAGAAGGTGGGGTTTCAAATCATCTATCTTGAATTCATTGTTATCAAAATAACTCGAATCACCGGAATAGCTGCTATTGAGTTATCATCACCATTGCTATTCGGATCATTTGGAAGGAATACCGACCAATGTATATTTCTACTACTCGGCATTGAATATGTTGTTGTTTAATAACAAATAAAAGGCTACTTATATAGATGCAAATCTCAAGTACCCATTAGGGTCATCATTATGACCCTACCTATCTACTTTATTATAAAAATATATTAATAGGATCATGGGAAGCATCTTCATCGGACATTTCACAGTCTGAATCCCACTTGGATCGGAATCTGACGTAACTATGTTGACCATATTCTGTCTTGAGGGAACGTATTTTCATCCGATTGTTCGAAAACGGTTAAGAGCACAATTTAAATTTTGTGGTGTACCACGAGGCATTGATGTAACATGACTTTTTGGACGTTTAAGTTCGAGTGCCTTCAAGTTTTGTTTTAGCATTTTAGCCTCTCTAACACACCAATTCCACTCAAATGTCATTGTATTATTGTATTGTTGATGGTATCTGTGGTTCTGATTATTTGAGAATTTAAAATCATCATCTAATTTTTATGTTCTACCCATTGCTTCGAATATGTCTGCTAGGGTAAAACACGTAATAGAATCAATGTCAGAAAATTGATTCCAAATTGACATAATAACTCGTTTTAATATGAATGTCAGTTGTTCGTCATTCATGTTATATATTACTCCTTGATTTGACAACAATATGCTTGCTTTTGATCGCTTTATATGACACATTGTATTGTACAACTTTTACGTACACAAAATATGATATTTCAGAATGACATCCTTGATTTGACAACACTTGCTCGTTTTTTATCGCTTTATATGACACACTTATATTGCACAATTTTTTCATGAGCAAAATGTGATGTTTCGGAATGACATTCTTGATTTGACAACACTATGTTCGCTTTTGACCGCTTTATATGACACACTTATATTGTGCAACTTTTACATGCGCAAAATATGGTATTTCAGAATGACATCCTTGATTTGACAAACTATGCTCACTTTTGACCGTTTTATATCACACACTTATATTGCGCAACTTTTACATGCGCAAAATATGATGTTTCAGAATGACATCCTTAATTTGACAACACTATGCTCATTTTTGATCGCTTTATATGACACACTTATATTGCACAACTTTTACATGCGCAAAATATGATGTTTCAGAATGACATCCTTGATTTGACAACACTCGCTTTTGACCGTTTTATATGACACACTTATATTGCACAATTTTTACATAACAGAACTTTTATATAATTTATTCGGTTTAAAAAATCACATTTTAAAAATACTTAGAAATATTTCATTAAATAGTTGGTTCAGAAATAAACAAAAAAGTGAGGGTAGCTCAAGAAGGAATCATGGTAGGATATAAACAAACACAAACACAATTGAATCATATTTTGAAAAAGAGATATTAGGATGCTACAAGGATTTATCTAATGAAAAATGGTATGGTGTTCTTCATCCCTTTGAAAATCAACCAATTTGTATCAATGTTGATTTAAAAATTGTTGGACACATAATTGAGGGTGACACACACTCCTCAAAACTCGAAGGACATATAATTTGGGGTGAAAAGCTTCAATGGGTTCAATTATATTTGAAAATGTGTGATTGTAAGGTATTATGTCGGTGGCATAGTTTAGTTGTGCCACACATTGTTTTGCTTAATTTCAGACCTCCAAATTCAAGGATGAACCACTGATTATTCAACACTTGATGAAAGAAATTTTAGAAATGCAGAAAGCACTAGACGTGTATCATGCTTTGGATGATCTTAATCTTCGAGAAGCAGATGAAGAAGATCATTGGAAACCGCTAGAAAATAAAAATCTTCATAAAAACTCTTCTTATCCAAAAATTCAAGAATGGACAGGTCTTTCAAAATATTTACCACAAACATTAGATTGTGGAGTGTCATATTGTTGTGTCAATCAAGCAAGTGCTCCTGATGATGATAGTTGGGATCTAGATTACAATGAGGATAAAGGAGAAAGAAATGAAGGGGAAGAAGATGAAAAAGAGAAGCAAGTAAGGATGATGATGAAAATGATGACGACGACGAGGTGGTTCCAGAAAGCGACAAATATTAAATTACTTTTCTAATTTTTGTATGCTATGAAAATTTTTAATAGAATTTTCTTGATTATAAAATGGTTAATTCAATATGCTTCATTAAAAAAATAATGCATCATTCAGTACAAGAAGAAAAATACTTAAGATTCATAATTCAAGACAATTGAATACATCAAGAAGAATTAAAATACGTTCATAAAATCACGAGGTTCTTCATCCACGAGAGGTTCCTCCACCACGAGAGGTTCTTCCACCACGAGAGGTACTTGCACCACCACGGTCCCGTTGGTGACACAAACGCTTATCATGGCCAAACTCCTTACACATCGAGCACTTTCGAGAGTATGTCCTATCTAAAAAATCCATTTCATTGGGAATCCAAGTTCGTGCGTTAACACACAATTTATGGATATACTCTTTGTTAGTAATCATAAAAAATGGATCATTTGTGTCACATCCGAACCTTGGGAGGCTGGTACCCGGCGCCTGAACAACTCGAGCGTACCAACTGTAATACTTGAACCACATGACACAAAATCTGGACCGACAAGGCCTCCAAATGACAATAATAAGATAGAAGCAACAATAATCTGCACACATAAAAGGCCTAACTAAACATATGTATAACAATCTCTAGTCTACAAGCCTCTAGGAGTACTATCATGTGTCATCAATTCGGGACAAGGCTTCCACATGCCCAAAATAACCATATATATATAAACATACCCCAAAACTCGATCAACAACTCCGAAAGAAGATGAGCGCACCAACTAAAGCTAAACAGTAAACCTATTAAAGAGGCTCATTAAATAGTCTACATGCACATGCGAGCATGGCCATATTATTCCTCGATAAAATGGATATCAGTACGAAAGATGTACTGAATATGTAAGGCATGTAAAATATGTACATAAGAATGTAATACAGGTGAAGAGTACAAATGTCAACCTGTAACTCAAAACTACCATCGAGGGCGCACAACCGACATAACCATGATCATATTCATGAAAGTAAAATCAAGTCACTCTATGGAGCAATATAATATAGTATAAAGTCCCTTTGTGGGGTAAGCTCATCATAAACTGCCCGGACATATAGGACGCAGTAATATCTGCCCAACTGATTTGAGGACGAGGTGCAGTCGACATTTCTGGAACTTCATAAGGAGCCCTGGCCAAGACTTCACTATGACTGATAAGTATCGTTTCAACATATATTTCAAGAACATTCAGGGTGATTAAGCCTCTGTATTCTTCCGGTGCCCTCAAATATTCACTAAAAGACTCATCATCAATGATATTCCATTCATCATAATGCACTAAACATTGCGGTGCAATGGATATTGGATATCTGCATATTACAAATAATGCAAACTCATGCTTACTAACTTTCATTCTTCTGACATTGAGCAATGTTGAGTAATTCAAGTTAATTGAAAACTTATTATGATATTTTGGTGGAATATTATAACGAACAATATTATTATCATGAAGAATCTCTCCTTCCCAAAATAAAGAAACCTTAACAGTTGAAAGAAGAGAAACTATTTTTTTTATGAACTTTGGTGATGGATGGGTTTTTCAAGAACTTGATATTTTGATGACTTAAACTTTAGAAATTGATGAGTTTTTACCTCATCCAAAATTCATGTTAAATAGAAAAACATACCGGTTCTTGCAATAATTGTCATAGTGTCATGCCAAATAAATTACAAACGGGTAGATGAATAATTGGATAATTTCTAAAAGAAGAAGTGTATTTACAATCTTGTGATAACTTATTCCATCCTATGACATGTATAAGCTGTCTCAATACTATTTTTATTAGTAGGATGCCTTATTCTAGGATTAGTAACCAAACAAGAAATATGTAATTGCTAAATTATTATCCCATGATTATTTTTGCTTATCCTTCGTACCAAACGGCCCCTTAGATGTAATTTTTTTATTCATTTGTGCGAAAATATTCAGGTAAAATTGTTTTTTTGTGTTTATTTATCACATATTAAGTTGGTACACTATTGTCTTGAGCCGAGGGTCTGTCAGAAACAACCGCTCTACCTACCAAGATAGATGTAAGGTCTGCGTACACTCTACTCTTCCCAAATCCACGTTGTGGGATTTCACTGGATATGTTATTGTTGTAAGTTGGTATACTATTGTTCAATTATTTGAATTTTTTTCTTGAAAAAAGTAAATAAGCAGAAAGGTAATAATATTGTTATAGATATTTATTATATCAGAACATGTGAAAATTATGGTTAAGTAGAAGATATTTACTTGTAAGAATATCAAATGTAATTTTTTTGAATGTACATGAATACCATTAGAGGCGAATTTAGAATTTTAATTTAAGGGATTCAAGATTTAATTTTTTTAGCAAAGGCCTCTACTATTATTAGTAAAGACATACTAGTTGAAACTTGAAACACAACATATAAAGATAGATTTGACGAAGGACTCTACGAGTATAAAATATTTTTAATTTCTAAGTGTTAAAAGACAGAATTTCTAGTAAACGAATCTCGTCTATTTCAATTATTTGTAAATACATACTGATATCGGGGGTTTATACCAAAGTAATGCAATTTATAATGGTCGAGTGATTTAATGAAGTGAACATATATATTAATTAATTATAATTAATAATAGTTATATATATTCAAACACATATTATACATTCATTAATTTAGTGTAAACACACCAGATAAGTTGCCATCACACTATTAACAAAACCCCAAATACGGTTGAATGGGCTTATACGTCAGAAGTGTTAGAATTGACTTATTTTTATTATTTTAATTTTAAAATAAATATTTAAAGTCACTTTTTAATCTAATTCAAACATTATAAAAATGCTTAAAAGTTATTTTAGCTTAAAATCAACTAAAATAAGCCAATCCAAAAAGGCTCTAAATCAACATGCAATTTTATCCCAATTAAGAAAGCTTTCAAAAATTACGGAGTACCTCAAAGTGTCATTCACGAGCTCTAAGTTCCCCATTTCGTAAATATTCTTTAAGTTAACTCTGGGCAACACAGAAGGCCAAAAGTTTGGACTTCATTTTTTGGTTTAGAGCGGGAAGGTGAAAAGATCAATCTCTCTAGGGTTTTGCTGATGCAAATTCAATCCCCAAGTTTTCACACAAAGGGCTAGCAGTACATATTTCATGCCACTTTAGCTTAATCCAAAACCCACCAAAAAAAATGACACTACGAAAGGGCTCTAATGTATGGGTCGAAGACAAAAGTTCCGCTTGGGTAGCAGCTCAAGTGACTGATTTTATTGGTAAACAAGTCCAAGTTGTTACACAACATGGAAAGAAAGTGAGACACAACACTTAAATTTTTGAATTAATTTTGACTAATTTGGTCAAATGTGAATAATTTTTTGTTTGTTTGTTTAGGTATTGGCTTTTCCAGAGAAGCTGTACCCAAGGGATGAAGAGGCAGACCATGGAGGAGTTGATGATATGACCAAATTGACTTATTTGAATGAGCCTGGTGTTTTAGACAATCTTGAGAGAAGATATGCTCTTAATGAAATTTATGTGAGTTGTGAATATTTACACTTATTAGTATTTCTGTTTATACATAGTATCTTGACTTGTAGTATAAATTAAGAAAAAATCTAGGATCTTTTTATTGATAGAGCTCATTCATGTACGCACGTAGTGTTAAAGATGCCTTTTCTAGCATTACCTTCCGGTTAAAGAAAGATGCTTTGGGCGTGGAGCCTCCTGGTAGAGGCAGAGGGGGGGGGGCGATGCAGCTGATTGTATAGTGTTTGGTTTGAAGGAGGAATGAAAACAGAATGCATCATAATTAAATTAAAGGTTCTTGTTTCTTGAAGTAGTGTGATTCTGTGTCTGTACATAAGAAAGTAAATAAAGCTTGCTAATACTGTTCCTTTTATGAGCCGTTTAGAGTTTTAGGAATAAGGTAATTAGATGCGTCAACCAGTGCCAATTCTGGTCGAATTCCTGGTTCTACTTTGGCTCGGGTAGATGAATAGTAAATCTACCGTGTTCTGAATGTCACGTTGTTATTTGACTCAAATGGATATTGAGACACTTTTTTGAGTTTTATTCACTGTAGCAGTTGATTTTTGCCCCTAGACTGCTGCATTGTGTTTGCAATATTTGCTAAAAGTACATCCTTGAAAATATTTCGGCAAGGAAAAAATTGAAGCTATTTCTCGTGACTGCTTCTAGAATGTTTTGATCTTGGATTTTGACATATGTTGTGCTAACCTAAATTTTGAACCAAAAGCTACTGGGATCTAATTATGTGCATTAAAGCTGTAGCTTTAGTTAAGAATCATTGTTCGGCTGATGTGGTTTCACTAGGTGCAGTTTTTGTCTACATTAGCTTAAATAGCCAATTTGTCATATGCTCTAACACCGTCGTCTGACATGAGTGTTTTGCGATATAATTGATTTCCCTCCTTTTTTCCTTTAATAGACATACACAGGAAGCATCTTAATAGCTGTCAATCCATTCACTAAACTTCCACATCTGTACAATGTGCACATGATGGAGCAATATAAAGGAGCTCCGTTTGGTGAGCTTAGCCCTCATGTTTTTGCTGTGGCTGATGCATCATACAGGTTTGTTGACTAGTCATTTGGGGATCTGGTGACGTTTGCCTAAAGTGAATCAATTAGTGATTTATTTTTGCTCAAATTTTCTTTGTCAGGGCTATGATGTCTGAGAACCAAAGCCAATCTATATTGGTTAGTGGAGAAAGTGGAGCAGGGAAAACAGAGACCACAAAGTTGATAATGCAGTACCTTACCTATGTTGGTGGTCGCGCTGCTGATGATGACAGAACGGTTGAACAACAAGTTCTCGAGGTAACATGCTGGCTGCTGCTTAATGGTTTTGGAGCCAAAATATTACGTGGTGATTCTGTCTGCAACTTAACGAATTTCGATTATTAGGGTCCAGACTGTTATTTGGTGTCAAAACATAGAAAGAGCTTCTCCACATGCTATGAAATTCAAAACATCATGACGCTTCTTCCTATCCCACCACTGTCTGAATCTCGCTATATTGGTTTCAACTAATGCAACAGTTCTTACCTTTCTTCTTCTTCTTCCGCTACAATTGTGACATCAATCTTGCTCTCTATCTGATCGTCTCATTTCTCTCATCAATATCTCAATCTGATTTCTCTCATGCAGAAGTTTTTTGTTGTGAAACATCGCTCATTGTTCGGTTTTGTCTTCCAGTTAAACAAATTGTTGCTTATAGAAAGATGATTGAAGATAAAATATTTGAAAATCAAGCAAAATCATTTTCTCCTCAATTTCTACACCCACCATTACTAATGCGAAGTTGCAAGCAGTAATAGTTACGTCTCTTTGGAAGCTTTAACGGAACCATGATTCGTGGGTCAAGGATATGATATTCACCTAAAAAATTATTCAGATAATCAAGCTTCGGATCGAACCGCGTGGCTTGAAATAGATACACAATTGTTAAGTCTATTTTGGAATTTCTTGATCCCAATTTCTCAATCTCTTTCAGCCTTGCATGACCTATCTCAGTCTGGACTAAAGTTGGCATGGTCCGTATGCAGCAAGATCATCTAGACATTACCAGTTATTTGGGTCTGGTAAAAACCTCTAAAGGATGAGTTTAATTCTCTCATGCCAATTATTGATGATGTGACTGATAAGGAGAAACAGATAGAAATATCCTCTATGGTTCTTGTTCTCATCAGACTGAGATTGGATCATAGCTCAGTTTGAGATGAAATTCTCAATAGTCCATCTATTGTTACTTTGGAGGATGTTTTCGTCCAGACTTCTATGCATCTGCACCCGAGGTGACATCTCCAGAAACTTATGGGATGGCTGTTCTGTCTAACAGTTTGAAGAATGCACCTAGGAAAGAAAAAGAAAAGGGGTCAAAACATTTCGCATATGGTGATGGGGAATGTCATACGAGAGAGACCTGTTAGTCCCTTCATGGTAAATATGCACACAACAATGAGTATTCATGTCAGGAAGTTAATGTGGCTCAGACTGAGAGGGATGACATCCTTTCCTTTCCAGATGTAAAGTTCCAATCATCTTATTTATTACCATACCAAGCATCAACAGTCTTTTTGCACGCGAATTGACTGCATTTTTTCTCCATCCAATATGCATAACACACTAAAACTCATTGAATAAATTGTAGTGTCCTTACTGTCAATAAATTGTGTGTCCTTACTGTCATTCTCATATCATTGCAACAATTAATTTCTAGCCTAGCGTTCTATCATCACCAAAAGCAAGATGTAATGTTAATTAGGTTATGATTGTTAACTCAATTCTTATTGCCAGGAGATCATCCTCATGGTTCTTTATTTTTCAATGTTTTCCTCTATTGTAGTGAGATTCATTTTTTTTCTTTCCTTTTTCTTTTTCTTGTTAGTGAAATTTCTTTCATTGATGATTGAATTTGGTTGATTAGTTTGCTGTTCAAAAAGTTTATGTTACTAATTCTTAGTCCTTTCTCATTTTTGGTCTAGTCTAACCCGTTGCTGGAGGCCTTTGGCAATGCACGTACTATTAGGAATGACAATTCAAGGTGTGTTTTCGACTACTAATGTTGGCATTTCTAACATGTAACATGTGATGCAATCAGTGCTGTTCAGTATGTTAGCAGCGAATGTGGTTTTGTTGTCTTTTTTAAGAGCATTGTTTTGTCCTTTATACGGAATCTCTGCTTGTCTTGTCCTTCATCTTCTTACAATAAAACTGGTTATTTTTAGTTTGTTGGAATTTTTAAACTCGTACTTGTAGTAAATTAATAGCTGAACATGGGGCAATCATTTTGAAGTCTATTGAATTATGATTAATACCTCTAATCCTTGTTTCTTGCAGTCGTTTTGGCAAATTTGTCGAGATCCAATTTGATGCAAGTGGTAGAATATCTGGTGCTGCAATTAGGACTTATCTTCTGGAGAGATCTCGTGTTGTTCAGATAACAGATCCAGAGAGGAATTATCACTGCTTTTACCAATTATGTGCATCTGGAATGGTATTGTCCTCCCTCCATGTGCTTGGTTGTGACGTTTAATTCATGAAATTCTTCATGTCCTAAGTGATATGCGTGTGCTGATATTCTTTTCCTTGCGAGTGTATTAGCTTTTATGTGGTGACATTGATGCGTGCTTTTAAATTGTTCTAAGTGGCCAATTTGTGCTATTTGACTATCAGAGTAAAAGTATTAACATTATTTCCTTTTTATGTTCTTGCTTCTTCAGGATGCTGAGAAATACAAGCTGGGTCATCCTAGTGACTTTCACTACTTGAACCAGAGCAAAACCTATGAGCTAGATGGCGTTAGCAACGCTGAGGAGTATACCAAGACAAGGAGAGCTATGGATATCGTTGGAATTAGTCAGGAGGAACAGGTTCTGCAACTGTAGTTTGTTTCCTAATCAATATTTCTGTTTCAGTAGCTCCTATTCCACTTCACTAATTACTACATTGCATTGTTCTTTTAATAACAGGAAGCAATATTTCGTACCTTGGCAGCCATTCTACATCTAGGAAACATAGAATTCTCTCCGGGCAAAGAACATGACTCATCAGTTATAAAAGATGAAAAGTCTAGGTCTCATCTACAGATGGCTGCTAAGCTTTTTAAGTAAGTAAATCTCCTCCTCCAGGCAACACATTTAAGCCTTTTGTTTCTCTGATTTGCTAATGTTATTGCTGGTTGATGAATGATTATCATGTCCTTTGCTAGTCTTTCTCCCTTGATAGAGAATTATTTTTGGAACCTTCTTTCTGGTAATTGCTCTGCATAAATCAACAGGAAAATTGAATTTCGATTTTATCTACTTGGTATTGTTTCTCTATCAACCCCCCCCCCCCCCCCCAAAAAAAAAGATAAAAGAATATTATTGTGTCTGCTCTCTTAAGCTTTTCGGGCTCAGCCAACAATGCTTTCTTTCTCGTAGAATAATGTTCATTACTCAATTTTGGTTTATACTGTTTGTATTGGTGAAGTGGTTGCCATACACCTGACTCATCCTTAAAAGTTATTGCAATAGTTCTTCATTTTTCTTGCTTTTCATGTTCTGTCTTGGCAGTGTTCCTGATTTTGGGGCATTGAGAAAAAAACACTATTCAGGAAAGGATAGCACTGGTCACGTCATCATATAGGATAGGACTAATTCACAGGGTGCTTTTATAACTTTTGAATGATAAAAAATGGAAGTCCATTTTTGTTAAAAAAATGTAGCATAGGGGACATGTAGGTTGAAACTCAAACTCTCCAAAAGAGGGGAGGAAAGTAGAGTTTTGTTAAACTGTAGGACTGGTCTCCCTTGTTCACCATGCTTGGATTTATTGCTACTTGTATTGCCTTGAGGGATTGCTGACTTCTGTTTATCTTTGCCTTCTTTACATTTCTTGTCTTGGGAGGAGGCTCTTCAATATCATTATTATTTGAAACCAAAAATTTAAGCTCTGTCCTAGTGCTTTATAAGGATGGTAATTTTCATGTTTTACTTTAACATTTTGACAGTCCAACTCTCCTCAATTACTCTGTTTTTTAAAGGTGTGACGTACAGCTGTTGGTGAACTCTCTTTGTACAAGATCAATTCAAACTCATGAAGGAATCATCATTAAGGCTCTTGATTGTGGTGCTGCTGTTGCAGGACGTGATACTTTAGCAAAGACAGTTTATGCCCAGCTATTTGATTGGTTTGTAACTTAGAAATCCTTTACGGTTTCCACTAGTCAATGTTCTACTTACATAAGTTGATTATATAAAAGTATTTTCATCGTTTGTTTGTTTCAGGTTAGTTGAAAAGATTAATAGATCTGTTGGGCAAGATCCTGATTCCCAGATACAAATTGGAGTTTTGGATATATATGGATTTGAATGTTTTAAGCAGAACAGGTTAGATACATGTTATCTTTTTTGCATATTGTTTTTATTTTGGAAAATAATGTAATATAGGGAAAATAACAGATTGCTGCGTTTACTGAAAGGTGGAAATAAAGGTTATTGGAAGTCCTTCTAGAATCAGATTTATAAATAGACACCCAGAAGCTGTGGATCAGTTATTTGGCTCAAGCCTCAATTTTCAACTTTTCATCCTCTTTACTGCAGTTGTAATGAAATTTGAGCCTTCTGTATTTGTGCACTGTCAACTTAAATTACTCATTAGGTAAAAGAAAAAAAACTCAAGATTGCAGGCATCTGCTCCTAATTCTTCACAGCTGGTAGTTACCTTTATCTAAAAAAGAAAAACTAATTCTTCACAGCTGGTAAAAGATCATGCCCATATTTTTTGGAAAAGCATACAACAACAACATGCCCAGTGTAATCCCACAAGTGGGGTCTGGGGAGGGTAGAGTGCACGCAAACCTTACCTCTACCTTGGGAGGTAGAGATGTTGTTTCCGATAGACCCTCGACTCAAAAGAAAGCATATCAAAGCAGGTCAAAAAGGAAATAACGAAAGCATACTATAGAAAGCAAGACAAAGGGTTTCGAAAAAGGACAGGGAATATCAAATAATAACAAAAATCAAAGGACAAGAACTACAACAGAAATACTACGAATACTAGTAAGGAAGGATACACGAGACAACGCCCTACTACCTACTAACCTTCTATCCTAATTTGTGTCCTCCACACTCTTCTATCTAAGGTCATGTCCTCGGTGAGCTGTAAATGCATCATGTCCTATCTAATCACCTCACCCCAATACTTGTTCGGCCTAACTCTGACTCTCCTGAAGTCATCCATAGCCAACCTCTCACATCTCTGCACATCTCCTCTTCACATGCCTAAACCATCTTAGCCTCATTTCCCGCATCTTGTCCTCTATCGAGGCCACTCCCACCTTGTCCCGGACCTCTTCATTCCTAATTCTATCTCTCCTAGTATGCCAACACATCCACCTGATACAACCCCATCACAACTGAAAATTGCTCTGAATCTCCTCCCACTGTCCTTTCCCGGGTCTTGGCTCCCTCGTACATGTCCTTGATCGCCCTAATGTACGCCACAAGTACACCTTTAGCCTCCAAACATCTCCATAGAACCTCCCTAGGGACTTTTTCGTAGGCCTTTTCTAGATCGATGAACACCATGTGAAGGCCCTACCTCTCCCTATATTGCTCCACCAACCTCCTCACAAGATGAATGGTTTCTGTTGTTGAGCGTCCCGGCATGAAACCGAACTGGTTCTCCGAAATAGACACGTACGTCATCTCCACCACCCTCTCCCGAGCTTTCATCGTATGACTTAACAGCTTATTATCCCTATAGTTCTTGTTTTCGGGAAAAACATGTAATGAAATATATAAGAGGCAATCCATTGTTGAGCTTGGGCAATGTTTAGCACCTAAAAGTAATGATCTATATTTTAGATGTGAGCTCTCACAAGCCTTTATTTGAAAGCTATTCATGCTTTACTGAAAGCTTAATTGAAATTTGATAAGTATATGAGCTTGCTGACGGATTGAAATTGTTCGACAAATAATGTTTTAGAATTGCATAACAGTTGGCTATGAAAATCGTTTTATTAATCTAGTTATACTTGAGCAGTTTTCAGCGTAGATTGAAGATGGAAGGTTGAGAAGTTATTGGATGTTCATAAACAGGAACATCTTGGAGTTATTGTGGAAATATCTCATCACTTTAGCTGTTAGAATTGTCTTCCCATTTGAACCACAATATAGTGGCTTGTTTGTTAAGTTGTTTCTGTCCATCAGCTATGAGTTTGAAACCAATATTAGCCTATCATGTGCAGTCATTATGTGCTTAAAGTAGGGACGTTTTTTGTATTTTGCCTCAAAACCCAGATGTGTTATGTATTTCCCTTCATTTTAGACTCTATGTATTTAGTGTTTAAGTGACCCCCAAAAAGAGGAGAAGAACAGTTTTTTGGTGTCTTACTAACTTGAAAGATTGTTGTGACAAATCAATGCTTTCTGATTTGGCTAAATGTAGTTGCAAATTATAGAAGCCGGGAGCTGGGAAGCTTACAAATAATGGAAATCCAAAAAAAAACTATGCTCGGTGTGTCACAAAGTGATTTTAAGCAATTATGGTTTTCAACGTATAGGAAGATGTGAGATTGTAAAAAAACATGTTACGTTTAGGCCCATGGAACTCATTTTCCAGGTTTACCCCTCTTTTCATCTCTCAATTCTCATATAGACACCAGTTTCTTCTTGCAAGTCAGGTGTATTTGGAATTTTGTTGTAAACTTATTAATGGCTTTTCACCTTTTCTTTTAGGGCGTTGTTCATTTGTGTGGAATTGCGTTCTCTTGGAATTTCCATTTCTTTTGGACTTTGAATGGCGAGAGGTGAAAAATAAGAGTGGCCAGTGGGCCGGGCTCGTGTCTGGCGGGGTTGGGGTCGGGGCGGGACGGGAGAAGGGGTCGGGGTCAGGGTCGGCGGGTTTTGGAGGGGTCGGGTCTGGCGGGACCGGAGCAAGTCCCGTCCCGATCCCGATCCCGTCGGTATCGGGTCGGGGTCGGGCTCGGGGCGGGGTACGGCGGGTTTTCCTTTTTTTTTTTTTTAAAATAACATATGTATAAAAAAAACTCAATAAACAAAACAAGATAGTGTAATAAAAGCATCCCAAAGCTGTTTTTGTGTCTCTTATATTATTTAATAGACATGATTTTTTTTGTAATACAAATACAATTGTCTAAAATCTAAATTGCAACTTTGTGGTGTTGTCCAAAAGTTGCAAATTACATAATAAAATTGCAATTAAAAAAATTACATTCTCAAAAAAACCTGTTCTAATTGCTTGATGATTTCATGTGGTTCTTCGGTTGGAATTGGTATTTGTTGGTCAAATTGATCCACGTCGCTTCCACTACCTTCGGTTAAGATTTCGTTGTAGTTTTCATCATCTTCTTCGTTGATCTTCGGTTGACCGCACCTTCTCCGCTCCGCTCGTATTCAATCTCTGAATAATACTGCAATTTCCAAGCTGTCTCCGGCTAATGAGTGTCTGTGGTCTCCTATTTGATATTTGCCGTTAGAAAAAGCGCTTTCAGACGCAGTTGAAGACGCTTGAATGTTCAAAACATCTCGAGCCATCAATGAAAGTGTCGGAAAGGTCTTCTCATTCCCTCCGATGTTTCAAAGAAGTCTTCATGTCCATCTTCATTGATAACTTCTTGATACGGTACAGAACCTTGCAAAACAAAAATATCCAACTCGCTAATTTGGTTAGTAGTAGAGGTACGGCCGCACATTCTATTTCTGAGGCTTTCGATACTAGCCGCAGAAACAACATGTCTTTTGTGAGGTTGTGTTGAAGATGAAGAAGATGGTATGGAAGCCGGTAAGTTACTAGCATTTTCTTGTTGATAAAATCTATATATATTTTTGCATTGGTGTTCTACGCTAGACAACACTTCTTCTTTAGTTTGTTCAATAGGTGGTGGGTGATTTAGATTTTTGGGACTTGGAGGTGGTAGTACTTCTATACAATCGTAAATAGTTTCAATTAGTGATTTAGTACCGTCTATTTTAATAGTAGGATTTAATACAGAACCAATAATATAAATAGAGGGAATAGGAATAAAATATTTTTTTATTTTGACAAACATTTTTTTAATAGATGCACTATAAGCTGGTTTTTCCATATATTCACTAAGTAATAAAAATATTAGAGTTATATAAAATAACATAGTTGAAATAGTAGGATAATATATACCGAAAAATTCTTTTGTTGCTTGAAAAAATTTATCTAAAAATACAATAAGTTCGGAAAATTTTTCCCAATCACTATCTAAAATCATATCAGCTGGCTTTTTATTATGAGAGTTAAAAAATAAAGTTATAGGTAATTTATAGTCATAAGCAACAAGTAGTTGCTCGTATAAAGAATTCCACCTAGTGGATACTTCTTGTGGAATTTTTCTATAAGGTACTCCACAATCGTGACAAGTTTTTTTATATTCTTTTCTACGTTGTACTTTATTACTTTTAAAAATAAAGTTTATAGCAAATTGTATTTTACTAAGAATGTTTTCAAAAAGTGATAGACCATCCTTTACAATTAAGTTATATATATGGCACGCGCATTTTATATGAAAATGGTCTAGAAAAGATGGAGTTAAACTATTTTTTAAAATTGTAATTGTAGGATAATATGTACCGGAAAATTCTTTTGTTGCTTGAAAAAATTTATCTAAAAATACAATAAGTTCGGAAAATTTTTCCCAATCACTATCTAAAATCATATCAGCTGGCTTTTTATTATGAGAGTTAAAAAATAAAGTTATAGGTAAGTTATAGTCATAAACAACAAGTAGTTGCTCGTATAAAGAATTCCACCTAGTGGATACTTCTTGTGGAATTTTTCTATAAGGTACTCCACAATCGTGACAAGTTTTTTTATATTCTTTTCTACGTTGTACTTTGTTACTTTTAAAAATAAAGTTTATAGCAAATTGTATTTTACTAAGAATGTTTTCAAAAAGTGATAGACCATCCTTTACAATTAAGTTATATATATGGCACGCGCATTTTATATGAAAATGGTCTAGAAAAGATGGAGTTAAACTATTTTTTAAAATTGTAATTGTGTAATTGTTATTAGAAGCGTTATCTAATGTAATAGTCATAATTTTATCGGTAATTCCGTAATAATCGCACACTTGATAAATATTTTCTGCAATAAAAGTACCAGTGTGCCTATCATCTATATATCTATACGCTAAAATACATTTTTGCATAGACCATTTATAATCTATCCAATGACAAGTTACAGTTAAATAATCATGTCCGTTAGTACTACGACCTATATCAGACGTGATATATACTTTGCCATTAAAATGATATAATGAAAAACATTAATATTGTTGATATTCATGCGCGAATTTAAATACATCTCTCTTAACAGTTGATCTAGGAAAACCGTTAAAAGCAGGATTATATATATCTCTAATGTAATGAATAAAACCGGGAGATAAAGGAAATGAAAAAGGCAAACCCTCCACAACAACTAATTTTGATATTGCTTCCCTATCTCTATGTTTATTGTATTTAGAGCCTACAATTCCCCCCGTCATAGGGTTAATTTGACCAGACTTGGTCCTGACGATGTCGGTATGTGAACCTTGTCCCGATGGAGCGGGCGTTTGCGCACCCGGTTTTGAAGCATGGTATTGGGCATACCTAGCTGGATGAGCACTTACTACGTGTCTTATTAAACCCCCCGTCCCACCGTGACCTTTTCCAGTTTTAAATTTTAAAACATTTTTACAAATTTTACATATGACTACTTGATTCTCTACGTCCCTATCAAAAAATGTCCATGCATCTGATTTTAATGGTCGTTTTGCTCTCATACTAGGGGGAATAGGAGGTATTTCAGTTGAAGGTGCACTAGTGGGTGTGTTGTCATCAACATTAGTGGGTATATCATCTAGATCATCGTCTAAATTAAAGTCTTCTTGAGTTCCAGAAAATAGCTCCTGGTCTAAATCTAATGGTATTGTAGGAAAATGTTGAGTATCAACAAAATCATCCTGTGTAGGAATAAGATGACTAGAAGAAGTACCCTTGCCCTGGTTGCCCCTACTAGAAGAAGCACCCTTACCCTTACCCTTAAACATACTTTTTAATCCTTCCATTTTAATTATGATAATAAATAATTAAAGACAATAAAATTAAGTGATCTAAATAAAATAAACAGACAATAATAATTTAATGAAGGAACGAATGTACCAAACGCCGACGTAACGTTGACGTGTAGTCGAGAGGCTGAAAATTGAAACTTTGCTCGATGGAAGATCCTCAAGTTAGTTGCCAACTTCACTCCTTATTCCCAAATGAATAAATAAAATTGAATATTTAACTAACAATGTAGACTTGTAGAGAGATATATTGAGAAATTAGAGAGATTGTAGGAAGATTTGTGAGAAAGATGAAGAGAAAATGAGTTATTTATAGTTGGAAAATTGGGTTAAAGTGTAAATATAATAACTTATGGGTTAAAAATAAATATTAAGGGGTAGGGGGTTGGGGGGGAGGCCTAAAATGGCCGTTGGCCAACGGCCATAATCTAAAATGGCCGTTGGTGCAACAACCATTTTTGCAAAGGGGGGAAAAGGGCGTGGTCGGGCTCGGGCTCGGGACGGGGCCTGGGGCGGGGTCGGGTCAAGCGGGCCTGGGGCGGGCTCATGTCTCGCGGGACGAGACATCGTCCCGAGTTCGAGTCCCGCCCCAGTTATTTTTTTTTTTGGCGGGGTCGGGGCCGGACCGGGGCGGGGTCGGGCCGTCCCGGCCCACTGGCCAGCCCTAGTGAAAAATCATACCACTTCTGCCCACCTTTGTAATTACTATGGGCCTTTTGTGCTATCAGGAGATTTAAGATAGGCACTAAACCTTCAACCCTTCTTTAAATTCCATTGGAAGCATTGCCTTGCAGAAGATCTATGACTGAAAGCTGACAATAGTTAGTTTGGTGTTTTAAGAAGCTATCTTTCTTCCATCTGAGAGAGTTTATGAAAACCAGGCTGACTCCAACTAGATTTATTAAACTAGGCAAATGTGAATAGCTTCTTAAATTTTCGATTTTCTTCCGTTGTATAAAAATCAACCTAGCAGCAAGTAGTTGGCAGTCTTGTGCATTATCTATTGAATGTGACCACTACTATAATAAATAATAAATTAAGAAGGCGGCTGGGGATTATTTGGCCATTGCTTTTGAGTTTGAGACATGCTTGACATGAATCACTTGATACAGTTGAAAAAGACCATCCCATCCCTAGTGTTATCAAAAGCGAAAAGCGCAAAAAGCTCTAAGGTCCGTTAAGGCTTTAAGCGCAAATAAAACGTGGGCTTTTAATGAAAAAAGGCGCAAATGGAGAAAAAAATACAAATATATATGTTTATTCCAAGGCTAATAATTATAAGCAGCAACAACAACAACAACAACATACCCAGTGAAACCCCACAACGTGGGGTCTGGGGAGGGTAGAGTGTATGTAGACCTTACCCTACCTTGGGAGGTAGGGAGGTTGTTTCCGAAAGACCCTCGGCTGAAGGCTAATAATTATAAGCATGAATAACAAATATATGGACAAAGAGATTGAGAAATAAATAACAATAAAGTGAAATATTAATTTAGTGTCCCCTCTTCAAAATACGCTCATTGGCAAGGAAAAGTGTGTCTTAGAGCCTTGATGACGACGCTGAAGCGCACATTGGCGAAGTGGTCAACATGTTTTGAGCCTCGCTTTAGGGCTTAAGCACACTTTATGCGCGCCTTTGACAACACTGCCTATTCCTAAGGCTTTAGTGCATCATTTGCGAGAATGTAAGGAGCCACAGTTCCATCTATCCTTTTTGCAAGAGGTTTCTGGCTGGAGCAATGTGGATAATCCAGGGGATCTTACTGGCTCTATCTTCACTTGATTAGGTTCTAGTTGTTGAACATATGGGCTTATGCAGTAGTGTTACAGCGGTAGGGATGACAATGTTTTCCAGACATGTGCTTCATTTGCCTTGGTATTGTGTACCTGGGTGCATATTTAGGACATTCTAAAATCAGTTTACTTTTTGGTGCACCATGTGTGAATGAGTCATTTCCGATCTCCTGCGTGGTGCAAGGCCTTAGCTCTTTTAGTGATTCAATCCTTATTTGTCTCGAAGGAAATTTGAAATTCTATGCTTTCAGTTATGCAATTTTGATCATTTAGTTTTAATAGATTGTTCTCTTCCTTTTCATTAATAGAGCCTTCTTTCTTACGGAAGAAGATTGTTTGGGCAATGTTCCACAGCAGTTGTTCCAATTTCAGACACTGTTTTCACTGTTGTAAGATTTGTTTTGATAAAGTAAGTTAGTTGATTAAGAATGGGAAAATCTCCCAATTATAAGCAGTATGAGTAGACGTTGAGAATCTACGACATAATATGATTCTCTAGAAATGACACTCAATCACCCAATCTTCGCTGTTGTAAGATTACCAAGCAGCAACACCTATTTTGTTTTCAACACCATCATCAAATATCATATGAACACTTTGTGCACTTCCTGACCCTGGTTTGCTATATGAACGTTGAAACCATTGAAATCGGTAAAAAGTCAAGTTGACTTCATAAACTTGGACTTGGTGATGATATTCAGTTATCATGCGACTTTGCTGCCGCAAATTTCTATTCCGTCATCTTGCCAACTCAATTAGAAATCATATTCCAAGTCCGTTGATGTTATCAAATGCATCTTGTGGGCAATTCATGTTTGTGTTTAAACTCAATGTTTTAGATTCCTGTGGTTTGTTAATATCTTTTGCTTGGGATATCTGGGATGCTTCTCTTTGCTTTATTTTCGAGAAGGATCTTGATGTTCAAACATTGCGATTACTGGAAATTGGTCCCTGAACATTCCAATAATTGATTTCCGCACTATGCATTGTACAGCTTTGAGCAATTCTGCATCAATTTTGCAAATGAAAAGCTTCAGCAACATTTTAATGAGGTAAGTTGTACTGCTCTAGGATAAATTACCCTTCTAAGAAAAGAACTAGAGATCTTATGAATCTTAGTACAAGCTTGCTATTATGCCCTTTCGATTTCAGTGTTTCTTCTTTCACCCTTTACTTATATATTTCAACCCTGTTAAATTTCTAGCATGTATTCAAGATGGAGCAAGAAGAATATCAGAAAGAGGAAATCAATTGGAGTTACATTGAATTTATAGACAACCAAGATGTTTTGGATCTAATAGAAAAGGTTCCACACTATTCGCCTTATGATCTGTTTTACAGAAAGTTTCTTGCATGTGATTTCTTACTTATACAATAGACTCTACTATAAATTAGGATGCGACAAATGAAACAAAGTATGCAACTCTATCAGAATATTTTGGTATACCAGTAGATGAATGAACTTGTCATGTGGTTCAGATCTTCAAATTGATTTGCGTAAGCTTAAGGAGCAACCTTACTGAAAGGACAAAAAGAATTTCTGTATAAAGTTGTCAGCTGATACTGTACGTTAAATGTTTTATACCACATATTTCATGTAAGAAAGCTTGCAAACTTCGATATGCTAAATTTCTTTGGGTTTTTTACGAATTTGTGCTTACTTGATTATCATGGTGTACATTTGTTTTATCATTTGAAAATTTGAGCTAAATATGATTTTGTTGGAGAGGATACACTCATGATACTCTGTGTTAGTATCTCCTATAATATGTCATTTGCCATTTGGAGTGCTGCTTAATTTGGATGGTGCACTTTTGACTATTTATTAATTGGGATTTTAGCTTGGCAGAACCACCGGTGTTTATTAACCTGAAAGTTCACTAAGATCAATTTCTACCAGATGTATGCGCATAATTTACTTCTGAAAATGTGTCTTTTGCTACCAGATGATGGGGATAATTTACTTATAAAAACGTGTGTTCTACCTCTACTGCAACTTTCTTAATGACCACATATAAAGGTACCGCCATGCTTTTGTTGTTGGACAGAGTAGTCGGTTCTTAACTATTAGTGAATCCAGATGCAGCAAGCTTGTTTCTGGAGATGTAAATTGATTCACCGTTGGAAGCTTTTATGGTTTATTTCGTTTTGTTTTTTCTTCTATCCAGTGTTATTAAAAGCCATCACTCCATCACTTAAAGTGATGAAAGAATGCAAAACGAGGGGTTTTTGCTTCATGCTTTAGAGAAGTGTGCGCTTCAAATAATGATGTTTTAAGTGATCTCAACGTGAAGCGGTTGGTTCATTGAGTCTCAACTTTGAGAAGTTGGATTACTATTGACATAATTTACATTGATATGCTGAAATTATATATTACTAAATTCACATGTGTTTGCTAGTTACTAATTTTGGGCTTCACTACACATTGAGCTTCAAGTCCCATGGACCTACTCGCGTTTCTCGCTTTTCGTGTTTCATTTCGCTTTAAAAACTGCTTCTATTTCTACTTTGATGCTGAACTTTTCTTTTTTACTTACTCAATGTTAAATGTGTTTTGCAGAAGCCTATTGGGATAATTGCTCTTCTGGATGAAGCGTGGTATAAACTATGTCCATGTGATTTGTTAAATCTATTTTCTTTTAGAAACTTTGGGTGTAACATCTCCTTATCTTGATATATTCACCATTGCAGCATGTTTCCGAAGTCTACGCATCAAACTTTCTCAAATAAGTTGTTCCAGAATTTTCGGGGGCATCCACGATTAGAGAAGGCAAAATTTTATGAAACAGATTTTACCATGTCCCATTATGCTGGCAAGGCATGTCAAACTAAGAGACATTTGAAAGCTTGTTTATGTTCATGAAGAGAATGATTGCTATTGTTACTCATGCTTTAGTGCTTATTTTGTAGGTCACATACAAGACTGAAACATTCTTAGATAAAAATCGTGATTATGTTGTGGTGGAACACCGTAATTTGTTATCTTCTTCGGAGTGTCCTTTTATTGCGGGTCTTTTTCCTTCCCTTGGAGAAGAATCTTCTAGGTCATCATACAAGTTCTCTTCAGTAGCCTCACGGTTTAAGGTATGAAGCTTATTCTAATGTGGAACTGTTTACTTCCACAACAATTAACGTCACAAGCTAAGAGTTTACAAGTTTTCTTGTCATCATTTGGTGGAACTAATACGAATCAATTACTCGCATAGATGCATGCGCAGAACATGTATTTAGCCTAAATATGTCATAATTTCTCCCCAACATGGTTGATAGTAATCTGGTGTAAAGTATCACTCTTTATTTAAATTCAGTGTAAAATGTAAAATGATTGTGATAGGTCGGATGGTGTTTATATAATTTTTTGGCAAGTCAAATCTTTCAGGGAAGTGGATTTTAAAGACTTTAGGATTAAAGAGAGCTCAAACAAATTGAGCATGTGTTGCTAAAGTAGGGTAATATGAACATCGTGTTGATTATTTGTAAATTGATAGAGGGCCTATGTAAGTGTACGTGTGTGGGGGCATACATCTTGTATATGATGTATTTTAGTATACATATAGAAAGTGGTATTTGTTATATATGAAGGCACATGCATTTACTTGTAATGTATCATTGACATACTCATGCTTTGTATAAAACGTGTTAGGGTTTGAACTTTGTTATTCAGAATTCTTTCGATTTTGGCATTGCGATGTGTAATTTTTTTAATTCTTGTGCATTGATATGCATTCATCTCCTACTTAAAGTCACGACTAAATGATTATGTGAAGGTTGGTGCTAGGTTGTGCATGAGTACCACCTTAAACAAATGTTGTTGTAAAAAGTTATTACATTAGATGTATATAATATATTTTTTCAATTACTTGATAAAAAATATATTTATTTTTTCGATTATGTTGTCCCTTACATCATCTACTATGTAGCAACAACTTCAAGCTCTCATGGAGACGCTCAGCTCAACAGAACCACACTATATTCGTTGTGTGAAGCCAAATTCTATGAATCGACCTCAAAAATTTGAGAATCTCAGCATCTTGCACCAACTGCGTTGTGGGGTCAGTTGATATAGAATTTGTTTATTGCCATATGTCAACTGTTCTTGCTCTTCACTCATTTTACTGATAAGATATGATTTTGTGTTTTTTTGGAATGATGTTGGATAGGTGGGGTTTATTTTTTGTCAGTTACCTGTCTGTTTCTTTTTATTAGGGTTTCTTGTTTTAATATTTTTCTTTCCCTTTTTCCTGTTTGGTTATCTTTTCTCATTTGACTCATTTCAATACTTAAATTGTTGATTAGTAGTGCAATTTGCTTTTGTTTTCTCTTCCGATACTTTCATTTCTTTGGCACTTCAAATTAATCTCCTCAGCTTCTTTACTTTCTGTGTTTCTAATAAGAAGCTAAGTTCACTTTACCAATTTCAAAAAATAAAATAAAACTAGGAAGCTAAGTTCCTTCAAAGAAGCTTCAATTAACGTATATATGTTTTTTTCTTTTTTGATAACCGTGGTGTCCGAGCTAGCTTGCGCACACCTCGACTAATTCCACGGGATACCTGCCACCATCAGCAACAAGTACCGGGTAACTCTGTCCACTAAGGCTAGAACAGATAAGAAGAAATCACCTAGTGTTTTTGTCTCTACTGGGGTTTGAACTCGAGACCTCATGTTTCTCACCCCACTTCATTGACCACTAGGCCACACCTTTGGGTGCGAACATATGTATGTTTTTTATCTTCTAATTACACATTTATTCACTTTGACTAGAGTGTAATAGAGTGAATCATGGGTCTCTTTACAACAACAACAACAACATGTCTAGTGAAATCCCACATCGTGGGGTCTGGGGAGGGTACATTGTACGTAGACCTTACCTCTACCTTGGTAGGTAGAGCGGTTGTTTTCGAGAGACCATCAGCTCAAGATAGGGATATGCATAAGCAAAAACAAGAGAAAACAGTCAGACACGGTCAAGAAATTTAAAGCAGTATGAAAATGTTGGTATCATAAGTGAATACGTAATGATAGCGCATTTTGAAAAAAAAAATTAACTAACACATATCAATAGAAATCAAACTACAGGGTATTATAAAGTAATACTATGCCTATTTGTATGATATGCTAAGCGGACCTACAATAATAACATTACAACTACCTATCTGTAAGCATACACAAGACTATGCTCGACTACCTACTACCCTTTTACCCTAATCCGTGTCATCCACAACCCCCTATCTAAGGTCATGTCCTCAGTCAGTTGCACCTGTGCCATATTTCGTTTAATCACTCTCCCCAATATTTTTTCGGCCTACCACTACCCCCCTTGAACCCGTCCATAGTCAATCTCTCACACTTCCGTACTGGGGCATTTGTGTCTCTCCTCTACACATGTCCAAACCATCTCAACCTCGCTTCACGCATCTTATCCTCCACCGAGACAACTCCAACTTTGTTTCGGATATCATCATTTCTAATCCTACCTCTCCTTGTATGCCTATACATCCATCTCGGCATCCTCATCTCCGCCACTCTCATCTTTTGGGTGTGCGACGTCTTGATTGGCCAACACTCCGCCCATACAACATTGTCGGTCTAACCACCACCCTATAAAACTTACCTTTAAGTTTTGGTGGCACCTTTTTGTCGCACAAGACTCCAGATGCGAGCCTCCGTTTCATCCACCTTGCCCCAATACGATGTGTTACATCATCATCAATCTCTCCATTCCCTTGGATAATAGACTCGAGGTACTTGAAGCTTCCTTTCTTCGGAATGACCCGAGTACCGAGCCTCACCCCCACGCATGTCTCAGGCTCGCTCCCGTTGCTGAACTTGGACTCCAAGTATTCTGTCTTGGTCCTACTCAGCCTAAATCCTTTAGACTTCAGAGTTTGTTTTCAAGCCTCCAGCTTAGCGTTCACTCCGCTGTGAGTCTCATCAATCAAGACTATGTCGTCTACGAATAGCATACACCATGACACCTCCCATTTGATTTGTCGTGTAAGTACATCTATCACCAAAGCAAATAAGAATGGACTAAGAGCTGATCCCTGGTGTAGCCCCATCATCACTGAAAAGTGTTCCGAGTCTCCTCCTACTGCCTGTATCCTGATCTTGACTTCATCATACATATCCTTGATCGCCCTAGTGTACGCTACATATACACCTCTAGCCTCCAAACATCTCCATAGAACATCCCTAGGTACTTTGTCGTATACCTTCTCGAGGTCGATGAAAACCATATGTAAGTCTCTTCCTCTCTCTATACTGGTCCACGAACCTCCTAATAAGATGAATGACTTCTGTGGTCGAACGCCCCGATATGAATTCAAAATGGTTCTCAGAAATGGACACGCCTCTTCTCACCCTCATCTCAACAACCCTTTCCCAAACTTTCATAGTGTGGCTTAGCAACTTGATACCCCTATAGTTGTTACAACTCTAGATATCACATTTGTTCTTGTACAAAAGAATCATTGTACTCCACCTCTATTCTTCGGGCATTCTCGCCGTCCTAAAAATGACGTTAAACAATTTCGTCAGCCACTCCAAATCCCCTGCCTGGGCTCTTCCAAAATTCAACTGGAATCTCATCAGGCCCGGTCGCTCGTTCCCTGCGCATCCTGCGAACATCACCCTTCACCTCCTCAACCTTAATGCTTCTACAATAACCCAAAATCTCGGTACCTACCAGATTGCTCCAGATCTCCCAACACAATATCTCTATCTCCTTTTTCGTTCAAGAGTTTACGGAAGTAAGACTGCCACCTCCGCCTAATATGCACGTCCTTCATCAGTACTTTGCCATCATCGTCCTTGATGCACCTCATGTTATTAAGTCACGAGCCTTCCTCTCCCTCACCTTGGCTAGTCTGTACAACTTCCTATCCCCGCCTTTCTTTTCTAATTCCACATATAGACGTTCAAAAGCAACCGTTTTCGCTGCTGTCACCGCAGGTTTTGCCTCCTTCCTCGCCATCTTATACAATTCCCTATTCATCAACTTCTCCACCTCATCCTTGCTTTCTATCAATTTCGCATACGCCGCTTTCTTCTCTTCCACCTTATCTTGAACTTTACCATTCCACCACCAGTCCTCTTGATGCCCACCACGGCTACCCCTCGAGACCCTAAGCACTTCTCTAGTTACCTCTCGAATGCAATTGGCCGTCCTGTCCCACATACCGGTTGCATCCCCACTGCTCCCCCAAGCCCTCTTGGCCATCAACCTCTCCCCAATCTCATTTGCATTAGTCATGGTCAAACTCCCCCATTTGATTCTTAACCTGTCATCCACAACCCACTTCTTCTCCATCTTGATCTCTAAATCCATCACCAAAAGCTTATCTCGGGTTGTAAGATCCTCCTATGGAATAACCTTCCAATTCTTAACCTGTCATCCACAACCCTTTTTACGGTATTGATTTCTTAAGTCGGTTTTGCTTCTTCCATTGGGTCGCACAGTGATGTGTGGAACTTTTGGAAACTGATTTTATATATTGATTTTTTTTTCCTGCAGCCTTCATGCTACAAAGTCCTTTTCTTAACCATTTGAAAATAAAAAGGCTGTGCATGTGCATTCTCTTGAATGCAATGTTCTCATTTAGCAGTAATTTGATACATTGCAGGGTGTCCTCGAGGCTGTGCGCATAAGTTTGGCTGGTTATCCCACACGCAGAACTTACCATGAATTTATAGATCGATTTGGACTAATTGTTTTAGACATGTTGGATGGCAGGTGGGTTTGCTTTAGTCCTTACTATTATAACTCTTTTGGTGAAATTATTTGACCCCCTCTTTTTATTTTATTTTATGTTTTCTTACATTGGATTTGTAATGGGATGCTCGGAAACATCAAATATGACCAACAAACATCTCCATGCATATTAATTCATTGGTTAGTTTAGCAGAGGCACCAACTTAATGTTTTTTGCTAGTTGGTTCTGTGACTGTTAAAATTAAGATTAAAATGGCAGTTCATCCAAACAGTGATTTGCGATGCCTGGGTTATGTAAAGGAACTTTTGTGCTGCTTGGTCTTTTTTACTTGGCATAGTTATCAAAGTTATGCAGTTAACCTGACAGAGGGATATGGTATACAAGTTGTCTCCAATGAGCTTAAAGTTCAGATTCAAATGGGAGATTATTTGTCAAACGTAGGATTTCTGATGTGAGAAGGATATCATTTTGCAGCGTGCCCTGTTTGCTAGGCATAGGTATCATGCACGTTGCAGTTACCCTGGCAAAGGGACATGACCCAAGGTCAATTATTTTGAATATTGGAGGAAATGATTAACTAGATGCGGGAAAAAAGGAAAAAAAGCAACCCGTAAGTGTGGCTTCGTTGGTTGAGCATGGGGCTTCCATAATGGAGGTCTCAGGTTCTAACCCACTGCCTACGACAACAGGGGATTTGCCTTCTGGGTCAAGCTCGTCGCACCGGGCTTGCCTAGTGCGGGTTATCTCTCCTGTGTGGTTTGCGAGCTACTGCACAGGAGCGGGGTTTACCCTGTGCGCACCCAAAGGGTAGCGGTTGCTGGTTCCCTTGTCATAATAAAAAAGGAAAAAAAGCAGAAAAAAGAACTTAATAAATGCAAGTGAAGTATTATTTCATCTAGAAATTGAACACCATCATACATAGATCAATGTATGAAAAGTTTAGGATAAGAAGTTTCATGTGTTGCAATCATTGAAAAGACCTAAAAGTGCTAAATATCAAAATTCTCTTACATTACTAATTTAAAAGCTGTATAGTAAACATTATGTAATATAGTTTTCACATTGGTAATGTTGCTGTTATGAATCATATGAAAGATGAGACGGAAGGTGACCTTTTTTGAGTTTGGTTAATCTTGCATATCTCAACCAAAATGAAGAAAAAAAGCATACTTGCCCAGGTACAAGGTGGAAGTAGGTAGCTGATACAGTGAATCACTCTGCATTTCGTGTAGAGCTTCTATCCTTTTCTACTGCTGTGTAAGAAGATATGTAGGTATTGAATTTATTTATCTAGGTCGAGGCCTTTAGGTTACTGGCTCGATCCCCTGCTCTACAGAACACTACTAGCTGCTTCTGTTATGAACTTGTGTTCCGCAATCCTTGTCCGGTCAAACAATTGAAATTCTCTGTTTTGGCAGGTTAACCACTTTGACTGGTTTGGACCAATTTTTATGATTAGTACTCCCTTTGTCTAAACTCTTTTTAATTTTTATGTCCTAAAGTATGTGATACCATTTCACTAATAATGTTATTGTTTATGAGTTTCATATGTCTGAAGGATTCAAATTCATTTAACTAGTAAAATAAACTTTGATGTAATGTTTTACCTATTAAATTATCTTCTCAAGTTTCGTTAAACAACAAAAAGGTATTTAAATCGTCTCTCTCAGTCGCTTGTAGTTATTTATCATTCTATGAATTGACTGATAAAGGATATCTTGATATAACACTTGCTGTTTATTTTCTCTGCTACGACTTATATAATATGCACATCAAATTAATATCTAAAACTCTAAGCTGAGTCAAATGGTAATGAGATGGATAAACTAATATGTTATTGACTAAAAGAACCTGTATATGTGTCATTGGAATCTTAATAACCAAACAATGACTTTCCACAAAATGCAACCAATCATCTATGCACCTTAGAATTTCACGTATGCTCCTAAACGGGGCAACAAAAATATATTGGTGTTTGGTTTTCTGTTTGGCAATCTTCTACCATTGACTTGGCACCCACTTTAATATTTGTCACTTACCATCTGAAGTTGAATAAGAGCAAATTTACTGGCTTAACCGGACATTGTTATGGTCTGCCTTAATTCGTCAAGATTGAAGCATGTAATAGTTGGTGTTTTAGTAATTCAGTTATGTGGTTTTCTATTCGAAAATAAAGAGCGTTGTCACCTTCAACCTGGGACAGAACGGACCCTGCTTGGATTCTTTTGAAGACTGGTATAAGGCATGAAAGTAGATTTGATTAATAATAGCTTGGGCAACATAGAGTTTTTAAGAATGAAGTTGGATGATGAGATTAATCTTATCAACATCTGTTGGTGCAGCATACTCAAAACTTTGTTCAGTTGTACGTCCATAAATGATCAATATATAACTGATTCTGTAATCTGCAGTATATCAATATCTTGAAAATTCCATTTTGGTAATGAGATGTGGCTGTCGTGGTTTATATAGTGAAGTACCCTTTTTTTCCATATTCAGTCCTTTCTGGCAGATGTTTTGGTTTGATAGCCTCCATTTTCGAAGATCTATACAGGCGGCATTATATGTTTGTCTTAATCAGTGCCGTTAAAAGAAGGAAGTATTTGATTGTTGTCTTTACCAAAAAAAGAAGGAAATATTTGATTGTTGTGATTACACTGGACTACATTGTTTTTTTAAGTACCATGTTTCCATATTCAGTCCTTTCTGGCAGATGTTTTGGTGTGATAGCCTCCATTTTTGAAGATCTATACAGGTGCCATTATATATTGTCTTAATCAGTGCCGTTAAAAGAAGGAAATATTTGATTGTTGTGATACGCTGGACTACATTGTTTTTTTTAAGTAAAACAAAAGTTAAAGATGAAGGAGAACGTCAGCTGAGTGTTTAGTAACAATATCCTTCATTTTAAACAACAATGTTGTTTTGGTCCCTTCCTGCACTGTAAATTGATTTTGCGTCTTATTACACTTTGTTTGATCTTTAATTTTTTTTCTGTGTCCAGTAATGATGAGAAAACCATCACAGAGAAAATACTGCAGAAACTCAAGCTTGGGAATTATCAGGTCGCTGTAATAAGCTTTTGCACGAACTTTTCAAAGTTTGATGCTCTAGCAGTTGCAAATTTAAGTTTGATATTTTCTGCTGTGAGTTGCTTGAAGTAGTGTCATGGTTTCATTTCTGCAGTTGGGAAAGACAAAAGTATTCCTTAGGGCTGGCCAGATTGGCATTTTAGACTCACGACGTGCTGAGATTTTGGACTCTTCTGCAAAGAAAGTACAAAGTCGGCTACGGACATTTCTTGCACACAGGGACTTCATCTCAAACCGAATGGCTGCAATTCATCTACAGTCTTGCTGCAGAGGTCCTTTCTCTCAGTAAAAATGTCTTTACTGCAAAATTACACTTTGTCCAGAATAGTGCATAGCTGTCTGATTTCCACAAAAGCAATTAACGTGCCTGTCACTGCTGCAATAGTTTGCTTTTCTTATGCACTTCTGCACAAATCTATAGATCAGAAGGGAATGATGTTACTCTCTACCTATTCCGCAGTTTATACTTATTATTTTTGATTGAAAGAGATAACATCTCTTTATACGGAAACCTTATGTAATACTCCCTTGGTCCCAATTTATGTGACACTTTTTGCTTCCCGAGAGTCTAGTTGACTAAAATTGAAATATTTCGTCGAAATTGTTCGTTTGGACATTTCCTGAAAATATAATAGGTTCTTCTCTCCATCGGAACAATAGGGCCGTTATGCTCATTATTACTAAGCTTGTTGAAAAGATGTTGTAGTTGTCTACAAGCTAAAGTTTTTTTGAAAAACGAATATCTTTGGTCACTTTCATTTTCAATTTGGCTTTTCCTATACCTTACCTCGACCTAGCGAAGCACATCAAGTCAATATTTAAAAATTAAAATTTTGATATTCAAAAAATATGCACAGTACTATAAGTTGCAAATTTTCTCGTGTCAATATGATGAAAAAATATGTTTTAAAATGTTGGTCAAAGTTTACATAGTTTGAATCCCGAAAAGCGAAAAGTGCCTCATATATTGGGACAGAGGGAGTATACTATTAGTTTCTAGTCTAGTAGAAACAAGTTGTGGTTTTGGTTATCCCCTTATCCACTACTTTTTGGTTCTTGTTTCTTTTTCCGGGGAGCAGAACTTTGTTTAGAAGGAATCTTTGATGTATTTTTGTTTTTATATGACGGGTGTTGATATTCATCTAGTTTGATTTGTACCTTAGGCTTTGCCACCTCTTAGGATTCTCCTAACTTTTCTAGATTAACTCTTTTTCATTAGCGGGACCAGTAAATAAAAAACTGCGGTGCAAGTCATGAACATTTTGCTTGATGTAGATATCTGGAATTCTAGAAGTAGGAAATTCAAATATCTGTTTTGTTCTCGCAGAAATTTTATTAGGCCGCAAGACCTTCTCTTGTTCTCTTGATTTCCTACATTTGTTGTACGTACTTTTTTGCAAAACCATGCCCAAAAATGCAAATATAATTGGATTCGGCAAACGTGTCAATTTCCTAGGTGATATAATTAGGCTGTAAAGGTCCTTTCTCTCGGTTCAAAAAAAATTATATCTCAGGAAGATTTCTAGGATTAACATATCTTTCATCTCCCAATATTCTACAGTTTGTTAAGTTGGAAACTGAAGGTGTCCTTATGATCATACTGTAAACCGAAGCCACATGCAGCCAAAGGGCTGAGTCATTTTCTAGTCAACCTGATTTGCTTTTCCGCTTTCCCCCTAAAGTAAAATTCAGTTGTATAGTAGCTTGAGTAGGGGCATCATTCACTAGTTACAACCTGATTTGTTTCTCCACTCTTGTTCGTTGTCCTATTTATTGAGAAGCAACAATTAATACTTGATATCATATTTCCTCCTGGATTAAGATGAATGAATGTGCTCTGATATTTAAATTGAAGGAGATTTATTTAAAAAATAATAATTGTCATGTTTTCTCTTCGAATCGTGATTTTTTGTATCGTTGGTCTAATATACAACTCTTGCTAGTAATTGGCTCTGAGAAAACAATAAATCCTACTTATCATATCTGAAAAAAGATGAAGTCTCCAGTCTCGTTTTAACAGTGTGTGATCTGACTTGTGTGTATTATTTATTTGCTTATATTTGTATGTTTTATGTGTTTTAATACTAATTTCAGGTGGCTTTTCCTGCATCTTTACTTGGTTTGAGCATAAATGAGGCTTGAAAACATTACCGACCTTTTGCAGGTTATCTTGCTCGTAATATGTATGCCGCACTGCGGGAAGCATCGGCTGCGATCATAATCCAAAAAAACGTGCGACAGTGGATCGTGAGGAATGCTTATGTGCAACTTTATGCTTCTTCACTGCTGATACAGTCTTGCATTCGTGGTTTTGCTGCTCGACGGAAGTTCTTACATAGGAAGGAGAATAAAGCTGCTACTATCATTCAGGTGAGTATGCCTTTGCCACCTGTTACAGCTGGTACATTTATAAATTTGTTGACAGTTGTGTGCCCCCCCACCCCCACTACACAAAAAAATATAAATTGTTCTAAGCTAATGTTTGATATTCTTTCTGCTACTGCATAGGCACATTGGAGAATGTGCAAGTTTCGCTCAGCTTTTCATCATCGTCAATCCAATATTATTGCAATTCAATGTCTTTGGAGGCGAAAAATGGCAAGAAGGGAGTTCAGAAGGCTGAAACAGGTGAGACCGATGGTACTTCTGTTTTTAATATCTAGGTTGGTGTTTACCGACGAATCTCTGCTTGAAATTTCTCCATTTGATGGAGATATCCTCATTGTTATGAGGGACAAACACATGATAAAATTGGTTAGGAAGCATGGCTAATGTCGTATCTGGATAGTCAATATTCTCATGGAATTAATTATTGTTCTAGCTGACCGTGTGCTGCATTTAGTCAAAAGAAGCATATGGTTGCATCTGCTGAAAATGCAATGCTGTAATATGAAGACTTGACTACTTAGCCTGCCATTATTGGTGACCATGTCAATTAGTCTGTCTGCTTTTACTCAAAAGAAGATTACGATTGCATCTGCTGAAAACGCAATACTGTAATACGAAGACTTGACAACAATTAGCCTGCCATTATTAGTGATCATGCCCATTAGTCTGTTGTTCATGAAATTTTAGTCCAGAGTAATTTTCCCCGACTTTGTGCTTGCGTAAGGCATAAGAAAAATGCCAGAATATGTTTAGCCATAGCCTTTTAGGACACATTTTCAGTGCTTTAGATGTTAGTTATAAAGTTCTGAAAGTAAAGGTAAGTGATAAACAGTGGGCTTTAGCAGCCAAGTGAGAAATGCTGTCATCTGTGTGCCTTTTATGTGAGTCGTGTCATACAACTGTTCACACTTAAAAGGACTACCATATCAGTGTTGTAGTTTTCTTTTGTCAGATCCTTATTTTGTTGCATAATTTTCTGTTTATATCATAAATATCTATGCTAAATCTATGCTCCCCATGAAAACACATGTACATTTTTGCGTAGGGATATCTCAATTTTGCATCTTATTTTTGTTTACAGTAAATTTAAGAAATTCATGCTCTTGCTTTTGCTGATTGTGCTTGAGATTCTATATATTTCTCTTGCCCCATCAAAAAAGAGATGACAAGAACTAATGTTACAGAGTGGAAGTTGTTAGTGAGGGACGCAAGCAAATTCTTTTTATATGCTTTAGATGAATATTGGCACTATAGAATCTTTTCAATATTGGATGTAGACGGGTAGAAGCTATGGTTCTCGGGTAGGTTGAAGTATAGGAATGAGGTAGGCATTTTGGTAGACAACGAACTAAGGGATCAGGTGGTAGAGGTTAGGAGGGTCAATGACAGGATGCTGACGATTAAGTTGGTAGTTGGAGGGTGTACTATGAGTATTATTAGGGTGTATGCGCTACAGGCGGGCTTGAAAGAGGAGAAGAGGCGTTTTTGGAAAGATTTGGACGAAGTGGTAGGAGGGATACCAACCACTGAGAAGTTATTTGTAGGAGGAAATTTCAATGGACATATCGGGACACTTTCGGGGGGTTATGACGTGTATTGAGGTTTTGGTTTCGGGGACAGGAACGGGGGAGGCGTCTCACTTTTGGAGTTTGCTAGAGCTTTTGGGATGGTGATAGCCAATTCAAGGTTCCTGAAGGACGATCATTTGGTGACTTTCCGTAGTTCGATGGCTAAGACTCAAATATATTTTTTGCTCCTTAGGAAGGTTGACAAAGATCTTTGTAATGACTGCAAAGTTATTTTGAAGGAGGATCTTACAACCCGACATAAGCTTTTGGTGATGTATCTAACTATCAATTTAGAAGAAAGTTGCGGATGAAAGGTATGCTTAAAGGCTATCCGAGTTCACAGGTGTCGTTGTTTATCTCCTTTTTTATGTTGATTGGGAGAGTGTTTTCTTACTGGCCTTTCTCTTGTCTTGTTGTTGTCGAGCTTGACTTCTTTCTTTATGCATCTTTATTACTCCCATGC